>VXBH01008067.1:0-64461 GCA_013400035.1 Rynchops niger
GAAAGAAAAAGAAAGAGAAAAAACACATGTAAAGCCACATAGTTTTCCTCATTTGCAATCCACCTGTGCTGGGACAGAGGCAAAGAGGGTTATTTTCCCTTCGAACATTCTGCAAAGTGCTGCTAGGTGGAGAAAATACAGGGCAGACTGTCCCATGCAGAAAGTTTTGGACGATAGCACCTGGCACAAGGTTTGCTACAATAAGTTGGTTATTCTTTATTGCGTTGGAAATAAAACAGTCATGTAAAGTCCTGCATAAATCCACAGCTCTGGCCTGCAAAATCTCAGCCTCACATTGACTTTGCCGAATATTTTCAGGGTTTAGGGCTTATTTCGTTTCAAGGATGGAAATTAAAGCTGGTCTTAAGATTTGTTCTTCTTAAGGGCAGGAAGGGGAAAGTCTGTCTATACGGAGAGATTCTTCCAATGGGTTGGCAGTGAGGGTGAGGTTAGAGGGTGAAGGAAGCAGTGTGCCCAGCTTGTAAACCAGTGTAATACTTTTTAAGAGGGTTTTTATCTAACCCCAGATAGAGCAAATATCTGCTCCCGTTGAGCAAATCAAAGCTTGGTAGGCAACTAGACGATGAACACCTTTCTGGCAGCTGGTAGACAGCTGTGCTATGCCCTTGGCTGGTGCATGTCAGAATAGCTCCAGTTATTTCTGTGGGACTCTGATAATTTACATCAGATGTATGGTTAATTGCTCAAATGAAAACATTTTCATGCTGGCTGTGAGACAGGGGAGGAGGACCGACCATCGGAGGCTGACTCTCTGCAGGATGCTGCTCTAAAAGCCAGCTTCCCCTCGATGCATGTGGGGCTGCAAAGAGGCAGATAGACCAAGGGGCAAGGTGACACTACATGAACATACTTCCAGATTGCATCTGTCAAGGAATAAGCTCTTTTCTAATAGGGCACATCATCTTCTCCCAGACACATTGGAGATATGAAAGGCCAGCTTTGCAGAAGCAAATCTTGACTAATAGGAAAGGCTCTTGCAAGAGACTGAATACTGATGTCCTCCATCTGAGGATGCTCCACGGACAACCTTGATGGGTCTGAAGTGATTGATCTCACAACCTTTGAAAGCAAAACTTGATTTCAGCAGGAGCTTTTGTATATAAAGACATAGGACTCAGGACTGACTGAATCACTCTTAAAGAGAAAGATCCACTGAGCATCATGCCATGAAACATCAACCAGGTGATCTCCTCCTCTTGCCAGAGAGTCAATGTTTGGGCAATTCCACCGTTTTACTGGAGAAACTCTGGATCTGGAACAAAGTAAGAATAAAGCTTACCAAGCTGGGGAGATGACCACCACGAGCAGCTTTTCAGAGATGCAGCCAATCCTGCAACAAATCACAGGATTTGTAGTCAGCATCAAGGCCACAAGCCGGCATCCATCAAGCTGTATGATTTGGCCACGGGACAGTGCGTATATCTGCATGCCAAGCGAAGATTCCTGCCAGTCCTAATGTCAGGCTGTTTATTTCTGTCTGGATTAAAACCAGTTAGAACATCAAGCAGCAAAATCAGAATGTAACTGTGGTTTAAAAGAAGTAGTGGAGATCAGAGAAGACTGAAAGTTAATTGGCCAATAGCTTTGTACAAAGAAGGGAGGCAAGGAAAGAGAGAGTGACAGAGTTGTTTCATTTATGGAGCAGAGGAGGGGCAGATTTGTTCCCTGTTCTCCTGTGCGAAAAGAATATTTTAAAAGCTTTTAGGAAAGAAAAAGCTGATGAAAGCAAACTGGAAAAGTTTAGGTTATGTGAGAGTTCAATGCCCAACATTGTGTGAGGATGGAAAAAAAGAGGGGAACTGCCCAGAAAAGGAAATTAAATGAGCCAACCTGTCCTCTCTGGTCTTAGGGTGGACTTTGCTGGGATTTGTCCATGTTATACTTTTGCAAAGTTGCCCCGAAGGCGCGATCCACACCCCTTCCACTAGACTGTTGCATAGAGTTGCCGTGAGCTGGCCGATGTCAGGCAGGTTCACCCCAGAGGTGGCTGCAGGTTAGTAACAGTGCTCTGCCACTTACAGGCTGCACGAGTACGATCGTGTTACACAGGAAAAGCCCTTTGAGACCCTCAGGGATGAAGAACAAAAAGAAATTGGATAGCTCTATGTGTCTAAGTCTAGCTCTGCCTTATTTTTGGGAAAGGCCACTGGAGATTTTTTCAGGCATTAAGAGACAAGAACATGTCCTCATTGACCAGCGCAAGGAGGTCAGTCCCAGGAGCCATTAATGGCCACTAAAGCCAGTGACTTTTGATGGTGTTGGTCCGGTTCCTGCTGGAGGCTTGGAAATGCCCCCGTTCTGGTGGTTCAGCAGAAGCAAAGCTTGGAGAAAACTGGCAAGAGGTGTGTTGGGGGCAGGAGACGTGAAAATGAAGGGTGACCATTGCCCATGTGCTTCCCGCATCGATGTTTGGTTCTGGCTGTCATCACGTCCGTCAGCCAGACTCAACTCCTTTCGAACGCGGCGGGTTTGTGCTTCTGGAAGGGAGCATTGGAGCTTATTGCGAATGCTGGAGGTTCGTTGTGTTTCTCATGGTGGCAAGGGCTGGTCATCCACACTCCGCTGCCAGTACCCAGTTATTTCAGCAGTGTTGGATGGCTGCCACTAAAAGCCAAATTCATCCATTAGAGAGCTGGGAGAAACCCCTGGGGATGCCTGCTGTGATCCTGATAAAACACGTGCTGCCCAGAGGAAAAACCCAGCCTTCGTTCATGAAGGAGGGACCAAATCCTGCCCTCATACCCGCTCCGCTGTCAGAGACCGCCAGGCCTGACGCTGATGTCCTGGTGTCCGACTGGAGGAAGCCACTCGGGTCCTCCTTGTCCCAGCGGCACTCGCAGCCTGGGCTCCATAGCATCTCCCCGCCGGTAAGTGAGATCCCAAAGGAAAGTCAAAACCTGGACTTCACAGCAAATTAAATGGAACGCAACTGAATCACAACTGTGATGCAAAACATCATTTTGCCGGACGAAACGCAGTTTCCACAACCTGGTTTTAAGGAACAGTATTACATATAGATAGATACACTATGCTAGATCTTGAGAAAAAAAAATAAATATGCTAAATAAACTAAGACATACAGTATAGGGGATATTCTGATCAACAAACCAATCACCATTAGAATCAAAAAGTAAACCAGCCTTTCACTTAGGACCCTAACAACATTTCTCAATGCACTAAGTACATTTTAAACCATGCAAGTTTACACAAACATCTTAACTAGGTTTTTTTTTTTTTTACTTTTTAAAACACCAACATTATGCATTTCTTTGTTAATTATATTGGTTAAAGTTGCAGCCGTTCACTGCCAAATATCAGATACATCATATACATATTTTTATACAGAATCTGGACAACACAACATTACACAGCCTAAAGAGAGAAAAAAAGATTATTTGTTCCTTTGTTTGTTTGTTTGTTTTTTCAGTTTTGTAAAAAATATGAAATGAGGATAGGAAGGAGGGGAGAAGGTGTGGGAAATCTTCTACCAAATTAAAGGATTATATCAAAATAATTCCCAAATCACAGTACAACAAGGAAAAAAATGGTTCGAACTCAGCTCCACATTTAAGATTCTCTTAGCTAAGAAACAAGACTTTACACACAGAATGTATCAGTATTTAAAAATAGAAAGAATTGCAACACCATGCTGTCTGATTCCAAATACATCTTATTTAAAAAAAAAAAAAAAAACAAAAAACATTTAAAAAGAGGAAGAAAAAGAAAAAGTCAAGAAACTTAGTGGTTGCAAAGTTATCTCATCTCGTCGGTTTGGATTTCCTACCTACTCGCAATGCATTGCTGTGTGATGGAGCTGCACGGCCAACGTGGCCAGAACAACGCCAGAATAAAGGAACGTCGCAGCTGGAAATCTGAACGGGATCTGAAACCATCCAAATGGTTTTAGGGGTCTTTGTTTTATCTTCTGCTCGGCTTGTTCGGGCGCACCTCTCTGAACAAGAGCTGGGGGGTGACCTACTCGGTTCCCGTGGCCAAACCCTGCCCATCCACATGTAGCAATGCACGTGTTTGATTAGACGGAAAGGAAACAGAACCCGGAAATTAAGCATGGAGGATGCAATCGTTGACATGGTAAGTATACAAAAATGCTAAAATTTCAGATATAATCAAAGATACAAAATCAGTTCTGACAAGAGGTTTTTTTTTTTGTTTTTTTGTTTTTTTTTAATAGTAACCATTACAGTGCAAGGTTTTTAAAGTTATTATTACAGTAAAAGGTGTGTATCTGGTTTTACAGTAACTGTATCACTGATTTTTGTTATGTATAGTAGGTCCCTGATGTAAAGTGTATGCACCAGTTTGAGAGAAAACCCCGCACAATAACGGCTCTTTAGCATTAAATACATTTTTTTTTTTTTTAAACAGATACAAAATAACACATCAATTTCACAATTTCACAAGCACGTACTTTTGCCTTAAGAAAAAGCATGAAAACTTTGTCGAACCCCCGACATTTAAAGAAATGTAAAAACCGTTCAATGAGGGACGCGACTGTGTGTTTGAGTCACGGCATTCTGCCACCCCACTGAGCTCCTGGAGTTCACAGGTGATTTTGTGTCGTCAAGCTGCTGCTTCCCTCCCTCACCCACCAGTTGCTGGCCGGGCAAACTGGTCTTCGGCTTCCCACAGCTGGCATTTGAGTTTGTGCATTTAACGTTATAAATGATGGACCTTTTGCACGGATGAGTTCTCTAAAGAAGGATCCTCCATACCGGCCCCATGACTCCAAGCCAGAGATAGATTCGGAAAGGGCTCGCTCTTTTTTGAAATTATCAAGATGAGATGCAAATGACTGCAGCCCTGGCAATAACCCACCGCGTGGAGCTAACTCAAGGAAGATGCTTAGCTCCTACCCCGAAAAAACAACTTCACAGCTCAGCAAGCAGGCACGTGGAATATACCGCAAAGGAGGCAATTCAGGAAATTGCTGGGGCGAAACCAAATTCAGCCCCTTAATTCCATGGAGTTAATCCAGAATTGCCTTAGTGCACCCGACTGCCCTGTCTCTCTGGGCTGGATGAGAGCAGCTGAGGTACCTCGACTTTATACTCGTGTCTGCTCCGAAACTACGGCAAAACATCCCAGTGCTCAGAGAAGAACCACCACTTTGCTGCTTGTCTGTCACTGGTGGCACACTGCTAATATACATCTCCCCGGCCTTTGTACATCTTTCTGCCCAGCCTATCACATGCCCTAGACATGCACCTCAATGGCTTACTGCAGCCAGATTTGACTTTTTGGAGTTAAACAAGCTTTAAAATAGTAGAAGCATGACGGTAACTCGCTAATTTCATCAAACACATTGGTTTTACTTTATAACCAACTAGACTTTTATCTAAGCAAGACAACACAGTAATCTGAAAGTAGTCAGGAAAACCTGAGCCTGCAGGTTAAATCACAGCTCCAAGAAGAGGTATCCAGCTGACTTCATAACCACCTCAAATACGGGCTCACAGTAGAAATGTCCCTGTCCCTTGAAGAGTATTTCAGGAATTTATTTAGTGCTTGGTTCTGCAATTTCTACCTCCTCAGGTGGCCTTTACTCAGATAAATAAGATGAGTTTCATCTGAGTTCAAGTTACTCACCAGAAAGTCAGACCTAAAAAAGCGGTGTGAGATATGTGGGATGAATTCCTCTCCAAAGGTGCCTGTCTCCTTCCAGTGATGGTAGAGGAAGGGGATACAAAGAGTTTAGACCAGGCATTTTAACTTTTAGCGAGTAAAAGTTAAATGGGATTAATCCCTCTTTCAACTTCTCTCCTCACTCCAAATGTCTAGGTAAGATACTCAGGTGGGAAAGGCTGCAGATTTACTTAGAAGGAATGTTTTATATTAAAAGAAAAAAACTCGTATTTTGAAAGTTCAGCTAAATGAAGCCCCAGACAGAGGCTGGAGGAGGTTGGATGAATGTTATGACCTCAATGGAGATAAAGACAAATGTTTTTTCCAAGGTCTTCCATCCCTGCCTCCCTTTAGATTTTATGCTGAACACTTGTGAGGCTGTAAGAAACAGCACAAATCCAGCACAAGATGCTCTTGGTTGTATCAGTAGCCACACGTTTGTTCTGTCAGATACTATATCGTCCCATCAGGCTTGACCCCTGCAGTCAGCTCCACTGTTGCTCCTCAGCTCCTCATTGCAAAGCCCCTCCATGTAGGACCCCACACCTCTCTCACAGCACACCTTGATCTTGGCCTGAGAAGCTCCTCCACATGGCAAACCTGCCACTGCACCTTGATTACCTTATTTTTAAAAACTATCTACTTTTTGAGAAGAGCCTACCTTTGCTGGTGCTGTCTACCTAACATCATGGGAGCTCGTATCAATCTGGCTCATAGAAAAGTAAAATACTTGACAAAGTCCCTAGTCAGGAGGAATGCTTATCCCTTTAAAGAGGAAAGGGTCAGGATTAGACACATTCTCATCACCGTGCTCCTGCACCCTGGGCTTTCATTAACTGAGGCATTCGTCTCAAAGCTTGATGAGCCAGTGGAAAAGCAGTCAAAGTTCGGAGGTATGTGCTAGGAGTGCTGCCTCACTGCAAGAGGCACTCATTTAGCCATGATCATTATTCTAAAGAAAATTCAATTTAAAAGACAGAGAGAAACCCAACAACAACAGCAACAAAAATCCTTGTGAAAGGAAAAGCACCGCTTCTCCCAAACGCTAAGCAACAGCACGACAGTGAACCACAAGCCTAACCCAAAAAGGTTGAAAAGTCAGAATGTCCATGAAGACTTCCTTACTGCCTACCCAGAAAACACTCAGATACTTAAAGCACAAGCTCCTGAGCTATAAAAGTCATCAAAGTCTGATAAGACAAGTTGCTTAAAATTAGACTATGTAAAACTTTGGGATGCAAGACTCTGAGGCTAGTTGAGAGGAACGGGCTTCATTATTCTAGGACACAACAAAGATATCTACCCTCTACAGTGGTTTTGCCCCTTGGATGATAATGTCTGAATTTCTCTGATGAATCGTGGGTGGAAGAAGGACAGCAGGAATGTTGCCTCATTCTTACACAGAAGAATTTGCTGCATGACTAGTGAAAATAGCTTGTGATCTCCACATTGTGTTAGAAAAATCACCCTTGGCTTCTTTTGTAGTCGGTGGCAAGAAATAGGCATTTCCAGAGACTGATTCATCTCTCCCACTTCAGATATCTCTGCTAGGAGAGGTGAGTATTATTCTCTGAGAATCAAAGAGAAAGTTGAGCAGCACTAACTTGAGTTTGGAGAGTTAACTTTTAGTTATCTAAGTCAGATAAAGTGAATCTTACCAGCAATATTCTTTCTCTCCAAGCTCTTAAAAATGCATGGAGCTTTGGATTTTCTAAAGCACTGACACATTTCAATGCTGTTCTATTCCGTCTTGAACTCATCAATCCATCTTGGAGTAACAGCTATTTTAATTTTTTGTTCCTTCATCTCATGCCAAGGCATCTCAGCTTCTTTTCCACAGCAGGTGTCAGACCAGTTCCTCTCATCTACATGCACCTGTAGTTTCTTTTCCCGGTTGGGTCACCTGTGTGCAGCCTTTGACTGCAGCCTTAGCCAGTGGTTTTGGGAACCGAATGCATTTTGTTCATTGGGTCATGCAAGGACACTGATTGCTGCAGCAGCTCACAGCATCCAGATTCCAGCAAGATGTCTACAAACAAATCTGCAAGATCTGTGCCTTATGGAACGCACAGGGACTGTGTCAGCACTGGATCCTTGATGTTACTCCACTAAAACCTCTGGAAGATGAGAACAAACGACGCCATTTGTTCTGCTAGAAAAAGATGTCAGTTTTGTGCAAGAGAGACGGGTACACTGAAAGGTTTCCTCTCCAACTGTAAGGCAGCAGACATCGCAGTTCACGCCTTTGAATTGTTGTTATGTGGTGCAGTAAAAATCTGGAAGAGGTGCTGAGGGACCTTACAGTGCCCCTTTGGAGGGGCTTGGCAAGCTGATCTCAGCTGTTTAAGGCTGCAAGCTTATCTTGGGCTGCAAGCTTATCTGAATTAACAAGCTAAGGAAAACTGACTATGACCAAGTCTGGTGAGACTACGACCAAGATAGATGACCAAGACTGAAATGACTAGAGTTTCAGCAGGTGACACTTCTCTACTGAAACCCTGAGTTGGGGAAGAAGATGAAAACTAGATTGTTTGGAAGTACTACCATACAAATAAGGTGTAAATGTAAATCTGACCATAAAGGTTCCAATGAGATGTTTTGCAGAAGGAGAAATTGTAATGTCACCAACCTGACTCATTATGTTGCATGCGAGAAGTTCTTTTCCTTCCACAGCCATAAAGTGTATAAGAAACAGAAGATCACCTTGACAGGTAAGCAGGCTGCAGAGTACACTTTAAAAATTGATTTTGGTCTTGAGACACTGGGAACCTCGTTATCTGAACCGAGATTGATGCTTGTATTCGAGTTAGTGTCTTGGACTTCTTCTAAAGTCAAGACAGACACAGACATTTCTAGGACATGATTCATCTGACACGGTATGGGCAGCTGTTTTACAGTGACGGGAATTGCATCCCAGAAGCACATACTCATTTCTACAGGCTGTAAAAGTGTCCTCCATTCATTAATCTACTCATGCAGGGCATCCATGTTGTAGATGCCTAAAGTCAGGTGAGAGGAATATCACCTTAGATTGCAAAAGTTATTGATTTTTCTATCTTTTTTTTGGCCTCCCAAAGCAGCCAGAATGTTTTGGAGCAAACGGAAAGCTGAAGGTCCAAGAATCACTTACATGGAAGAGATCCTATTTCTAGCGGAGACTCAGTCAAAATCTTAAAACCTCAGAGATTCCTACTGGAGCTCTGTGGGCACCTTTTCAGTTCTTGCTAGAGAGCAAGAGGAAGAAATAAAATTGCTCTGGGAGAATGACTGAGTACCAATATCTTGCCTCACATGTATCCACATAAGGTACAGAGGGGTGACTAATTGTCATGGTGATGGAGACAAGAGATACCTTAATAAAGAATAGTAAATAAGCCATGTACTAAAAGCTTATGTTATTGCTGCTAAGACAAATTTTCAAGGAACTAAAATGGTAGGGTTTTCTCATAGTGTCCTTCTTAGTGCCTACAAAAGCAAGCAATCTAAGATCCTACCATGATAACACAGCCTGGACACAGCTAGGGGAAGAACCCCTGACGGCACATTGGGCTGCTAAAGCTTGCAAGTTTGAAGGACGTATCTTCTGGAACTCCTCAAGTAGCAAAATAAACTATGGAGGTAGCCAAGGGACACGAAAATAACTAGACTTTAGTCATTGCTTAAACAGTTTTTCAGATTAGACCAAATGAGAAGTGGGCAGAGAATCGTCTCTTCAATTACCTGGTACATCAAATGTATCTCAAAGAAAGCAGGCTGGGAGTTGCAGTGCTGATGGATGGAACAGCAGGGCTAAAGAATTTTTGTCCAGTGTCCCAATATCCCATCACGAAGGCTGAAGCAACAGTGGGCTCCAAGGAACATCTCCATTGGCAATTTCAGCCGAATAGTTCGATGCGGAGAAAGTCATGACTGAAAGGGTTGTGTCAGAGTAGCGATGCTGCACATCAGCAATGTGGAGATAATGGCACTGATGTTACCTACATTCATCTATATTCTTCACTGATGCCAACCGCTCTTTCCTGCATTGGCTTGAAATTCTCCATTTTTAAAAATTATACGATTTGGTATAAATTTTAATACCAGATTCATTTCAGCTGTCTTTTTTCTCCATGTAAACCAGGCTCTTCTTTTCCTGAGAAAGGAACGTACTGCTCCAATAAAGTGTTATGGGCGATCTCTGCTGTTTGAATGACCTGTATTTGGTTGATATGGATCAGGGTTGCTTGTGTCATGATGTAAGAAGAGGCAAATGCTTTTGTTTTCTCCCATAAAAAAGTTTCATATTTATAGAAAAAAAGTAATAATGCAAAAGCATCTGATGCACCGAATACAGGACCTGACAGAGTGAGCAAATACAAGTGAGCCAGAGAGATGTGCAGCCATCTGCTTTATCAAATCTGTGAACTCCTAACCCGATCTCAAGTTGCCATGCCGAACACTTCCCCAGGGTTCACTTGATGCAAATTCTTTCAGCTCTCTTGGCTATGAGTTTTGAGAAAGCCCAAGGCTGAGTTCCTAGTGAGCACTGGAGCTGAGGAAGCATTTTGTGAAGAAGGCAAACAATTACATTTTAAATCAGCCTTGGACTGGGGGGAAGCAGTCATTGCCCTAGCCTGAAAAAATAAGGAATTATTGCAAGAAAATGCAGCCAGCTCTGAAGCTGATGAATTCTGCAGAAATATCTTGCTTGTCGGAGGGAAACACACATAAACACAGCACATTTTACACCATTAGAACTCATGCAGCACTGAGGAGTCTGAATTTATTTTTTTTATAAAAAGCAAGTGTAATAAGGCCATATGCTGTCCTTGAGGCTCTGTTGGCAGGATAACAAAGGGAAGGCATGGAGCAAAAAAATTCTGGTCTCTTCCTGGAACATACTGATCCCCTCAGCTCCACAGAAAGCAGGGATGGTATTTTTGGACTTAATAAGAAACCTTTGGCACCTTGCAAAGTTGAAGTTTCTGGCTTTGGTGTGTACCCTGGGATAAGAACAGGGTGCAGGCCACAAGGATTTAAAGGGCCACAAAAGTTTGTTAATGCTAGAATGACGATGCCGAGACAAAAGCCATTGTTAGACGTTTCTAAACACTTCCGAGTCACATTTTGGTAGCTGGCATAGTCTAAGGTAATACAAGAGGCACGGTTTAAAGGGGGAGGTATTTTAATAATAAAATATATATTTCTAGTAAAAGATATGATCTCTCCCTCAAACCTTGTCTCTCTTATTAAGCAGGGACTTGGTTGCAGGTCTAGTCTAACACTGCCTCCTCTTGACTATCACACAATGGCTTGTCATACCATTTAACTGGCAGTTGGTGAGGTTCATGTTACCTATACCTCTAATAAGCAAAACACCGCCAGGGCCATTCTTTCTCCTTGTGAGAGTCTCCCTTAGCCTCCAAGATGGGGTGCTCACAACCAAAGCGCCTGTTGCCTCCAGACCCTCTGCTAAATCCTCAGGTAGGGGATTGTTTGGGTCAGTGCTAGCTGTCCCCAGCCAAAACCATGCCAAGGACCCCACATACAATTGAACAATATTGCCAGCTGAGTGCCAGTGCCTGTACCGAGGTCCTGTGCTATTTAATTTATTAGTGAGGATGTAGACAAGGAGCCCAAGAGGAATGGGTTAATAATCTGTGGCTCTTACCAAGTCTAGAGCTTTTACATCTTCAGAGCACATCCAAATGTTATTCAACTCCTCCCCCTGCATTTCAGTGGTATATAAAGAGTATCCTAGATCATGAGATGAGACCCCAAGCAGGTCCACCAGCAAGGGATTTTTGGTTGTTCATCTTGAAGACTGAAATTGGCTGGGGAGTACAACGCTCATCTGGTGCCCAGGCAGATCTGTAAGAAATTCACTGCCAAGTGATGTCATCGGTGTTGAGCTAATGATCCAAAGAGGGACTGGCACCAAGAAGAGCTCAGTGTCCTCACAGCTAATGTCATTATCACTTCAGAAAAGTAATTCAAGGTACACGTTTGCGATTCAAGCCAGCTTCAGAGATGGGACAGGCCCACTGAGTAGGGAGAAGATCATCCTTTCAGCATCTACCAGCATTACACCTCTTCCTTGTACATCTAATCAAGTTACGGTCAGGCAGGACTGTGGGCTGGGTGGCATGACCGCTTTGGTGATTCCAGGCTAATTCTCTTCAGGTTTCCAATGATCCATCACTTGTTAGAACAACCACCTTTTCCTGACAGTGGAATGGCCACACACAGTTGCCACCTCAGGCAGTATGTCCTTAGTCTCCTTTGCTAAGTAAGTCCGTATTTCAGAGAAGGATTTCAAATTGCAGTACATTTTATATATATTTTAAGCTCTGATATTTTTTTGAAGGATCTTCTGATGGTGCAGTGGTCTCCCCTTTAGCATATGAGCCTGGGCATGTCCTGATGCCCAACCATACAGCCGTTAAGGGCCCCAGAAGTCCTCAAACCATGGTTTCACCTTCATATCTCCGACACAAGTCTGCATCTTAATAGCATGGACATCTTCCTCACCTGCTGCCAACAATCTTGACTTGACCTGAGCTGTGATTTAGCCAACTCTGACTCTCTGCAAGATTCTGTGCCTCCAAATCTTAGGAGAAAACCGAGGGAAAACAAAACAGACTCCCAGAATTGAACGTGTCTGTCAGTGTTCCGCTGCCTAAAGGATCTCAGGAGACCCCTGACCCAAATCAAGTGAGCCTTGGATTCTGTAAGGGCCCCATGGCCAAAACCTGCTCGACCCTTCACCCAAATCCTCTCTTTAGTAAGTGAGACAGCAGAAGATGTTCACAATGCTATTATATCCACTTGTTATAATCCATCTGTCATGCAACAGTCAACAGAGAGGCAACTCCCGCTCAAAGAGCACACCCTTCTCACCAATGCATGCTGCTGCTCTATATCAGGATAAATGTTGAGCCAGCTCCACAGAAGCTGGTAAAGCTCTCCTGCATTTACATAGCTGAAGTAAGAAGAAAACTTTGCTCATGATACAGCTGCCAAAATAAATGGGGCCTTTATAGAAAAGAACAGTCTTACCGCCTCGGAAAGAGCAGAGAGCGCAGCAGTGATCATGAAGCTAGAAGAAACACTCTTTCCTCTACAGAGATACTGCACATGATGGAAGAGGCACACAGAGCTTCTCAGTAAAGCAGACCTGATGCTACAGAAGGACATAAAACCTCGAAGTCAGCATTAGCAAATCATTGTGATACGACCACAGTAAAAAGAAACAAGAACATGCGACAAGAAAATGCTTCCATGAACAAAGCCAAAACCATCCCATTAGCATCAGTGGAAATACTTGTGAGAGTAAGGAAAGAAAATCTGAGCTCCTTTCAGACAAAGAGGTGAAGAAAAATAAATGCTTAAGATTTTCCCATTTCATCAAACAACCCACCAGCCCTCTGAACGTCTGAGGACACCGTTAACACTACTTCAGACACTTGCTTTATCCAGTGCCTTTGTCTGTAGCTGTGGAGTGCAACAAGGACAAACCTGCCCCCTCGTTAACATTTATCAGTGTGACCAAATCAGATCCACGAGTGATTTCAATGACCTAGTCCTTCCAAAACCACATTTCACTGCGGATGTGATAGAAACCAACTGTTTCCTCCCTTTACAGCGTAGACTCTTTGTCACTCAGTTAAAAGGAAACCTTTTTGACTTTACAGTAGGTCTCAAAGAGAACAACCACTAA
Organism: Rynchops niger; assembly: GCA_013400035.1. NCBI lineage: Eukaryota > Metazoa > Chordata > Aves > Charadriiformes > Laridae > Rynchops > Rynchops niger. The sequence goes on from VXBH01008067.1 coordinate 13,364, forward strand.
GTACAAACTTCAATCCTATTTTTAAAGCAAATGAAGAACAAATAAGGCCAGGAATTCTGCATGATTTCTGAGCAGAAATGAAACTGCTGCATCTGTCCCTTTTGCCTAATGCAAGATGATTAATGAATGGATATAAAGTATTATGTATTTCGTGTCAAAATTCTGGGTTTATAATGTTCAGATAGGCAAAGAATGAAATAACATAATGGAACCTCAATGATATTATAACAGTTTAACGATAATTGTGCTTTTTGGTATCTCAAAGCCTCGACCTTCATAAAGTCTCATTATTTCAAAATAAACCTTTCAAAAAGCTCAGTAGAATGACAAAATGCTCAAATTCAAACACACACTTTGGAAGCATACTTTTCATATAGACATTTTTCTCATTGTTAGGTTGTTTTTTTTTTTTTTTTTTCATATCAACTCCAACCTGTAATTCCATCTGCTATACAATTTCATGAACACATTTGTATTTCATTCCCTATAGACAAAATACTACACCATAAAAATAGAAATAGCTGGGAACAGGCAACACAAATAATAAAGACAAACCAAAAACCAAGCCAGATTTGTACAGACACCAGATCAGAGTGAGGAAAAAAATGCTGTTTGTACTGAACAATTGTGCCAATTTTAGAGCGAAGACTATGCAGAAGGGGTCTCGTGAAACCGAGTCTAAATACGTGTTTTGCAGTCCTGTCTTGTGCTTTAGGTAAAACCCACTAACATTTTCTCCACTGAGATTTATTCATGTTTGGGTTTCATTTCCTGCAACTTTCTTTTCTTTTTTTTTTTCTTTTCTTTTTCTTTTTTTTTTTTTTCCCAAATGGAATAGCTGGATTTAAGTTCAATGGTATTTTTTTCTCACCACTTTAAAAAAATATGTCATGCTCCATTTGTGTCCAATTCTTTCTGGTCACTAAGTTTTTGTTTGCTTTGACAAAGCAATGGGGGAAAATATTAGCTTCCCTGCAGTCTGGTGGAGAGGAAATGGAGAGGATTCCCCTCATTCTGCTCCCAGTAAAGTCAATGCTCCAGATCCATGGAAATGTTTTCTTATCAAGGAAAGAGTGTCAGCGTTTGGGTCTTGATGCGTTTTTCTCATTCCAACCTATGGGAGCAGTGTGGGAGTTGAGGAAGGATTGCACTGGGAAGATGTGGGCTTTGTCCTCTCACATTTTAGGTGGCAGGATCAAGCTGTGATGCTCTCGGAAAGGCTTTACTGGGAATAAACAGATGAGTCCACCTCAACAGTCCTCCCTGCTGCTCTTCCCCATGCTGTAGGACTCAAACAGCATTTCTGTGCCAGGTGTTGGACATTACGGCATTGCTGGCTAGCCACCCCGTCCAAAGACATTTTCCACCACATCGATATAGGAGAAGTAGGCAAAGTCCTGCTCACTGTACCGGGAGCTCCCACCTTCCTCACTCCTTCCATTGACAGAGCACAAGGTACCATGAGGCTCAGAATAATGCACACAGCCAAAAACTAAGACAGTTTTCATTTGCCAGGATGATATTTGTGCATTGATGGGAGTCGTTGAACTTGGTTTTAGCCCATAAAGTTGAAGTATCTAATGTGAGCTCATCTTCTCAGCTCCATCCACAGAGACGGGGAGAGACCGCCGTCCCAAAGGAGATGCATCCCCCATAAGACAAGTGTCTTAGCACGGGGTGAACCGTCCTTGGGAAATTTTTGTCTCTCTCCATTCCCACAGTAAAGACCTGGATTAGTAACTCTGGGTCAGTGACTGCCATTAGACACACAACTTCTCAACGGCAAGAGTTAATTTTGACGAGTGTGGTCCCCATGCTCAGGGAAGCTCAGGGAAGCTCAATATATTTCCACATTTCAATTATTTCACAGAATTAATTCACCCAAATGGAAATAGTTGAACATATTTTTCCATCATCAGTCCTAATAGCCCCTCTTTTTTTTTTTCTCCCTCTCTGCCTCCTACCAAATTCAATGTTAAGACCAGACAAACCAAAATTGAAAGATCAGGACTGCAAATCATTTTCTGTCAATTTCGCTGTTTGATTCCAGTTACAAACAGGCTGTATTTGCGGTGGGGGCGAGAGAAAAAGTAAACCAACTCATGTTTGACAATTCTGGTGTCTATCTCACATCTCAAAAATATCACTTAAATAATAGCCATTCACTCGTGAACACAATATCGATTCTAGTGTACAGGAAAATAGGATCCAGACAGGATTTTACAACTAAGAAGGGAACATTACAATAAAGATTATGACATTTTATGAATATTCGTGTTATAGCTTTGAGCTTTATTGCAAAGCAAAAAATATATATTTGTATATATATATATATATTTTTATCTACATATCACCTCTGACATTGTATACAACACTAAATCACAAGAAATTAAAGAAATCATAGTGAGGTAGATACAAAACAAAGGGATGTTGAAGAATCCAGCTGCTAAATTTGGCTTAACGCAACTGTTGTTAACATATGTATATTGAACACAGCAGTGAGCTTTGATTCACAGCTTAATCAATGGATCCTACTAACATTGATATTGATATTGATATTAGAGCCCATTTAGAGATAATGTCATTTGGAAAGGAGGGAGGAAAGCGGAAAGTAAATCAGAAGTGTTTCCTACAAACCAGTAATCTCCAAGGGAAAATTTTCCATTGATTTTTCATGACGTTTAATGTTGATAAAAGAGCTCTGAGAAATAGCCTGTGTTCTAGGGGTACTAGTATTGCACGAGGGCAGAAAAAGAGGGTGGACTCTACAGTAGGGGAATCTACTGGGGTTGAACATAAGCGAAAGAAAGATAAACCATTTCCCCGCCCTTTCTGATGGCCAAGGGGAAGCAGCACACCCTGGGAACGCTTGAGGCTACATTCACCAATGTATGCTCGTGAATATCAGCTTGGGCTTGTTGACAATGGCCAACGAAACAAGGCTTCAGTAGAAGGGCAGCCCCTTGATGGATTCTGTTGCTCTTTACAAGCAACAGCAGATACGTGGCAAGAAAAACGGTACCACTGAAGTGACCGGGCGTTGGTGTGACCGGTGTTGGTACCTGGTGGGATCTGGCTGCTTGCTCTGCCTTCCCAAAAGGAGATTTGTTAAGGCACCTGGATGACTGGGGCTCTTCAGTTACTTCTCATCACAACATCTTGGGAGGGATTTGCAATAGCCTTGAGCTTCCCAGCTTTTAAATTTAGTCTATCAATGCAGGACAATATGTACCTGGTGCTTCCACAGAAGAAAAGACATGAAGATGAAAAGCAGTGGGTTTAACTATAGCAAGGGGGAACCAGGTTGGACACAGGAAAACCTTTCCAATAAGCATAGGCATGGTTGGTAAAAGCTCTTCTTTGGGCCATTGGACCAGCCTCATCCATGAGGTGACATGTGCAGCAAAGGAAGGGCGTGGCACCCTCATATCCCGGGATATGGGAGTCACGTATTATCAGGAATGTCAGGAGCTCTCAGGTGCTTTACGTGAAACACAGACAAAAAAGAAGTTTGAAGCTCTGGGCTAGGCAGCCCCTTTGCTGCTGCTCGAACATCTCCCGATCTTCTTGCAAAGGTAGGAAGGGTGCCCTGGAAGGAGTATGATTCCCCAGCTGTTCTGCAAACGGTGGCAATCTGACCTTTATTCTCATGTCATTTACAATCTCATGGCTGAATTAAAGAAAATGAGGAGAATTGACCAGAACAGATTGCTAATGAGCAGCAGAAGAAGCCAATGTGTTGTTACCACCTCACTCTGTGAATATACTAGACAAGTCACCGTTATAGCTCAGATTTTACTTTTTCCTTTTCACTTAGCCAAAGAATAACCTTATCCTTTAGGAAAACACACAGGTTTTTGCTCGTGCATTAATTTTCAAGGTGTTTGTGTCAACCCCTAGGGTGACCAGAAGACTGTCACAGAAAGCGTGTATCACTAAAGAAAATCAAATCCCCCCTCTCTTGAGCGGGTCCCACTCTGAATTGCGGCCTGATACCCGTCAGTCCTGGGAGGGGACTGCCTGATGTGAAGGTGCCACTTTGGTAGAGGCTCCTGAGCAAGCATGGAGCTCTGTTGAAGGAGATAACTTTGAATGTTCGTTGGCAGAGCGGAAAGAGGATAAGCCTCACTGTAAGCCATGGTTTGGAAGCGTGGTAAATCCTGTCCACTTTTGGTGGGATTCAACTCACCTAAATGTAACCAGCTAAAGGGCACAGAACAGATCTAAACTGGAAACCAAGCAGGATGAATCCCTACCTGGAGATACCTTGCTGTCTCTCTTGAGTATGTAAGGGACCTTGATAACTTGCTGGATACCCAGCTTTTCTGGCTAAATTAGAGGGTTGGATCCTATGCTCAGACAAAGTACTTTAAACAAACATCCCCAGCCAGGGGATGTGTGTGGTATCAAGAAATATGCTCTTTTAGGGTCTGAAAGCTGCAAGTGGCTTTATACTTGCCCACAAAATGAACCTCTCCTGCTGTTTGCCATACTCACTCTTGAAGATTTGTTTCTTCATATCACAAAAAGGCATTTTGAACTGAAACACAGCTCTGCTTTTATTGTAACTCTGATGGGTGCTTTGCTTTGCTTTGAAGGGGCTGAGTAGCCTGGAGAGAAAGAATATACTGCCAAGCACCCTCCACGTATTTCTTTCCCTTACATAGATTTTCTTGGTGGAGAGGAAGAAGGCTTTGCAAGTTACTCCCTTTAAGAAACTGGGGTGTATGAATTTAGAAGATTTTAGCTGCAAGATAATGGATTGAGTCAAGCTTGTGCTTTTCGTTCCTCCATTCGCTGAACCTAGCAATTAGAAAAGTATCTTCATCTTTTTCCTTAAGGCTTCAGTACAAGCTGCTAACTGGGGCAGAGGATGACTCCACTTGGCCTCCTCAGGTGGGCACCTCTCAGTGCTACATTTTCAGGGAAGGAAATTAGGTGTTCTGCCTTAAAGGGAGTCAGGGGGGAGAAATACTCTCTTTGACTTGTGTGGGATTAACTATTAACACAGCCCACAAATGCCTGCATCCTAATGGCAAGTCCAAGGGACAACTACAGCTCCTTGCAAACATTAGTCACAACCAGAGACTAAAACATGTCAGCCCAGGTAGATGCAAGAGCCCACGTTTGTGCAGGAAGCGCAGATGAGCAGACACTTGAGGCAATTCAGCTGTGTTGCATATTATACCATTAAACAGACAATGTGTAACGTGTAAGGCCGAGGGAGGTGTCCTGCAATAAGTTATTTAAGTATGAATGCTGCTTTCTAGAGAACTGAGTTACATGAAGCACCCACAGGAGGTTCCTGAGCCCACCTGGATTTACAGATCAACCAACTGGCTGCCAACAACTGCAGCCATAGGTCATGCAAGACGGGAAGACTGTCCCCAGCTTTTCCACTACGGCTGTTTTCAGATAAATGTGGCTTTAACTTCAGTAGGAAGGCTGACATGAAGTTCTTGTTAAGGACTTAAGTGCAAAAGACTGGCTGAAAGAAGCACACACGCTGCCACAGACTGATGTGGACACTTGTGTCCCCACTGACACATGGAAGAGATGCCACAAATCCATTCCCCTCATCCTTCCCACTTTTGCTGGCTTCAGGAAGGGCCCTTTCTGTATCCACAGCTGCGTGTGATACCCAGCCTCAGCTGTCCCTTGATCGCATGGAAGAGCTTCACTAAATCAGGTGCCCAATGAGTCAGAAATGGACTTTCATCTGCCCTACCCCAAGAAACTTGAGGCCATAGAATCACAGAATATCTCAAGTTGGAAGGGACCCATAAAGGTCAAGACCACCAGGTCTGTAGTTTGTAGGCCAAGAGTGGGCTAATGGCAGAAGACCGAGGTTTTGCCCTTTGCCAAGTTGTTTTAGTGCCAGGAGGCACCGTGTCAGAGGAGAGTCTGATAAAGGAATGCGAAGAGTGTTAGTGTGGTGGGCCGTGGCTCTCAAAGACGGGGAAGCCTTGAGTGGAAGGAAGGAGAAGCACAGCGATGCTCATTTAAAATGTGATGGTGAGGGAATGAAGGTCAAAGCATGGCCCAACGCGGCAGCAGTGGGCTTCCTGAACAGAAGAGAGATGGAGGACAAGGGGTAGGCTGGTGAAGATCTCACCGTAAAACTGGCCCAAATCACCTCCCACTGGTATTGAAGGGGACCCTGCGGTATTTGCAGAGAGGGACCATGAGTGCAAAGTGCTTAAAGGCTTGGTAAGCATTAGTAACCCCAGTTTGACAGGCACAGAGAAGTGGGAGTGATGCGCTCTAAGTTGCATGGTGAGTGGGTGGTGGGCAGGGGACATGGCAGCCACATCGCATGGTCTCGTGGTTTCCTGAGCTCATCACTGGACGACCCTGTTTCCTCAACGACACTCTCACCCACTGGCAAACTGGGGTGGGAAAAGAAAGGTTATAAAGGCTAAATCCCCCTCCCTCCCCCAGGAATATGCACTGTGAGTAACAGGGGAGGACAATTTTCTACCTTTCGTCTAAGGACAGGGAAGAAGTTTACCCAGTAGAGCCAGGCTATTTACTGTAGCTTGAAAACCTTAAAGAAATACAAAACCTCTAGTGTTATGGTATAGATGGGCATGATCATGTGTTTGGATGTGTGTATATATTATACACACCCTAACATGGACATACGCTATTATATATTTCTATAATATATAATATAGTATATAATACACACACACGCGCATGTGCGCGTGAAATACTCAAACATCTTAACTCCTCTTAATCAAAACTCTCTTTGAAGGCTGGGTAACACTCACTACATTTTCTATATAGACAACTTTGTACATACAAGTTGTAAAGTGCGTTAAAAAGCGCGTAAAATTTTCTATGTAGAAAACTATATACATATAGCACACACATGTACTAAAACACTTGAAGTTAAGCCAAATTTCACCTTCGTCTTCACATCCCCAATACCTACAATACAAAACCAGAAGTAAAAAAGAAAAGAAGTACATAAGGAAACGATTAAAAAAAAAAATCCTAAAACCCAAGAGAGAGAAAAATGAACCAAGAAACAAAACCAAACCCAAAACCAGTCAACAGAAGCCTGGCACATGTAGAAAACGTCGATTCACTTAGAGAACATAAAGAGGGTCATGTCCGAACCTCCTTTTTCTTAAAAAGAAAACCAAACCAAACCCCTTTTGTTTGTCTGTTTGTTAGCTCTTATCGTTTGAGAAAAGTCACAGTAGCACTCTCACCTTGAACCAGAGTTTGGAACTTTTTGTGTTTCTTTGTACAAAAGAAAAAACGGTTTAAGTTACGGAAAATAGTTGGGAAATTTGAGGTTGAAGAGAGGAGATAGAGAGAGAAACTGGAAGATTGCATAGTTGTGAACAGTGGCTTCTCATCAAGGTGAAAAAGTGCATCATCTGATAAAATAGCATTTGATTATTATTTTTTGTTCGGTTTCATATGTTTTTTTTTTCCTCAGTCAACTGTACATGTCACACATGAAAAGGTATATACAGCACACACACATGCTAACATTAAACGCCTGACACTGAAACAGCCATTCTTTAAATGTTCCATCAGAGTTTTTTCCATGCGAATTTGTATTCTTTTTAAATACATTTTTTGCTACATCCTAAGACCACAAACTTGTCTAAGCCCATCTCATGTGATTTTGATCATTAGCAACACAAAAAGGGGAAAAGCACCAGAATGGCTCGGTTTGATCACCAAACCTCTGCTTTGACTTCTTTCTATTTTATTTTTCATTCCTTCATTCGCTGCTGGTTGTTTGCCATTTTTTTTTTTTTCTGTTGTTGTCTTTTGTTTGCTTTAATTTTCCAGAGATGGGAAAAAACAATTGACTTTTTTTGTAAGCGTTCTTGAGGTAAGAGTTATGCTTAGCACCTGGGGCAGGCAACAAAGCTTTCAAAAGCATTTGAGAAATGAAGTGTGAGTCCGAACACTGTCACCAATGTCATAAACTAACAACAAAACAAAATAAATAAAAAAAAAATTAAAAAAAAAAAAAGCTAAACCTCCCACCCGCTTTCCACCCCTCTTTCCTTTTCCGAAAAATCACAAACAGAATTAAAAGGAAATAAAAGTGACTTGGCACATTCCCTCTTGCACAAGCCAAACGGAAAAAGACAGGTGTTGTGCATTAAAAAGGATGCTTCAAAAGCTTTTCATGCTTGCTGCCTGCCTCAAGTGCATTTTAATATATGTCTGATCATTTACATTTATAAAGGAAAGTCATATTTGTTACAGTTTATACAGGATCACTTCATTTTTGTCCTTTTTTAACCTTTTCACTTTTTTTTTTTGTTTGTTTGTTTTTTGGATAAAGAGTTGGTTATAACAATCTACAGTAAGGCTGCACAGGAAGAATTCTGTGTATTTTTGTTTTTTTATTTTTTTTTTTTCTCTAAGAACCAAAGTATATAAAATGAGGTTTGATTCTAGCACCTTTTACAGTATTATTGGTGTTGTTCCCTTTAGTAGAAAATACCTTCACTCAACATCTGTTCCGTCATTGTCTGTAGTTTCAGCAATACTTCAAAGGTAACGATACGGTGACGATTGACCCAACCCAGCAGTCCCTTGACAAAACAAAGTCGTCCCCCCACCTTGAAGTCAGGCAGAATTACTCGCGTGAGCAAAGCCAACCGCCAACAGCTTCCCTCCTCCCCGCCAGCGAGGGCTGCGGCGCTCGGCTCGCTCGGAGCGGCGCGGGAAACCGAGCATCCGAAGAGGAAAAAAAAGAAGAATACACCAAGCTGGTGTCTCGCTGGGGAAGGTGAGATGGAAAGGCTCGCCAGCGGGATGGTTTCGCTAGCGGGGGAATAACGCCGCTTGCCACCCGGTGGGTTGCATCGCCTTGGTGCAAAGAAAAGGCAAGGACGCTGCCCCGGGATGCAACCCTGGGATGCCGCCCCGCCAGCCCCATCGTCCTCCTTTTACGGCAAGGGGAGACATCCCCATACCGCGGCAGGAGGAAGATGCTGCCTTGCGGCATACGCTGGCGATGGGGAGAGCTATTTGGAGAAATTGCTACGGTGCGAAACAGCCGCTTTCGCCGGAGTGCGTTTCTGGGAGCGGGGAGGAGAAAAGGGAGCCGGAAAAATGAAGGCAGGAAGGAGAAGCTCCTTGCCAAGGTTGTAACACTTTACAGGACGTTGAGCTGTTGGTTTCACTCAAGCAGTGTATAATCCTGCAGAGGAATGGTCCATTCCCCATACAGTGGCATCAGAACCTCAATTATATATATATAATTATAACTATAGCAATATATCTATGTAACTATATTTATATATGTATACATTAAAGTCCGTTACTGCACTGGCACGTAATACAGAGGAAAAGTACTGGCGTTGCTGTTTGATGCAAGTGGTTGCCTTGACTGAAGTCCTGCGAAGGGTAAGCACCACAAGAAAAGGCACCACAAGGTTTTGAGAATTGAAATGTCGCTGCCCTCACATAGCCGTCGTCAACAAACAGAAAGGGCTTTTTTGGAGTTAATGAGGGCAGGTGGGGCCAGACCAAATTCTGGCCTCGCTGACGGCAGAAAAACCAGGGCATTCCCAGAAAAGGTAGTGGGTTTCACACAGGGTGGATGGTGCCTTGGTGAAATCGAGACCAGAATTTGGTCTTTTAAGGGGCACCTTGATTTTGCGAGCTCTTATCTAGCACTTTGGGCACTTTTTAACAGCCTTCCTAAATCAAAATGACCACATATTGCCATGTGCAACGTGCTTGCACCAGTGTAAAGAAAGCAGAATTGAACTTTGAATGCTCAAAGCATAATCTAACGTAAACAGGGCGCAGCCTCAGGTGGACTGCCTCCTGGGATGTGCTGGATACCTTCAGCTTCCACTAAACCAGGGGAAGTCGAAGACGCTCAGCGAGCCTGATCTCATCCCTCTGCGGAACCCTGCCCGGAATATCTCAACCTGTCCCTCCCTGGGAGCCCAGAGAAGAAATTGTCCTGGACACAGACAACAATCTTGATGGATTTACAGAAGTCCCACCGGACTGAGGCGGAGATCAAAATCTGCACATCTGGTTCTCCAAGGTCTTAGCCCGGGCTTCTCATTCACTCCTTACTCCGTCAAAACCTCCACTGCACTAGATAATTGGGTTGGCCCTTGGTCTATTTCTTTCGCTCGTAAATTCACACTCAAGCACACACACGCATGCACACCGCCCCCTCCAAGACATAGAAATTAGAGGAAGATCTGGGGAATAAGATGGAGTACATACTCAGAGCCCTCCTGTGAAATGAGAAGTCGCTACAGACACTGTCTATAAACAATGGGCTTCCCATGCGTAAGGTAATTGCTTGGTGATCGAAAAAGAAAAAGAAGAGACTCGCAGGCACTCTATGCCAAGTTAATAGCACCAGTTTTGCATCGTGTTGACACCTGTCAGCCCATCCCATCTAAACCACCGTAGCTCTTCAGACAGCTGCTGACAAGCAGCCTGCCCCTGCTCTCGGCGGCTTTGCACCAAATCAAGGGCAACGCCACTGAGACCGGTAGAAATGTGCTCGCTGGACATGAGAGGAGGGTTCAGGTCTGCCCTCGGCCACTTCTCTTGGCCAGCTCTGAGCAGGGGTTGTTGGAAATCCTTGTACCTCCCAAGCACCACGTGTGCAGCTTGCTGGCAGAAGCTAGAAATGGAGTTGAAAAGTGAGGGAGAAAAGGAATTGCCTGTGGCAGGACTTGAAGTAGTTTCCTTTGTTCATTCAGACCTACTTTTGGGGGTCTAATTTGTATCCCAGTCTCTCTAGACCCCCAGTAAGGATGGCTCAGGTGCAGAAGTGACCTAGGAAGGAGCCAACCTCTCCAGATCTTTGATCCTAACTTGGGTGGACAGGTATCTTCACCTGCAAGCCACGCTTGGGTCAGAATGGCACTGGAAGGACAACTTCAGATGAATGACCTGGGTCTAGAATGGACTGAGTTTGATTAATAAGGCAAGATTCAAGGCATGGGCATGACTAAGTTTCAAGCTTAGTTAACAAAAAAATGTACTGATTGCTAGGAAAATGTAGATCATTATTTCTGTCTGATGTGCCCGATCGAGAGGGTCTGGGGTGAGCCAACGCCTTCTTTGGAACATTTCCAACCAGTCAGGATTTAGAGTGGGAGAATAAGACACAGGGATGCCTGTGTCATGGGCTCTTGGGAAAGCACCTGATGACCCTTGTGCTCTTTCCATCTCTGCTTTCTCTGACTCCATGACTACACAGGACTGTGCTAAATCCCTGGCTTCTCGGTTGACTTCTCCGACTGCTTTCTAAAGAGAGAGCGGAGCATTTCAGGGAAGAAGAAAAGCACTCCCCAAAAGCTTAGCGTGGTGTCTTGTGTGGGTTGTGCTAGTCCTCCTCGAGAAACCCAAATTCAGATCAGCCTGCCCCTTCACCTCTGCTGGCCTACGTGGAGACAGGGGAAAGGTGACATGATGCATTGCTTTGTCCTCCTCTGCCCAACACCACTGAGAACTTTTGATGTTCAGGTCTTGAAGCAGTTCACCAACATTGCCTAAATAATCCTCGTAGTGTGATAGACTTCACACCTCCCATTTTACAGATGAGGAAACTGAGTCATGGAGCAGTTACGTGACTTGCCCAAGGTCACGCAACCAACCACAGTGAAACTGAGAGCTATTTTGTGGCAGGTCCATATCTCTCCGTGTTTTGGTATAGTACTTAGCACGAGGGGGTCCTAAGCCTGGCTGCAGTCCCAGTGTGCCTACTGCAAGGCAAACGGACAATCATCAGTAGCTACTGTTTATTGCAGTGCAAAACATTAGAAGAACCCAGGTGTCCTGCATTAATAGCTTCTTTTTACCGTTTTGTAGTGATTGGGGAATTTGTTCTCCTTGAATAAGGTTTATCTGAGGAATCAAGTGCAAGAGTATTTTCCGGGTTTTGAATGTTAACAACGAGTTCCAGCAGTGATTAGTCAAATTTCAATGTTTATGGGAAAAGTGGCACTTCTGAAATATGAGTATTTAAATTGTGCTATTCTCTATTGGCTGTGCCAATTTTCCAGTACTATCAAAATTCACTAATCAAAAACGCTCCTAGGATGAAAGCTAATTTGAGAAGATACAGTGAACTTTCAGAATTCCTTTCAATCGGAAGCTGCTCAAGGGCTTTGCAAGGAGTACGTAACTAGGCTGTTCTCCCAGCACTTCAACTGGGTAGACAAAAATCTTTCAACCCACGTTGTAACACCTGGGGCAAGTGTGGCAGGTCTGGAGGTGGGATCGGTGATGGGAGCCAGGCAACAGCCTGACCATTCCCATATCACATGTCCTGGAGAACAGGCCGATGGTCCTAGGGAACATATTATATCTGCCAACAGAGACAACCCTAAAATCCCCTTGTCTTTGCCAACTAACAGCCCATGGCAGAGATGGAGAGAGAACATGTATCTTCAGGCACCAAGATTTTACCTTCGGTACACAACAGTGCATCCAAAAATGTACACACCAAAGGGATGATATTTCCTTGCAATCTAAAAGTCATTCAAAGCCTCCAAAATATATAACCTTCCTGTGAAAATCCTGGTTTTAAGGGAACAGCTCCATGATGGGCCATGCTGTGTCAGGTTCCCAAGCAGACCACCGTAAGTCTGTGATAGGGAGCACAGAGGAGACAACACAGGGGCTTCACCCCAGCTGTCATCTCATACTGGTTTCGTACCATGGGTAATCACATTGCTTTTAGTGGAATGGTCTGAACTTGGCCCGGTGACGTGAGTGGAAGTCACCAGACCTAGATGTGAAATAGTCCTTCCCTGAGTAATTTAAACACTTTTGAAACTACTTCCCATTCCTCATCGGAACAAAAGGCTGGAATGGTAAAACATTTTGCAGAGCAGAAACATTAGCCAAAACCATTTGGTTTGTTTTTTGTGATAGGCAAAAGTTTTCCACCAAAAAATGGTTTTAGATCCATTTTGGGAGGGGACACATTTTGTAGCTAATGGCAAACTTTGGCGTTCGATGTAAAATTCTCTTCCCTCTCCCTTCCCCACAAAGAGAAGATGGGGCCAAGGGATTTGTCTGTGATACCTATTTTAGACACTTTTTACAAAGTGCTGCATCACAGCTCTCCTCCAAACGGCTGCAATTACATCCAATTTAAGGCTTGCTTAATTGCTCGAGTAGTACTAAGGGGTCTACGGATAAGTGAGAACCGGTCCACTTCTCCTACTACTTATCCATCGTAAATTGGCTGACTGATCCTCAGTCTTCAGTAGTTGTTGAAAAGAACGGATTATTCGGGAATGGTGTGAAACTAGTAATTTGAGGGGGTCACCTGGGGTGCACTTGGTGTATAGTTTCTCTTTCAGCAGTGTCAGCTCGGAGCAAGTCCACTGAAGTCAGGTGGCTTAAACTTCAGGCTACGGATATTTCTGCAGGCGCGCGTCCCTGTGTGTACTCGTATGCCCTCAGAAACTAAAATGAAATCCTAAAGCGAACAGATTGCAGGTGTAATCATCTGGCATTTGTCCTGGATCTTCGCTACTTGGGAAGGAACAGTGTTTGCTTTTAAGGTGGAAGAAGGGGAGGAAAGACGGGGGCGGCATGCAGGTGGTGTTCAGCTGGGTCTGAGGGAAGGAGGCTCTGGCACTGGCGGCGAGTTTTATTGGTAAATACAGCGAGAATGCAAAATATGAGCTGCTTGTCCTTGTGACTGATGAACGGGAATGACATCTGGAGAGTAAACAATAATCATTCCCTTTAAGTGGCATTTGGCATTTGGATTCTAAGGGCTTGAAATCAGATTCGGGGGGTGGGGTGGGGCGCGCATTTAACCCCTGCAAAGGAAGGCCCAGTTTGCTGTGTGTATGAACCGGGCTGTTCTCATTGCAATGGCCATACTGGTGGAAGGGGAAGCCATCTCTTCCTCAGCTGAAGCCAGAGATTACAAAGCCCCCGTGTCGGTCAGGGTTATGCTACACTCAGATGGCTCTGCTTGGAAAGAAACTCCTGATTTTGTCCAAGTTTTGCCTGGGTTTTGACAAAATCTATGAGCTCAAACAGGAAATCTATTATCACACGTTCAGAAAAAAAAACAAAACACAATAGGGACCAGTTTGGGCTCCCCTAGCACCTGCAGAAATGACTGTTTTTAGCATAAGGAGACTAAGGGTGGACCTGGACATCAATGGAGCTTTACTGATTTATGCTGACACTGCATTTGGCCCTCATTTGTGGTGTGGTTTTGGCTTCCAAATTTCTTAAGAAGTGGAAGATCAGGTGGTACAGCATTTCCCCAGAAGGACCTTAAGCTTCTGATGGTCTTTTATGCCCGTTTTTTACTTTTCTAAATAAATCATACAAGGAATATTTATTCCAATCCTGCTTGCAAATCCCAGATTGCTAGCACCTCGCACCAGAAACTACCTTCTTCATCTCAGAAAGCCCTTTGGAATTCACAAGGTGTTCCTATATATTAAAACATATATATGGTTGCAGTAACATGGCATGTATGCTTTTCTATATTTCCACAGGACTGTGTATATAGACACAGACATACATGTTGATTAGTCCCTTTAATCCTGAAAATTCATAGCTACCCACTTTACATCGTGCCTAATATATAGTAGGAGGAGCTCTCTCTCTCTTCACCGTCTTTTTCACCCTTGCAATTAACGTAGCCATTGCTGCTGAAGTGGGTCAAAGCAAAACAACCGGGTGCAAGCACAGCCAGGTGTATTTACTATTGAACAGTATATTTTCAGGAAAATTAAAGGGTGATTTATTGATAAGGTGAACTTTTTGTCTTTTTTTTTTTTTAAATACGTATATATATATATATATATATAATGCCCTCAATACCTTATAGGCTATATCCTATTTACTTCCACAAGGTGGGCGACAATTAGCTTTGAAAGCATCCTGCATTACCATCTTTTTTTTTGCTCTACTAGATACACATGAGACTTTAATTGCTTTCAAAACCACACTTGCCCTCTCTCACCCCTCTCAGACCATCCCTGTTCAAGACACAGATGTGTGGTGCTTCTTAGGACAAAGAGGGAAAATCTATATGTTGGCCAGCATTCGGTTGGGTCGAACAAAGCAGTTAGCATAGCACCGAAGGAGTTGAATTGCTGGTTTTTTTCCCAGCTTCAATCTTTTTTTTGGAACAGAAGCAGTAAAAAGAACCCAGAAGCACTGAGCTGAGTGCTTAAAACAGGGCAAATAAACGTCTGGGGAGAAGAACGGGGAAGGAGAAGACCCAAAGCCGATGCAGATGAGCAGTGGCCCATCTGCAAGACTTGGGCTTCTGAATTTGCTCTTCCCCAGAGGGAAGATATGCAGCTGCCTGGTTAGTCATGTGGAAGAGCCTGGCCCATGTAGCCAGAAGATTCTCAACTACCTCCCCTTGGTAGACGCAGAAGAGGGATAGGGAAGGTACGTGGCAGACCAAGACGGAGCTAGAAAAGGGTTTCCTAGCTTCGTTCTTGCTTCACGCAAGGCAAGTCTTGGGTTGGAGAAGACAATGGCTGCCCGAAACACCACGCGGTTATCCAGAACGGGCCAGATTTCACAGTCCTTACTCAGGAAAGAAAACGAGACCCAACAAAAAAACCCAGGAGTTTTGCCTGAGTAAGGAGTGCATGAGTAGACTTCAAAAAGCTTTTCTAAAAGGGAGCAGGGAGTCTTGCCTCGCTTTGCATTTCCAAAAGAGACATTATATGATGGTCAGAACACTTAGACAATAAAAACACTTGGCTCAAAACCACAAAAAAAAAAAATCCAAAACAGGCTTTCAATCACATTTTTTTCCCCCCTTCCGAATTATCTGACCAGTGGCGATATTTGATGCAACAAACTGGATCCCTTCCCTCTTTCTAAAGAAAGCTATTTTGGGTTTCCCCCGAGTGTCTGGGGGTTCAACCAGGGATGAATCCACCTTGATAGACACATAATTAACAGGCAAAACTCCCACTGATGGCAAGGGAAGTTTTGCCTGCAGGAGGATGGTGAAGGCAGGCCTGGTCTAGTTTCTCTGGATGTGGCACAGATTTTTCTCCAGGAAAGCGAGTACTTCGGGAAGAGTCACGCATGAGCAGCCTTGGGTCTACTTTATCCTTTCACAACCCACCTTCACCCTTCGCGTAAGGAAATAGTTAAAAAAAAAAAAAGCTACTGTACAACCAAGTAAACCGCAATTATTGTGCTTAGGCAGTCAAGAAACTTAAAAGGCAAAAACGGAAAAAAAAAAAGATTTTCCACCTGTTTATCAGTTGAGACACTAGTTTTCCCATGCCTAAAGAGTCCTCAGCAAACAGTATACCAGCCTCCCAAGTAAGGTCCAGGCTATTCCAAAACAGCGTGAGCAAATTTTTCACTGTATTCAGATGGAAGCTGATGACTGAAAGATTAGTGCACATTAACCGTGGCTGATGAGAGCGACTTTTAAAGGAATTCAAGTATTCATCAGTAATCTGTTCGGTTCAGAAATACTTTTGTGATCTTTAGTTTCAAGTTGCCAGAAACAGAAAGGAAAAGGGAAAGGTCACCTGTTGTGTAAGAAAATAATATTGCAAACAGTGCTATTACATTTGACCAGGAAAGCAAGGCTAGTCAGTTGGCGCACAACGATGCTCTCCATTCCTTGCTTTTGGGGAGAGAAAAGACTTAAGATCGCTTTCTCAACACACGCACGCACCAGCAGGTTTTCCTTCTGCGTGTTGGAACAAACCCCTTTTCTGCTCATTCCCGATAACAGCACAAACCCAGCAAGAATGAAATTTTTTACGGCGCACTTCCAGCACGTCTCACAACGCATTTACTTAAGCCTCACAACACCCCTGTGAGGTAGGTAAATATTATTATACCCATGTACAGATGGGTAAACTGTAGGCACAGAAAGGTTAAATCACTTGCCCAAGGTTACACAGCAACTTCGTGGCAGAGCTGGGGGTCGAAACCCAGGAGTACTGTCACCCAGAAATCTGCAATGAGTTTTAGACCGTGGCCACTTTCTACGCTCGCTGTAAAAGACCATCGGACAAACACAGCAGTGCACAAATCCAAATAACTCCACGTATTACAAAGTGCCTGGTTTTTAAAGAGTTGCCTCGCTGCACGTGTCCCAGAGGTGGGGGGGCGGGAAGTAAACTTTATATTCTCAAATAATTTGAAATTTTTGTCCGCTTGCAATCTTTGTTTTGTTGTGGTTTTTTGGTTTGGGTTTTGTGTTTTTTTTTTTTTTAGTTTTTTAATATATGACAGGAAACGATAGTCCACATTATTTTATCAACAACATCACTTTCCAATTGGGTCATGTGTACGTCTGAACATGCATTAAGGTCCAGATGGTTTATGCAGATTTACTTTAATTGTCACCAATTGCTTCCCTCCTCATCAGCGAAGAGCCAATGGAACATATGCAGCTCTCTGTCATCTCATTTTCTCCTTTTTCTCATTATCCTACTGTCTGAGCTTCAAGTAAGGAACAAGGGTTGAGCACAGGCAATATCTAGCACAGCAGGAAGGCTCCTACCTTTCTTCACATCACACCTCAACAGAAAAGTCACCGCACCGTTATTCCCAAGTCCAAACGCAACAGAACAATGAAGCGATTCTGAACGTGCTCATGGAGAAATAAGTGGATTGCAACAATCTCTAGCGGTACCCAAAGGTCTGGAAATGCGTTCTGCACACAGTGAAAGGTTTGCCCACGTCTATTTGGGATAGCCTCCAATCTTCTCGTTCAAACCAGGCTGAGATCCTCTGCACCAGAATACACCTGAGCTCCAAGGAAAAATAAAAACAGCAATCATAACCCTGTGAAACTACCATCCCCAAAGGCCCACGGCTTTAGACCACTGCCAAAATAACAACATGCAAGCTTCAGCAAGCAAAGGGTACACAACGGAGTTCACGTCATCCCTACCATCTAACATCAGCTATCTCGGCTTCTATGGGGATCAGTATAGACCTTATTTTGCCGTGGTTATTTGGGTTTTTGTTTTCTGGGTTTTGTGATATTTTTTTTTTTGCATGACCACATTCAATCTGAACAGAACCCAGAGAAAAGCTAACCCAGTGAAAGAAGAAAAGACCCTAGAAAAACCTGTCTCCACAATTTTCCGCTGACTCCAGCGGCTTCCAAATTGCCTCTTGCCCAAGCTGCCCAGCAAGCAGGCACTAAAAGGTTTTGCAAATGCACAGTAGTAAGTTTTCCTTTTCAAAGCACCTCTGAGCTTCAATGAAATCACACTGGGCGAACCTCAGACCACATTTTCTTCAGGAGGTTTAGTCATGCTGCAGGTATGTGGGTGACAGGTGTGTCATGCATTTCTGTGCAGGGATGAGGAGTAGGGACAAATTGTGAAGTGAATCTTGAGTGTACAAAAATATATCTGAAGAGCAGGGGATGACTGCTCTCTGAAAGTCAATAGCAAGGCTCCCCTCATGAGCAGCATCAGCCAGGTTTTAGCAGACCACTGACTAAAGCTTGAAATTAATTTTGTCCTGCTTCATCTAGTCAGCTTTGACCAAAAATACATGCAAATGACTACTGACTTTTGGCAGGTGCAGAGAAGGATGAAGCAGACAATTAGCTCCAATCCCAAACACTGAAAATATATCTATTTCTACTCGAAATCGGTGGCTCGCTTGCACTTTCCACTGGTAATTATCCAACATCGGCTCCTCTTCTGCAGTTCAGGTTGGATCTGCTGCGCATGAAAAATGTCTTGTGTGGGTGGCAAAGCATGACAAGGGCATGGGCAAGGACCTTGCAATTCCTGTATTTCCATTGTTGATTTGGTCTGGTCTGAATCATTCCTGCCTCCAAATTAGCTGCCTACAGATGTATAACTCTATGACACTAAGCATGCCAGCCATCTGACATGGATGGAGGGCTAGATGGATGGTTTGACATCAGCGTGATAAAAGTGACGCTGTTTGCAAAATAACCTCAGCAAAAAGAACAAAAAGTGAGCTGAAAAAATACTTTGTCCATTGAATTGGGCGGAAAATAGAAAAATAAGAGATCAGAGCTGATGTCGTCCACCAAGTCCTGAGTCCTGGTCTGCAGCATACAGTTACATCTTTATTAGTAAATTAACAACTGCCAGCATCCATTCTGGCCATGAAGCCAACTGACAAGTGCTGGACACATCTACACTACTAAACTCTTTCACCCCCGATACGGAGTGGCTGCATCCAGACTGGTGATTGGTGATGGTCTCTGGCCAGCGTCAATGCCTGTGCAAGCTGTGCCCAAGCCCAAGGCTCGTTGGTCAAAACCATGCCAGGGAAGGTTTGAACAATATAACAGTGGGGATGGTGGAGCCCTTGTGCCCTGGCTTTGCCCTGGTGTGGCATAGTTGGCTGGTTTAGATGACCCCAGGGTGAATCCAGCAGCACAAATGTGCCAGAGACATTGCCCGCTGATCTTGTGATGTGAACACATATGGACTCAAACTCCTCCACGACAGTTTGAAAAAAGCTTCATGCAGTATCTTTTGGCAAGAAGGTGGAACATGGTATACCTAAGCTACCAGGGAGAAACTGAGGTGTTAAAAACCAAGTGAAACCAAAAGAAGTCACTGACCATCCTGCCAAATTGCACACCAAAAATCAAAGAGATCCTGGGCAAAAAAAAAACAAACACAGGAGGCAAGGAGTAGACTCTTAGCATTGGGATTAGTACCAATAAAGAGCTGGGGGTAGTTTTCCTCCCCGAGCTTTTGGCTTGGCAAAAGGCGCTGTTTGGCAACAAAATCACAGATAACCCCAAGAGGAAATGGTCACCACACCAAACTGTCCACCATGAACTCGCTGGGTGTAGTGGTAGAGCACGTGTTTTACGTTAAGGCTGTAACGAAGTCCTTCAAAGAGAAATAGTTCTTCAGGGTTGACACAGGCTCTCACTGGAAGTCTTCCGCTAAATCAAGATGCCAGTGGATATCATTCAAAGAAAGGACTAATGGCGGAGGCAGAAAGTTTATGCACCAAAGCGTAATGAAACAGTCTGAACGCTCAGTGGAGGCACCTGCCTTCATTGTTCATACTACGATCCACGAAGGAGGACTTTGGAACAGGGGTGTGTCAAGCCCTTAGTCAAGCTGGTTTGGTTGTGAGAAATTAGCACTGCATTGAGAGGTAAGGTCACTTCTAGAGTGTTTTGCCCCTCCGCTCCCGTAACGGGATGGAGAGGACGGCTGTTGGTGTGGTGGTCTGGAGCAAGGGTCCTGTTCCTGAGGGAAGGCAGGCTGCAGATGCTCATGAGAGGCAACACTGAAGGGTCTCCTCCTTGGCTCCCGATGAGTGTGCCTCGGCTCGTTGACTCATTTCACTGTCCTGGTGCAAAGCGGCAGGGTCCAGCTGTCCAGTGGGGCCAGGGAGTGGGATCACATCTCCAAATCAGACCTTAAGGTTGACAAGTTTGGAGAGGGGGACCTTCTCTTGGTGCTTTTTGGAAATGAGGATGCTATCTCCTGGAGGAGGGATCCCGAGGAACAGAAGGGCTGTTTGTCATCCATTCCTTTCTCATGCTTATGCCAATGAAATGCAGATGTGCAGAGGAGAGATCTCCACAGAAGGACCAATGAAAGTCTTTACACAAGGTGTGAGTCTCAGGGAACTGGATCACAGCAAATCTACACTTAAAGGTAAGTCAAAGAAAGGCCTGGGAAGAGAAATGCAGGCTTGTTGCCAGAAGATGGGCACCTCTGTGTTTTTATGACTCAATAGGTGGGGACAGCAAGTTCACTTCACAAATTACCTCTTTTTACGGAGACAGAGGGAAGAAACAGGGTGAAATGTTAGTAGGACATTTGAGAAGGGACTGGCTATAGGACACAGACAATGGATGAGGGAAATGAAAGCTTTTCACAAATATATATGTGTGAATATATATATATATATATTTATGCGCACAGTAAACAAGGGACTGGGAATTTAGATAGGGAATGACAAGACAACATCCCTCCCTTTGCATGAAAATGTGACCACCGTATTGGTTATAATCAGAGCCCAGAAACATTTGCCTGAAATGGAGTTTGACTGGGAATTACAGTACCAGTGACAATTTGGCTTCTTATAAACTTTGCCGTGTGTCTATAGTTTGGCGTGCATGAGTCCTGCCCTCCTTAAAAGGGACAGACACCAGTTAGAAGTTTCCTTTACAAAACAAAATGAAACAACTGAAGAAACCCCAACATTTTCTCCGAACACTGCAAAGGATCGCTGATTGAAAAAAATGTTTCTCTTCAGGTATATTCAGGCGAAGAAAGCATTCAGCTTCTTTAAACTGTTATATAAAATTGGTACTAGTTTCTTTAAATACTATTATAATTAAAAAAACCAACCGATTCCTCAAATTAAAAAAAAAAACAACATAATCATAATTAAAAAATATCCCCCCCCATGCTGATCTTCTTTTCAGAATAGGTCAGCATGGGAGTTTTGCACCCTAGACAGTTACAGTATTTCTGGAATAAAAAATTGCAATTGCACACAGAAAATACTACAGCATTCACTTAAAAATATCTCATGTTGTTGTTGTTGGTTTTTCCCCTCCCAAGTAGAGGGATGGTGGGATTGAAAAGATGCCCTGAAACAGGAATATTCCTTTAAAGGAGCAATACTCTCGAAAAGGAAAAGGGTGTTAGATAGACGTGAACCCGTGAGTTAACTCGAAAGAAGAGATTCCAGCACAGAAACAGAATTCGAGAGATGTGAATGTTCAGACACCGGGCGGGTTATTTGGAAATGTCAAGACAACCACACAACCCTCGGCAGGTGACCGTCTAGGCTTTGCCATCATCGGAGGTGGCAGCATCTCCTTGCGGTGAGAAGGCTAAGCTAAACCACGATGCTCTGGCTACGCTCTTGAATTTCCTCTGGTGGTGTTTCTCGCCATGTACTTACAGTAGAAGGTGACACGAGACAGTTTTTTATCAGCAGTTCCCCACACGTACCGAGTTGAAGAATTCTCAGCTAAATCACAACAACAACATCAACGAAAATACAAAGCACCAAATCATCTCAAGACGTGAGTCAGTTTACAGGTTATTACCGTTTGAAGAAGTTTGTTGGTTGTTTTGTTGTTGTTTGTTTGTTTTTTTATCCCGATTTTCATGTTTTGTTTTCCTTCAAAACAAAACAAAACAAAACAAAACAAAAATCAAAACCCCAAAACCCCAAAATGGAACGAAGGATGCTTTACAATCACTTTAAGGCTCGCACTGAGTGAGACATGACAGGTCTTACACGAGATTACAAATAATACATGTATGCCTTTCACAGCCTTAAAATGATACAGTAGGTCAAATTGTTTTGCCAGTCACTGATCAAGTATTGTGCCTTTAAATTGACTCGCTTTTTGCTACTATGCTGAGTTTTATTATTACTGAAAGAGTTACTGGATATGTGTAGATGTACTTTAGTATAATGTTTTTGGTATATAATTTCAATGCTTGCAGATCTCGTATTTTCCAGAAATCAAGGTGGCAGGCCTTATTCTGGGCTCAGACGGTTGTTATTTACTCCACTGAGGACAGTGGCGCTTTAGCGTGTGCAATTGTTCGAAACAAGATCAGATACTGTATTACCATATTAATCTGGTGCAAACCGGCCGTTTCGCATGGCCCATTTGCACGCGGGAAGCGGTTACACGGGGGGAGCGCGTTTATAACACGGCTCGGTCAAGGCTCGCAGGCTTGGCCAAACGGCGTTATAAATGCATTGCCAAATTGAGTTACAGACCTGATTTTGTCTTTCGATTGTTGGAAAAATCAAACTCCATCGGGGGTGTCTTGGCTTTGCTTTCTTAATCTTTAGACATTTTGGGTTTTTTCTGCTAAATCCAATAAAAGCAACAAGATTGTTTTTCATACATTTCTCTCTTTTTGTTGTTGTTGTTCATTTTTTTCTTTTTTTTTTCTTTTTTTTTTTTTTTTTTTTATACATACGGTTTGTATTTCAGTTGGTTGTTTTTTTCCTGGCATATAATCATCAAAGAGTTTTGCATGAGAAAGGTGACAGTACTTAATGAAACTCAGCACCTAAGGGCATAAGGCAGTTGTAGGTTTGTTTGTTTGTTTTTTTATTTTTCAATCAGCACCAATCCCATAAATAATGTTCTACACTTGGTGTACGGTATAAAACTGATGTGGAGATGCCTCCTTCTCCACCTGTGAATCCTAGGTGTGGAAGTTGAAATACTGTTTCTTGTGTGTAAAAAACAAAAGAAAAGTTTTTCTTTTTGTTTTTACTTACAAAACATAGAGAATATCTTTTTTTTTTTTTTTTATACATACAGCAACCAGAAAGAAAGCTTATCTGAAGGTTTGTGTTTGTTTCATGATCTGTGTTTACCGTAAACAAAAATAAGGTCCCCTCTTTTACTTTTGCTTTAAGGAGCTTTTAAAGTGAAGATTCATATTGTAGCAACTCATATAAGAGAGGTCCATCTCTATACCTAATACCTACAGCTGTGGGGGTGACATACTGGAGGATGTTGATAGTTCTTCTTAACCTCCTGTCTACAAAATGAGCATCCCATGCAGGGTATCTTTTTCTCGGGATGTCAATCTTAATGAGAGGCCCCTCTGGAGGGTAGGGTCGCCCAGATGGAGTAGATGGTACCATTGCTCTCACCTGGAAAACGGGCAAGCAAGTGTCAGCTGTGAGTTCCTCCTGTTGCTCCGTGACCGCTCTGGTGGGCGTAGCCTGGGCCCCCCGGTACCCAGGGGTTTGGGGTGCCATGGGCTCAACATCGGGGGGCAAAGGAATGCCCCAGAGCAGCTCGGCGCAACAGGAGCTGGCAAAGATCTTAGCTCTTGGCCCCATGGGATGCAGCACACCATAATATAACAGCATCAAAGCTATCCCAGCAGCAAAGCTAAGAAAGACACAACACAGTGCTGGCACGGCATATGAGTCAGTAGTGTCAGGATCTCTGTAAAAATACCAAAGGAGCGTCAAGGTAGCGTTCTCCGTCAGGACTACCGTGTAATACGCAAACATTCTGTATCGAGTCCGCCCTTCCTTGACATTAAACCAGCAGAAAATGTACACAATCCCTACCACCATGTTGAAGAGGATCTCCTCCCACTTAGACATGCAGAAATCTGTCCCACCATGGATGATCCAGAAAGCCATGGCACACCAATGGACCACTACAAAGATCCCAAAGTAGAGCTGGAAGATGGAAGCAAAGAGAGCAAAAGAAATAACTCGGGATGAGATGGTGAAGAGGCGCCAGAAGACATGGATGAGGGCCCCTCTGTAGCTCATACTCTTCTTGTCGTCCCTAGAGTCCCGAAGAAGCTTGTGATAGGAGGCTAGCACCCAAGCCAGGGACATCAGGGAGGCCACAGAGGACACACCTGCCGGAAGACACACAGATCCACTGAGTTAGACAGGAGGTTTGGTTGCAAACATCATCTGCTCACTACATTATTGCATCTGGGGCAGGCTCAGTAGCTTAAGGGTTCAACTCACGTCAGGTTGTCCTTACAGTCTAGAGGAGAGAAATACAGAAATATCAGTGTGTGAATTGGAAACGATGCTGTATTCAGGAGTTCTCTGACGCGGCACATTATGCTTATCTTCATGAGCCGTTGGCCCTGCCGCCCCACCCCAGCCCTTCTCTTCTTGGAAGGAACAGCCTCTGTCCTCATCCTGATTAGATCCACGTTTGAGAACTTGAAATTCAGCTCCCATCTAAATACTGCAGCCCAAGTATGAAGGTTACTTTCTGTAGAAAGGGGTCTATCTTGGAGTGCACCGCTGTAAGAGCAGGGCATCTATATTCCTTGTAACAGCACGGATCTTTTTTATTCTAAAATACTTTCATACAAGAAACATTCACATTGACTTCTACTTGATTCTGCCATAATCGGGAATCTCTGATTGCGTTGGCCTTTGGCAATTGGTCAATTTTCTGTCATCCTGTGGTTCCGTGCAGATGAATATATAAATACAGGGAACATCAAGACTCATCAGTACCCTCAAATGGTCCCAAAACAAAGAATCTGATCCCTCCAGCAACTCCCCTACCCTGGTTCCAGGATGGACTGAAGGTCTATATGGCAGGTAGCTTATCTCCAGCCTTGTCTCCTGGATGGACCACAGATCCAAGTGGCAGTTGTGTCTCCAGCCCTGTCTCATTCTGTTCCTGGAGGCACTCCCTAAAGGGACCTTGGACCTCGGACCTTGTCCATCCCCTTGCCTTGTCTGGAACTGCTGAGGGAACCATTACCAGCGTGCAGCTCTACCCAGTGCACTCAGACCCTGCAGTACTGCTCCCATCAGTGAGGGCACTGCCGGCCCTGGGGTCACCCTCGGTTCCCAACTCAACCCCCTGCGCCCTGGCGTGGGGCAGGCACCCCATGATATTCCAAAGGGCCCTGATCTTATTCCCCATCACAACCAACACTTAAACTATTTCTTTCCTCCAGCGGATAAAATAGTGCCCCATCACACTTCAGGAGCTTTTAAAAATACAATACCATTGATTATCGCAAGGGTAAATTGAACAACTCATTGAGCCAAGCATCATAATAAAAATTAATTTACAGATTCCTGGGAAAAGAAAAGGCCACTGGCATCTCATTCCTTTGCTCCCACTGCTGCTCACTGGACAACTGCTCTGCAGGTGAGGGAAGAGATGATGGACTAAGATCCATGTTTGGGCAGCTAAGTAGGTTGGTAGCTATACTTCGATTGGGCCTTTGCCAAAGATTTCTCTGGGAGCATCACCTATACAATCTAAAGGAAAAATGCTAATGGTTTCAAGCAAAACAAACAATAACAACCGTCCCTCCATCTGTGATGTGTAACGTACTGGAGAACAAGCCCAGCTCTATTTTGCTTTTACTACTTTAAGAAAACCCAAGGAGCAGCTTGCTGCAGCTGCTCAGGGTTAAAAACCTAAAAAGTCTGAAAACCCTACATTTCTTCTTCTTTTGTTTCCTTCTCACTTTTCCCTCTGCCCACAAAGGCCTGGCTCCCATGGGGATGGAAGGAAGATCCAGTGGCTCTTCAGACCTCACTCTAGAGACTTTATATTCTTCTTTTTGAGGGTCCCACCCCACAGTGTGGTGGGGTTAGAATTCCCCCCTTCCAGCCTAACCATGTCTGGAGAAGGTGGACAGGAAGGATGGCAGACCTCCATCTCTGGCCCACATTGATATTCTCCCAGCCTGCAGGTCCACCAAAACTATGCCTTTCTACCAGCTCTCAAGTCCCCCTCTGAATACCTTGCCTTTGGGCTCAAACGTGCATCGCATTTCAGACTGAATTTTAAAAAACTAAAACCTACAAACCAGTAAGAACAATGGCCTTATCAAAGAGGAAAGCTTTAGGCCACCATCTTTAAGAAAACCACAATTCTCCCCAAGTTCTCCAAGTCCTCGATAAGAAACACTTGCATACAGGACTTGGGGGCTCTAATGGATGGAAACTTCTGAAAGTGAACAGCTTCAGCCCCAAACAGATGTAATTAGATTTATTTTTAACCTATTGGATGCGTTACGTTCTTGGTAAACATAACAGCTTTGGAAGGCTGTGCAATGCCACACAATTCTTAAGGTTAGTGGTGCTATTGTCTTATTTTAGGGCTGTTATACTAGAAACTTGTACGGCATTAGAAGTACCTGTATACTGAAACTCAAGCAGCACCAACCCACAAGAGACAGATGTGTCACACTGGCTTGGGCAACTCAATACGAGAGAGATATCAAGGTGCTGGAGCGAGGGCAGAGGAGGACAATGAAGCTGGTGAAGGGCCTGGAGAATAAATCTGATGAGGAGCGATTGAAGGAGCTGGGACTGTTTAGTTTGAGGAAGAGGAGCCTGAGGGGAGACCTCATCACTCTCTACAACTACTTGAAAGCACACTGTAGAGAGGTTGGTGGTGGTCTCTTCTCCCAGGTAATTAGCCATAGAACAAGAGGGAATGGCTTCAAGCTGCAGCAGGGTAGGTTTAGGCTGGTCATTAGGAAAAAAATTTTCACAGAAAGAGTGGTCAGACACTGGAATAGGCTGCCCAGGGAGGTGGTGGCGTCGCCATCCCTGAATGTGTTTAAGACTTGTTTAGACGTGGTGTTAGGGGATATGGTGTAGGGGAGAACTTTGTAGAGTGGGGCTGATGGTTGGACTCGATGATCCCAAGGGTCTTTTCCAACCTAAATGATTCTATGATTCTAAAAGTATGTTTCTGTTGGGTTCATTTATTGTAGAATAGAGAGAGGAATAAAATATACCAGAAACAAAAACCCAGTATACACATAAAGGCTTTTCCCACCGTAACGTTTTCAGTGCAGAAACCTACACTAATCACAGTCTTTGCCGTAAATTGCACAGCGCTGGCTGAGGGTATGCGTGTTGAGTCACTTCCATTGCACGGTACCATGCCTGCTGATAGTCATCTGAACGTCTCCTCGAGTCAACAGAGACTGGCAGACACCCCCAGAAAGTGATTCACCCTGTCCTAAGATCCATGTGTGGGACAAGGGGGGGTTGACTCATGCTCCCAAAGTGTCTGTCCCCATCCCTTGACAGGGGAGTGTGGGGACTTGCGAACACCAGCAGTCAGGCGGGATGAGTCCTACCCTTACAAAACAGTTTGTTGTCTCCTCATTTGCACTGAGATCCGAGGAGGTGGGGGTGGGGTGGGATGAAGTATCTCTAGACATTTTGACATTATTCCCCCTGTTGTTTAAAAATTCAGGACTCCGTGGTGAATGCAAATTTTGGCATCCTAGCGATGAGCAGGATCTGAACCTGGGTGCCAGGGGAGTGCGATCAGTAGGTGGACATCAGCAGGAGCCATGGAGCAATATAAAGATTTCTGCAGTACTTCTTACCGTGATGCCACAGAAATTATTCCCTGGCTATTTCATACAGACTTGACAAAGTACACCTTGGCTTTTGTCAACTTGACCATGAGTTTCTGATTCCTGTCTTTCTCTGTTACTTCTTGATGTGAAATCTTAATACAATGGACAACTCTCACAGATCGTGGGATAAATTGTTCCCTTCTTTTCCACTTCTGCAGGCCTTCTAGCTAAGCAACTATAGAGATGTCTCCAATTATAACTAGAACAAAAAGTCCTGATAAGTTGGATCATATGGGAAGTATTTTTTTTTTAGTTTTGATTTTGACTTTTGCACATGGTGACTGACGCACCTTCATCTAGCGTGAGTGGGTTTCAACTCCCTCCCAAGGTTTGTTTATCAAAGGGCTGGGGTTGGTTTAAAACTGAAGTCACTTCAATAAACCCACTCCCACTCTTCCCACTCTGTGCTTAGTCTTGGGAGTGGAAAACACCCACCATGTACTGACACATCTGTGTGGGCACTCTCGAGCCAGCAGGACATCATTTACCATGGGCCTGGAAGCCCTTATGGCTTCACCTGTGGGATCTGTATCCTGCCTGCCTATAACAAATCAGAGTGGCATTGAATGGGGTTATCTTCAAACTCTCTGTACCAGGCTCTACAACAGCCCTTGAACTCCTCCTGTCACCTGCAATGAGTGACTCACAGGCTGTAGTCAGCACCATTGAGGAGTCAAGCCCATGTGTCTTGAATGACACATCACAAGAATTAGTTGCCCAGGTCCTTTTAGTAATATGTCCTGAAGTCCTTATGGTGAGACATCTCCTAATCTACGTTCAGCATGGTGAGGCAGAGCTCTATAATGTCCCTATTTGGCAGAAGAAGCACTAAGATTTGAAGTATTTATCCAAGGTCTCACATAAAATCCATGCTATAGCAGGGAATAGATCTCCTTCACATCACAGTGCACCTTGCCAAGGCATTTCAGACAGGGTTCAGCTCCTACTGTAGAGATTCACCTTGGGGGTGTCCACAGGTGAGCGGTGTCTCTTACTTTACTCAACGGAGAATTAAGACTTAGTGCAACCATCACAGATGGGAATCCAGCAACATTTGAGATGCTCTAGGATATCCCAGACCTCCACGTGGAGCTGGCAGATGTGACAAGCTTGCATACAGAAGACAAGAACATTTTTGAGCTGGGAGCTGGAGTTAGGCAGGGTATTCAGGGCATCTCAAATGACACTAGGCAAAAGTCAACCAAACTGTTTCCTCGGCCGTCACGGCTAGGGCAGCCAGGCAGTACGAAGGTTGTCGTTCAGACCCTGTGGTTGTATTACCTACATCTACACGGAATACAAGGGAAGCTTGGACACCCCCATCACATGGAGACACCTCCATTGGAGACACCTTTGTTTAGGTGTCTGAATCTGGAGCTGAGCTCGCCCATCGTCTTGAACTGCCTTCATGATGACTTCTTGCCTTAGTAATTCTGTCTTTCTCAGGGAAGCTAATGAACAGTCCTCAGTGGTAAACACACGTGGCATGGGGACTAAACAACAGTAAATAGTGAAGAGAAATGAGAAAGCAGTGGGAAATAAGGCAGGTTAAGCTTTCTGAGAAGTGTGTCAGACCAAGGAACAGAGTCTCTGAGAATGGGAAATACGAACCATTGCTTGGGATCATGAAAACATGAGTGGACTAGAGTAAATGCAGATAATGATTTGATACCTGAGGAGAGGAGCATGGACCACTCTGAGTTCAAGGGAAGCTCCTGGAGCCTTGCTGAAGCTCGCAGGGGCAGGCTCAATTTCAGCCTGTTTCAGTTTTCATCCTCTAGTTCCTACCGATGGCCCACCATCAGAAAAAGAAAAGACCATCTCAGAAATAAAATGAAGGTCTTTGAAAAATCCACATCCACAAGAGAGACTCAAAACTATGACTCCCCTTAAATCGCCATTGCTGGTTTTAAAGCCCATATATGCGCAGGAATAGAAACAGCGCATGGAAAGCCAGCCCGTGACCCATTCATGCTATGCAATTACATACGGTTTTACAACAAGTCTGATAAAAGCTGCAGACAAATCACAGACGCACACAAAAATGAATATTTAAAATGAACACTATATCGATTTTTCCTTTGCTCGCAGTGCTGTTTGGCTGAGGAGAGAGGTTTTTCACTAAGGGTATGTACAGTTTTCATCACAAATCCAGCTGCAGGTTATTGGCTGTAAGTAATTTGAATGCACTCAGTGTAGCGTATTCCCTAAGTATTTACTGTGGTGCCTGTCCCTTTAAAGCTGAAAACGATGCCTAAATGGTGCTCTATTTCTTTTTTGACATTAATTCTCCTGAAGACTCTACTAAAACAAAACGGGAAGATACCAACGTTTCTCCCGGGTGAGCTGGACAGGAAATATTCAGTGCGACACGAAACCTTCCATCAACCCCTGTGCGAAGGCAGCGCTTGCTTAACGCCAAGTGCCACGTCTCGGTTCCTCCCCATCACTCGCTGGCTGCTCGGGTCTCTGTGCGGTGAACCCTGTTATCGTGTTTTCCCCTTTGGGTGGCACGTTCCTCCCTGAAGCTCAGTATGAATCGAGGAACAGGTTTTCATTTTGATGCACACGGAGTGAAAAGGCATTTATATACAAAAGAGATGGAGACAGATTCTGCTGTTGCAATAGCATTGCCTGAAAGTTGCTCCCCCTTACTTTTTAATCTCTTTTTATTTATTTGCACCAGAGTAAAAGGGATGAGAATCAGACCCCAGCTCTGATTTTCATTTGTTTCTGCTGGTGTTTGATGCTTGATCTTTCTTTCTTTTTTTTTNGGAGGAGGGAATGACTTTTTCTTCTTTCCTTCATTCTCTCTCTTTGTTTTCCACTTTGAACATGGAAGAATATGGATCATTACCAGTATATAAATAACAATGGGCTGCATATACTGTTTTGCCTCAAAAGACTTCAGAACACTTCCTTAACCAGTTTGTCCAGTGTGCCACCAGTCCATTATGGCAGATGAGCGCTATTCCACTTATGGTGAACATCACTCACAAGTCTGACCCAGGAATGGCTCGCCCACATCTATGTGACACCTCTGTACTGTACTCAGAGCTGGAGTGACCAGGGATGAAAAACCAGAGACTGACACCAGGAAGAGGTGTCACACCGGTGGATTCGGGGACTAATCTCCAAGTAGATCTGGACAACAAGAAGAGGGTCTTCTACCATGGAATCCCACTGACACTTCCTGACACAAGGGTTGCTTTGAGTTTCTATACAGGACAGTCTATGTCCAAGCTAACACAAGGAGGGCTCTTCCACAGCAGACAAGAGGAACATCCATGTTCCCAACCCTTTTATTTTGAGAGTGAGAAAGTCCATAGCAAGGCAACTTCAGAATACTTTGCTCACACCAAGAGTTGCCCTCCCACCCTTTGCCAGTTAAAGGACGGCTCATGTCCTGAAATGCGAATGCTTCCTAAAACCTTTTCTTCTTGCTCAATTTAGATGTCCTCACTGACCCCAGAAACATTGCATCTCTTTTTAATTCCCCTCCAGCCTTCGCCTCAGCACTGTCTTGAGGAACTGAGGTCCGCCGGTTCACTACGGATTGGGTTTCAAAAGAACTTGCTCTTCTCCCCTTTCATCCTGCTGCCTTTCAGTTCTCCCAAATGCCCCTTTTTCTCTACTGCTAGAAGAGGTGACCGGCCACATTCGTCTGATCTGTGCTCTCATTATCTCGGCAGCTTCTGTCAGCTCTCCTCCTATTCATCTCCTCTGTGAACTCGGGAGCTGCCAAACTGGCTCAGGCCCTGGGGCCATCCAGTCTTGTATCTTCTCCTGGATGCAAGCCAGCGACTGATCCTTCTGCGGGAGGCACAAGGACCCTAGGCCAAGCAGAAATGGGATAATCTGCCCTCTGTTTTGGATTGTCCTTGAATACCCTCAGCGAAGTGTCAAATCTGTTGGAAATGTTTGCTATCACCCACCATGTAAGGACTGGCAAAGCTTCCCCCCCTTTTTAAAAAGCTCTTATTGAAGATATGCCGTGCATCCTGTGCCTCAGTGTTTATTCGACCCAGGGAGAGCTGTCTGAGGCATGGGACGAGTTGCCCTCTGGAAATGCCTCACTGTCTCTCCATTGACTCTACCTGGAGTGTGGATGATTGAACTGAAATGACCAAAAAAGGAGAAGTGGGTAAGATGAAAAGTACCCTAGGCAACAGTGGTTTGACATCCACCAAATCCCCACAAGAGCTCAGAGGAGAGCTCTGAGTTCCAGCAAGGAAAGGAGAGCAGAAAGGAGGGCTCTGGAACAGAGCCCTGGCACAGGCTGCCCAGAGAGGTGGTGGAGTCTCCATCTCTGGAGACATTCCAACCCCGCCTGGACGTGTTCCTGTGCCACCTGCTGTGGGTGACCCTGCTCTGGCCGGGGGTTGGACGGGATGATCTCCAGAGGTCCCGTCCAACCCTACGATTCTGTGATTCTGTGGCTGGGGAAACCATTTCCTGGGTTAAAGATGAGCAGAATAGCTACCATCGGCTTCTGCAGAGCAGAAGTTGACAGACCCAGTGTAACGTGGGCAAATTCAAGTGACGCAACACTATGATTTTATACCACTGAAAGCCAAGAAGGCAGAACAACCCCCCAGCACCTACCTGATGAGAGAAGGGTGCCATGATCAGTCAGAGGACATATTCAAGTTGCATTTCCCTGAACAGCCAGTCAGATTATCACCAACCTCAAGGAAGGGGTAGCAGAAAGACAATATCCCCTGCTACCTCAATGAGAAGAAGGCTGACCTCAACAGGCATGTATGTACACAGTCTTCATAGCTGTGTAAGGCCATTATTTGCTTTCCATAACAGCCTTGACCTTTTCATAGGATGTGACCTCAGGAATCTTAGTTTTTACCTACTTCTGTAGGCAAAAAAGCTGCTGACATCCAATCCACATCTGAAACATTTCTGGCAGCACTTAGGTGAAGCTGAAATCTCAGTCCTTACATATGCACAGATCTTCAAACCAGCCTCTTCACACCTAGTTAACGGGGATCTTTGATCTTGTACAGTGGCTGCCACCAGATAATGGCTCATAAAAAAGCAGCAGAGAGGAGAAGAGCACATGGGAACTCAAGCCTTGA
Organism: Rynchops niger; assembly: GCA_013400035.1. Lineage (NCBI taxonomy): Eukaryota > Metazoa > Chordata > Aves > Charadriiformes > Laridae > Rynchops > Rynchops niger. The sequence goes on from VXBH01008067.1 coordinate 46,320, forward strand.
GAGAACCTGGGTCACTGTGGTGACATCTAAACCAGCAAATGAGAAACAGAGCCACAGCTATTCGTTGACCTTGGTCCCAGCTGGCAGAGTCTGCCGTGTCCATACTATTAAACTCTCTCAGACTCCAAAACACAGTAGTTGTATCCTATCTGCCTTTTTGGAAGGGTTCCTGGCCTATGTGAACTCATTATCCCATGCTTGGGAAAGCTTTGGTAAAGGGCTAGCTGGCCAAAACTGTACCAGGGACCATGTTAACAGAAACACTCGACTGCCAGTGCTTGGACTCTGGCACCATTTGCATTACAGGTATAGACATAATCTGTGCACAGTCCTCTGCCTGTCACAAACATGGTCCTCTCCATCACTTCAAAAATAACGTGGAAGACCTGTGGTTCAACTCCTGGAGATGGAACCTCTCATATTATCAGATTTTCCACGCTGGGCTTTTTGGCAGAGTAAACTGTCCCAGCTGGCTGCTGTGTCCAGACAGATCTGGGGAGCCCAGATGCGGCAGCTAGAGTGTAGGTAAGGGGTAATACAGATGTGCAGACAGCTTTGTGCCAGCAAAACGTTATTTTGGCAGTATAGGTTAATCCTCTAGGAATTTGGTGTCAGCTATGCTCTCAAAGCTATGTGTGAGGAAAATGCCAGTGTGACTCTATTGCTATAGCTTGATGGGCAAACCCTCCTTCAGAAGAAAAGCCCTCTTCTGAAAATCTGAAAATCCCTCCAGCCACCGGAGTCTCTGATTGGAGTCTAATGGAGTTAAAAGAAATGAACTTCAAAATCACACTTTTCAGAGTGGCGGGCATCTAAGACCAGTTGGGAATTTGGGGTGAGTTTGGTGAATAGTTTCAGTCTTAAAGAAGCTGGAGGCAACCACGGAGCAGAGATGAAGGGGGACACCCAACAAGATTAATCTTTCCTTTGTAGTCTCTTTTGATGTGACATTATTTATGACATGTAGCCACTTATTTTGAAATCGCTCCTCCGTTTTGAAACTTCCTCTAAATGTTAAGAAAATATAAAGAAAAGAATTGACTGTCCCCCTCTGACCAAAAGCAAACAGTTCCACTTCAGTGGATGCTATTTTGGGGGTGTTAATATAGAACAGTTCTTTCCTTTGTGATTTTTGGCCAGTAAATCAGAAATCTCATTAATCTTACTGATGGTGTTTTTTCATGTCGGTGTGGGGCCACATTCGATGGTGTTTCCAACTGGAATAGCTGCTGTTATCACTTCAATTGTGGTTTGTGGAGCCTGGTAACCCACACCCCTCAGGCTGTCTTACACAAGTGCAAATATCTCTTCAGGATCTTCCCACAATGCCCCGGTGCATCCTTCCCCAGTGCATCCTCCGAAGAGCATGCTGAATCTCACGTGGACAGGGCTGCATCAAGGTTCATAGAGACGCTCAGCACCAACAACCGTCTGTGTCTCTGTCTCCTAATGCCGCACATACAGGAATGAGAGACGGTCTGGCCTGAGCCTGCTCTAAATTTATCCAGGTACCAATCACCTGGGCTAAATCTGCAGTGGAGATGTGCTGGGGGAGCAGCAGCCAGGATTTTCTGGGCACAGTTTAGGTTGTTTGGAAATAGAGCACGAGAACTCTTACACGTGTCTATTTTTGTCAAAAGGCTGTATGAATTGCCGCTCTATTCAGAGTGAGATACCCTCTGCGCGGTCATCATTGTAATTATAAAGACTTCAGTTAAATCCTTTAACCGCTGTCTCGGAATTGCGGTGAGAAAGAACCCCACCTGAATCCCCAAAAGTCAACAGCCACAGACAAGAGGATTTGAAGCTCCTCAAGAGACCTCAAGAGATTTCACTTGAAATGCTCCATGAGGATGTCCTGACAACGCCTCCAGCAAGGACAGGTTTTAAATCTATGCATGCAGAGCAAAATCCCTCTGTGTAGGCAATGTCACAGGGCAGTAGAATCTATCACAGAAACATGTTTCAACCTGAAAGGAACACAGCCAGCAGAGAAGAGTACAAGTCATCTCTGTAGACTTCCACTGCCTTTTCTTGGTGTGCTTTCTGGTTCCTCTTGTGTTTTCTTGCTTCTGACTTCAGTTCAGAAACCAGAGTAGCCTGAGCAGAGCCTTGTATCTACATGGCCATCAGCATGGCCCAGAGGCATCCAAGTCTTACCAGGCACCTGAGATGGGAGAAAAGTCAACCTAAGCTGCCTTCATATTTAAGATGGAGAGCTAAGCACCACCACTAGCACGGATCTGCCATGGAAGTCTAGGGACTAAAGACACCCAAGTGTGACTGTGCTGCTCTTGTAGCCTCTTGGTTAGATGTGCAGTGCTGCGTGGATGTTGATTGCTGAGTTCTAGGGGTTTTTCCCTCTGCTATTTAAAATAGTCTTTCCCAGAGCAACAGGAGAAAAAAACCTGAACGTGTGATTACCTGAAGTGGGAAAAATAAGATGGCAAAATCCAAGAAGAGTTACTCTTGGAGGAAAAATCCTATTGCACATTCAACAGCTGGTTCTTTGTGAAGGACACTTTAGACGCAACTTTTAGCAGCCAGTTCTTTGCTCAGATTCTTGAGTATATTGAATATCTTAATAGACCCCAGCAGAGTCGCTCCCAATTTACACTCTGTAAAGATCAGAACGAGCCTCCTGTATTGAGATTTTTCAGACCTAATGATATTTGAACTCTACTGCTAGGAACCTTTAGAAGAGAAACACACCTTATGATACTACCGGAATGCACTGAAATGGGAAAAAAAACCCACTTTGCTAAGGAAAAACACACATGGCTTGATTTAGAATAAATCTTTGCCCACCCATTCTGAATAGCGGTAGTTGGCATGAAACAACACAACTCCGCAAACACATATAATATACTTGCATTTTAACACTGTACATTTGCTATTTGTTATCCTGGCATTCTTTTTAAATGCAGATGAATTCAGAAGAATTTAAATCTGCCTAACGTGAGTTGAAAGGACGTTGCAATCTTCCAGGTGGGACTAAAATACTCTGAAAAATAGGGGAGCACATCAGCTCTGGGAAGCAAAGCCCTAGGAGTTCTGCTGTCCGCTTTTGAACATAACCATGAGAATCTCTTTTTCCTAGCACAGGTCTGGGTTGGCTTGGGAACCCTGTGCCTAGAGATTGGTAACTGAGCAAAGCCTAATTCTGTTGATTGATACATCCATGTCATTATTCTGTCTCAGCCTCCAAACCAGGGTGGCCCAATCCAGACTGCTTGTTGGGAATCGTCCTTGGCCCGCGCTAACACCTGAGCCAAGTCTGGAAATTGTTTGGGTTGGTGCTAGCTGCTGTGGGCTACAAACGTGCCAAGGACTGTGATGATAACTGAGCCACGTGGATGATGAAGATCTGGTGTCTGTGCTCATGTTCTGATGTGTTTCAGCTTATTAGCATAGATGAAACCAACAGACTCATCACCAGATTGAGGAAGCAACATCTTCTGCCAGGGCTTAGTGAAGGAACTTCCTGCTATAAATACAGCTCCCACGGCCAGTTCCTTGGAGATGAGGCAACATCAAGGCAGTGTTTCAAACAGTCTGTGACAGTACCAAACATGGATCCTACAAACCACCTCTGGCTTGGCCTGGGCACAGAAAGTTTGCAGGCCATTAGAGAAATAACTTCATCCCAGTTCTGGGAATGTTTTTGACCTGATGAGAAAGGGAAAGGAAACCCAACTTGGTTCACACTCACTGGCCAAGGTAAGAGGTCTTCATTCAGTGTGTTTAGAGAACGTGTGTCAGCAATGCACACTTTGCTAACCTTATGGCTTGTAAATCTTTGTTATTGTGTAGGGGGCCATTGGTGGAATGTCTCGGCATAACTGCAGGTGAGGTGACTGGCCTCCTGAAAAGACGGAGCAACTTGACACTTGTGAAGAGTACACAGGGCTGGCATCATTAGAGTGAGTCTGGCAGAGCATTTCTGTGAGGGGGAGTGACAAAGCAACAAAAACGGATATGGTGCAGCTGGTGCTGTCTCGCAGTGGGGTAGATGAAGGCACCAGGGACACTGATTTCCAAAGACAACATCAGGAACGTGTTTCTTCCTCTGCTTCCCATGCTTTGTATGCTCTGCAAAGGTCTAAGTGATGTGCAGCAGGCCAGAACTCAATGACATGCCAGCATCCACCAGTTAAGTCGTGCTCAGGTTGGCTTGTCTCTCCTGGGTCTTTTTGCCTTCTCGGAAGTTCATGTGTGTACAAGATGGAGTTGTGACTGCCTCTTCAACAGGTTAATGAACATTACCTTCCCCAAGGACAGGCTGAGATCAAACCATGCATCTGTTCCCCTACTGCAAACCTCTGTTTGCACCTCAGGGTATTTCAGATATGGGCTTCTGCGACAGGGAAACCAGCCGTGCCTGGTGGACGTCCCCCATCAGTGAGCACCCATGCGAAGACGTGAACGGGCTGAGGGCACTGAGAGCATGAGGTTGGTCAAATGCCACTTAGGACAAAAGTCATTTCACGAGATTTCTGTTGACTCAGTAAATCAACTGCACTCCCAGACTCAAGACTGTCACCCTGAGACAGTCATCTAAAACGACTGACAGCTTCTGAAACAAGAAAGATCCTTCCTTCAATACTCATCAATTTTGAGACAGTTGCATTAACCTGAACTGCTCCATCTACATGAGGGGTAGAAGCACAGAGAAGTCCCTGCCCAGCACCCGCCCCGCGTCTTCCACAATTGTTTTGCACGTCTCAGTGGCTACGTGCTCCCTGTTTATCCAGAGCTAGCATGCTCTCTTGGACGCCTGATGGGAGCCTCAGACCTGCACACTAGAGCCACCTGAAGATGAAAATAGTTGAATTTCCATGCATTTGACTAGCCAATTGCACAGCAGCGTGCAGCCACCTTTTCCTGTGCTCTCATCACGAATGTGCCACAAGAGGTATGTCTCCAAGACAGTCTGCAGCATAAAATTACCTGAAAAAGCTTTAATTTCCTGCCTGGAATATGCTTGGCATGAACTTGCTCCCCAGGACCTTGCAGCGTAGAGATCCTCCCCAAGACCTCAGGCTACTCAGACCTCTCCATCTGTGCCTCAGTTTCCCAGCTGGCCTGCAGCTCCTAGGAACAGCATGGGCTAATGCTTGTGTAGAGCTCTGATGATGTAACCCTCTCCCAACGATTACCACAGCCTTACAAAGCCTAAAATTGGCAGCACTGGCCACCTGCCAGTACTGTCCTGTGAATGGTGACTCATCTTTTTTGGCTGTGGCATGTCATATGCGTGATGGTGGCACGTGATATGGAACAGAAGGGTTTTCATCAGCACTCCGAAATAACAGAGCAAGAGCTATGGCAAGGTGGTGGATGGAGAAGCTGCAGGTGGGGATGGGCTGAAGGATGACATCTCGCCTTGGACTTGTTCCAAAGCCCATTGGGAAAAAAAAAAAAGCTGTCACTGGCTTCAAAGGCTCCTGGACCCAGTCCTTCCCCACCGCGCTGGGACAATATGGCTGATGATAGGGCAAGCTTTCCCCATGTTGCTCACAGCCAGCATGCCTCGGGCTTGGCCTGCTCTCAGCATGCCAGAGCAAGACGTCCTCAGTGCCCACTGCCAACTGTGGAGATGGCTTTTTGATGCTGCTGAGAATTGGCCTGGGACCAGAGACTCATTTCAAACAGGGCACCAAATTGTTATCTGTCATCCGGCTTTGGTGAGAAGGAGGGGACGGCAAGAACAGAGCCATATGCCCCAGTCTGGCAAAGTAACTGAGTCATATGAGTGGCCTCCCAGGAGAGCTGCTTATGTGTGTGGAGCTATCTGGGTATTTCGTAAGGTGCCTCCTTGGTCTGCTGATGAACACTTAAAAGGAAACTGTGGTTGAATCAGGGCAAACTTTCAACGCAGAGTACTCTGGTTCCTCCCTGCCAAGCCCCTTCAGCAAGCACACAACTGGTGAGGTCCTTTTCCCTTGCCCACATGGCAATGAGCAACTGCTTTTCTGTTCAAGCCTCTTCTGCCACAGGGAACCAAGGCTGAGTGATGGATGTCTCCCATTTCTTTTACTCCTCAAGGAAAGGCATAAGAAAGGGAGAAAGAATATGCCTTCAACCCCATGGGCAAAGTTTTAGCGTCCTTTTTCCTTACGATCTGTCTCCCAGCCCAAGCCAAAGCCCAGGCTGTGACTTTGGTAGACCTTTCACCCCCCACCCAACCCATCCTGTTACTGAGGACTCTATGAGGCAAAGATTTTTTAGGCATACATCGCTATTATCTTGATGGATCTTAGGAAAAATGAACAGGTCAGAAAAGGCAAGAGGATTTCTCCTTCTGAAGGAAAAGGACCTTGCTTGGGCTTACATCGATGTCTCACCCATCCCAAACAGAGGGTGCAGATGACAGGTTGATCTTTTTTGTACTGAGTCCTGTGGAATATGATGCCTGTGTAGAAAGGGTAGAACCACGGCTTGCTTATGATGGGTATCTCTGGTTGTGGGACTCTGCACAAATGGGGACGATTTTGTGTAGTGAGGTCACAGAGATTTGAATTTGGGGTTTTGGATTCATGTTTGAGCACTGTTGGAATGTATATATTTTGTTAGACCCAAATTGGAAGACACCTGTGGAAAACAGGCAGCAACATCCCACAGCAAGCACTTTCCTCTACACATGCTTTTCCATCCAGCGTGGCACCTCCCACCCACAGTCTTTTGTGACTGCATCTTTACTAAGAACCAAGTATTTGCAGGGATTGTTCTCCAGCCTTGAGGCCAGCAGGCACACCCTGGCCCCATCCGTACCCCATCTCTTGCCATCCAAAGGTGGCCACAGCCTGTTGGGAATGGTCCCTGGTCTGTGTTTACTCACAAGCAGTCCTTGGGGTTTTTTTGGCTTGGAGTTAGCTGGCCCAAGCCAAAACCACGTCAGGCCCATGCTAACAGGGCAGCAGTGGTGATGATAGCTGCCTATTGCCAGTGACTGTCCACTTACACCCCAGAACTGGATTTCTGCTGGGCTCTCTGATGGACGTACCTGCTTGGCCCAGGCCACCATGAAGGATCTTGCACTAACTTCTAGTGTTCTTTCAAGGTTAGCAGTGCTACTTGTAGGATGAACTTTCAAATCTAATGAGTCTCTTCTCCACTCTCAGTGGACACATGGGAATTTTAGTCTCTTTGGTTACATTCAGGCCAGCGCTGATCACATTTGAAAATCACACTCTTGGGCAACTAAAGGTTGAAGGCTCCCTTTCTAACTTGTCTGCCTCAGCTAAGAAGGTTACTTTGATCTTTGGGGCCTGAGTAAGAAGTAATCCATTCATGTGTTGTCCTTTAGATATGGCCTTGGTTTTAGATCTCAAACCATTCCTCAACAAGTCGTGGTGTCTTGGGATATTTCCTACCCTATGAATATATCTAACAGGACATTTCAGACAGTATGTAGTTCACAGCATATCCATTATTCACAGCATATTATTGGTTAACTACCAGCCTGTCACTGGGGGAAAATTAACTGAGAAATTTATCTCCACATTAGACTTAACACATCATCACCCACACAGGAATCCTCTCACTCAGGTGCAGGAGTGTTTAACTTGAGGTTGGCTCATCATGAACCCACTCAGCTTGATGGGGAATGCCTTCTCTGCGCAGTGAGGGCAACAGGTAACCCACCCCTGCTGCTTGTCCTCCAAAACCTTGCAAAGACCAGTCAAATTTTCTAAACTGAGAGGAAAAAGCATCTTAGAGTGCCCTTGCAAAAAAAGGAGAAGCCCTGATCATAAAAGGCCTCCAGACAGGGTACAGAAAGAGTGAGGACACGGTGAAACAGCTAGGACTTTGCTTTGGGAGGGACGAGATTTGGCTACATCATTTGCAAATGCCACCAGGCTATTTCTGCAGCCAACACACATCTGCAGCTGAGATGTCTAAAATCCCTTTTAGTGCCCAGCTTGTATCACTCTGCTTAAAAAAGTGACCCTCCCCAGACAGGCTGAAGCTAATGGTGCTTTTTCTTGACTATACGAGCAGCTTCAGGCTACTTACTGCGGGCTGCAGGGAGGGCAGACACCTCGCAAAATCCCAGAGGTTTCAACAGGACTTTGCATAATGAAGGCTTACGCTGCAAATCTCTTTCAGATCAACAGCAGGGTTAGAGAGGAGACAGGCGCAGCATCGGTGGATAGACAGCCCTCTTTTTTTTGTTTTTGTAGGGGGAAACCCTGTGATGAAAACTGCAGCCTCATGCAGGCAAATTCCCAGCAAAAGCGTTCCGTAAAGCACTCGTGACACGAGTGGAAGGACGTCAGAGGTTCCGCTAATGCTCATTAAGTCTTAAAGTAGGCATGTGAAAAAATTAAGTAAAAGGAAACCTCTTTGAGAGGGGATTTATGCTGAAAAACTGGAATCCCTCTCACCTCGCTAACTGCCTTCAAGTTGGGTGTCTCCTTTAAGCTGGTTATATGTGCTCCTTTCCCTTCAGTGCAGAGGAAGGGACACCTCTGCAGGGTGAAGAGGGTTAAGGATGGCTTTTTCTGTAAGAACGAGGAGGATTATCTGCTAGGATTGATTATGAAATGAAAACCTGGGTTGCTGGGCTTTTTTTGGTTGTCATGAATACTATGTTTCTCCCCACAAAATACACCATGTTATCTAAATTAGGGGAAGTCCTCTGGCCAGTGCTGTCCAGGAATCTGAGAGAGATGGCCACCCTTTCATCCATCCTCTCCTAAATCTCAGAGACAGTTGAGTGACGGACAGAGTTGTGCCATCTCAGAGTGCCACCACCTCCTTCTGCCTAACCCTAAGGGCAGGTCTAAATCACAGAATCACAGAATCATAGAATTTTTAGGGTTGGAGGGGACCTTAAAGATCATCTAGTTCCAAACCCCCTGCCCTGGGCAGGGACACCTCCCGCCAGACCAGGTTGCTCAAAGCTTCATCCAGCCTGGCCTTGAACACCTAAATGCATTACGTAGGTTCTGTCTAGGTTCCCTGGAGAAGGGAGGGTGAACATCTCATCTCACCTCCTTCAGCCACTTTGGAGACATCCTTCCTCCCTCACCTTCATTTGACTCTGTTTTGGGCCCAGACAGCTGTGGTTGTAGCAGATGAATCGCTTGCAAAGGGCCTGCACACCAACACCAGCTCCTTCCACGTGCATATTCAGGAGCTGGCGTTGACCCATTTGTCCCAGCAGCCACACTACAAAATACTCCAGCTCAGGCTCTCAGCGTGCACCTTCCAGGTCAGATCTGCTCACCTGATGGAGTACACCGAGTTCTTACTTCTTTTCTCTCTATGCTTTCTGCTCTTCCCCAGTCATTGGGTGTCAGCAGCTAAGCCGGGATCTGGTCTGCCTTGTGCTAGGGATATGACGAAGGAACGAGTCCTGACCTTCATAAAATCCCAAGAGGTGTTGTCCCAAACTTTACGGAGGTTGGGACTTGACCTCAAATTCCAGCTCCAGCACTTCTGCTGCTGGTGGCGTCAGACCATGCAGGAGATGCTAAGTCTTGAGTGAGCAGGGGCCCATTAGTGAAACTTGCCTTTGAGAACTTTGTTCTTTGAGAGTTGAAGGAGCAACAAACACAGGTTCCACTCAACCCTTTCCAATAGGTACCTCTCAGGGTCAAATGATTCTTGCAAGGCATGGTGAGGCTTTTCCTTCTTCTGCCCAACCAATAGATATGGAAACCAGGAAATTAAGCGTTAGCCTGATTGCATCCCCTTCTGCTAGTCCTCGCAGCGCTCCCCTGCTCACTGCAACCACAGTCAGCAAGATCAGCCCTTTCTGTCACCATGTTCCTAAACATCTCTGGAGGGCTTGAGCAAAGACCTCCAGTGTATTCACTCTTCTTACCTCAACAGCTATCTTAACATGGGAACTAGGAGAAAAAAGCAAAACTTCCTGACAGACATTTCAGTAACTTGTTTTCTAAAGCTCCGTAAATAGGAGAAGGAGACATTAGCTGACCCATTAGGAGAAGACCGGAGCCTGGTTTGGCTTCCTGCGCTGGGCTTGGTATTGCAGTCTTAAGGGCAGGATGCACCGGGGCTTGGAGGAGGGATGTACGCCATATAAAATGGCAAATTGACCTTGTTCTAGCACGAAGTGCATCCATAAAAGGCTGTGTGAGCCATATGGAAATAGCTGGAGTCTGGACACACTAGCACAGGCCGTACCTGGGTTTGTAGTCCCTGCTGGCGGCCGTTTTGCCACTCCCTGAGAGCCGCAGCTGATACCATCCCTGTTCAGAGACAGAACTGGCCTCTCCCTGTGACGAGCCACGCTCACACAGACACGATGAGCCAGGAGAGACTTGATTTGATTTTTAAACACGCTGCCTTCCTAACAACACCCATCTTCCTTTGGTTTCTGCCTGCTTTAAGGGAAATCTTTGAGGTTCCCTTTCATAACGGCTCCTCTCAGCATTTAATTTCCTTTTACATAATTATATGTTGGCCGGGAGGAGGGGGAAGACAGAAGCACCGCCACTGGCACGGAGGAGCTTTAGGCAACCTTGCACCTGAGTCAGGAACGCCGAGCCAGCTCTGCCGCTCGTACCCATCAGCAGCGCCCGCCGCTCGGCACGCAGCCCCACGATGCGCGACCGCAGCTCCGGCACCGGCAGGGAGGGAGGGCAGGGAGAGGATGCACTGGGGACCCTGAGAGCTCGGCTGCTGGAGCGTGGCAGGCAAAGGGCCCTCCAGGGCTCGGGGAGGCAGGCGGGGACGTGCATTGCCTTGGAAGAGAGCGCAGCTTGGTCGCTGTGGTGGAGGAACGGAGGAACTGCATAGCTGAAGAAGGGGAGGGAGGGAGGGAGAGAGGGGNGGTGGGCTGGAAAATGATGCAGCTTGTTCGGTGGATTAGGCAGCCATGCCTGGAAGTGGCAACCTGAAAGAACCGCAGATTTGAAAGCCTAGAGGGATTATTCGGCCGTGTCGCCTGACTTGCAGCACAACAGAGACCAGCAAACTTCAGCCCGTGCTTTCTGTAGCAAGTCCCAACAATCTGCATAACGCCCTGGCAAGCCTCTTAGGTTATGATTTATACATTTTTAGTAGGGTTAATAATGTTGGAAGCAGCAGGAAAAGGGTGCTGGCAAATGTGAGCAGTTCTAGCAGGAGTTATAGAAAAGCACGTTCATCATGTCAGCACTTTGGAGGCCTGGAGAGCTTGTGATGATAGGTTTCAGAAAAAGAGTGCGTAAATAGGAGAAGGGAAGCCTCTATAAACAGCTGTGATGGACATGCTTAAAGTATTGAGGAAGGGGAGAGCAGTACAATTTACCGATGCTCTACATAGTGGTGACTTTGGTTGGTTCAATCAGCAAAATTTAACCCTGAAGAACTGCCCGGTTCCAATCCCAGCCCCAAGAAACGTCTCAGGTCTGCCAGAAATGGCACGCCACAAACAGGCTGCCTTTGGGAAGCTGAATGTCGTCCCTGGTGTGTGAATTGAGCAAGGGCTGAATAACCCAGCAGCTCCTTAGCTGATACCACTGTTGGTCCTTGGGAAGGACAATTCTCCCTCAAGCTGGGGACCCTTTGGCGACCAGCATTCCCATGGGCATGGGCTGGTAGAGCTGCTCACCCCAGGGCTGGGACAGGGGCACATGCCTCTTGACTGGGGTGGATGCCCCAGGCTCAGGACATCACTGCAGCAAAGCACATAAAAATTGGCAAACTCTTCTCTGTGGTTGCTTCCAAGCCTCTGCTCACATATCTACCTTTGCAGCGATACCTGCACTACAACATCTCTGCCTCTGCACAGTCCCCTCCGTTGCCTTCTCCTCTCTCTTTTCTCGTACTTCTTGAGAACCACGGTACCAATCACCAAGCCTTAATTCCTGGGAACTCTTCAGAAAAGGTCCTGCAGCCTTTATCTATAAAACCAAGCACCTTATACTACACGTCACACCATCAGAGCATTGCACAGGCATTGAAGCATTAGTCCTCGCAACACAAACTCAAATTTGGCCAGTTTTATTATCCTACTTAAGAAAGGAGGGAAACTGAGGCAGAGAAGGGTTGCATTTGCCCAGTGCCAGGCAGTAAATGAATGGCGACACTTGCCATCGCAGCCAAGACTGCCAGCCTTCTCCTGATAAAACCATCATTTCGTTAGACTGGACTGGGTGTGGAAGAGCTGAATCTTGTTTTTCCATTGATACTGATTTTTTCTCAGCGGAACGAGCAGAAATTTTACCCAGCGAACGCAGCGTGGAGCTGGAATGAGATTTGTCCCAAGTGGCAGCCCCTTACACGCCAGGTTGCGTAGGGCGGACGGTTAGCAAAACATCCATCGGCAGCTGAGCATGGGATCAGAGGGGAGAGGCCGGGAGGATGGGGAGGGGGGGACGAGGGAGGCCACTTACATGGTAATGTTTCTGCACGGTTCTTTTGGATCATTATGCAGAGCTGTAGCACCAGTTGAGGGGCGCTCTCGAGGAAAGTTTCCAGGAGGCGCAACATATTTACGTCTGCATATTCGTACATCATAGCCCAGTAGAAACGCCGCTGGTGTTCCTTCCGCCTCTGGCTCTGGATCCCCAGGTACATAGTTCGGATATACCTGCAGGAAACAGGAGGAAAAGCCGAGCGTGAGACTGTGAGACTTTGGCGTGACTCTGCACGCGAGGGGGACAGGGCTGTGGGCCAGCTGTATGGGTAGAGGGAGGCTGTCTGAGTAAAAGGGAGCCTGGAGTGCCTACACAGCTCCAACATCATCTCCTGCAACATTTTGTATTGCAGGAGTGGGAAACCTTTCCTTGCAGCACCCAAATGTGAAGCATGGGGGCAGGAAATGCTCATGAAACATTTGCACAAGAAAGCAACTCACTCACTTTGTTCTTATGAAGAGAAAAGAAGCTACTTGACAAATGCTGGTCATGACACTTGGCGGTGGCTTGACAGATCGTCTAAGCACCTTCAGCACTGTAGTAAGGAAATTTCCTCATGTACCCCAGAGATTTTACCCCATTTCATCACAGGTAGAGCAATGAGACACCACCTTCCCCTTCAGCACATGTGTGACCCACAAATGCAAAAGGCCGCAGCTTGCTACTGGTCAGCTATCAAGACTTTGGGCAACGTTGGACTAGAAAGAGGTGTCTCATGCACGGACAGGTACTGTTCTGTTGCCTCTGTTTCCATATCAGATGTGCAAGACTCTGCAGACTGAAGACCTGCAAACCTTTGGGTTGGGGGACAACTTCCCATCATGGAACATTTGGCCAACCTTTGTAAATGGAGCTGACCAAGTCAGGGTAGCACAAGGTGCCCGGATGCCACAGGACTCATGGCATTTAAGAAAGGAAGCATCTCCTAACAGGGTCCTTTCTAATGCTTGGTGGTACTAATGATCTAATATTTGGTGGTTTTCATTCTCATCCTGAATGGCAGCTGCAAACTTGTGCTCTGAAATTTGGGATGGGAATCATTTCACCTAATGCTGACCCTGAACTTGGTCATCTAAGCTAGTCAATGGAGAGAAGTGTCCCCTCCTGGGACTGTTCATCTGTCCCACCTCAGATGCCAGCGCGACAGTGGACTGAAGTGCCTTCTGGAGGCTCTGGGAGGGGCTCACAGCACAAACTGGGGTTTCGTCAAAACGATTAGATCATTCCTTGCTGGTCGGTGCGAGATTGCACAGCAAGGAAGAGCAGGAGGAAAGGACATAAGCTTCATCAGCCTGTATATCTCCAAGTTTTGCCCAGGGACAGGGAGCTGGGAGAGAAGCAGAGGTAGCTGAGCAAGCCCTGCCCTTTCTCAAGCACCTTGTCCTTCCTTCCTGTTCGCAGTTCGCAAGCACAGAAGACGCAAAATCCCGAAAGAAGACGCAAGGACACAAAAAATGACGCAGGAAAGCCACCAGATGGGGCTCAACACTCGAGAAAATGTTACGCCAGTCACATACGACACTGGTGACACTGGTGTGACAACCCCAGCAGAGCCCGAGTGGGGTGGAAATGCCCGCTGACCACCTGCCCTCTCATGGACACTAGGCGTCCTCCCACTCCCCAACATGCCCAAGGCCACCGCTTGTAGTCGGCATTTCCCCGAAAGCCCTCAGCCCCAGAAGCTGCAGGATGACACAGGAATCCTGCCTTTTCTTTATGCATGCGAGAAATCACACTGAAAAGGCAAAGCTGGGGAGAGTGGCTCAAGGAGAAAGCAGAGAACAGGAGCATGCAACTGGTTTTTATAATAACAACTAAACAGGGCCACCAAAACCCAAGGTGGTGCTGCCCATGGGCAAAGACAGCATCACCTTTGCCAAACTCTTTCCACAGAGATATTCAGTGAAACCATCTTGTAGCCTTGCATGGCCTCCCCTTCCCAGGAGCTCCCATTCCTGCTAGTACACGAAACCTAAACTCCTTTTCTGAAGGTTAAGCCACTAATTTATCATCATCCGAGCCATGGACAAGGAGAATTTATTCATTTTCACCCTGCAGCAGTCTTTTACCTGTCTGCACATAGTTACCCTGTAAACCTTCAGTCTTGTTTTCTCCAGATAAAAAAAACATCAATTTCTTTCAGTCCCTTCTCACAGTTCACATTTTCTAGACCTCTGTTCTTCCACACTGCTGTCCCCACCAGCTGTGTCTGGTTTTTGGTTATTTTTAAGACTGTCTACTTTTCTGAGCACTCTGGCTTGGCAGAACCAAACTACAATAATGTCACTGAGTCCCTAAAAAAGACTAAGAAGAAACTAACAGAAGGGTCACCACGTCCTGCAGTGATTTCTCCTTGATCTCTAGAGATTCACCACCATCCACACAGTAATGCCTTGGACCTGTCTCCATCAACGGCCAGAACAACAGCAATGACAGCAACACCAAATTCTCTTGGCTGTTGAGCCCACAGCCTTTTGCAAAGGTCACCCCTAGTGTGACCCTTCCATAGATGGGGAAACTGAGTCATGGATCACCCAAAGGGCTCTCCCAAAGTCCTCCAAACAGGTGGGCAGCAGAACCCAGAGAGTTTAGTGCTGTCCCCAGTCTCTAACCATCACAACACAAACATATGAATGCAATCACAAAATCACAGAATAGTTGGGTTGGAAAGGACCTTTAGAGGACATCTAGTCCAACCTCCCTGCCCTGGGCAGGGACACCTCCCATCAGACCAGGTTTCTCAGAGCCCCGTCCAACCTGGCCTTGAACCCCTCCAGGGATGGGGCAGCCACAGCTTCTCTGGGCACCCTGGGACAGGGACTCACCACCCTTGGTGTAAACAATTCCTTCTTATACCTACTCTGAATCTCCCCTCTTTTAGTGGAAAGCCATTACCCCTTGTCCCATGGGAACATGCCCTGCTAAAACGTTTGTCCCCATCTTTCCTGTAGGCCCCCTTTAAGTATTGGAAGAACACAATAAGGTCTCCGCGGAGCCTTCTCTTCTCCAGGCTGACCGCCCCCAGCTCTCTCAGCCTGTCCTCCCAGCAGAGGGGCTCCAGCCCTCCCAGCATCTCCGCGGCCTCCTCTGGCCCCGCTCCAACAGCTCCGTGTCTCTCCTGTGCCGAGGCCCCAGAGCTGGAGGCAGTAAAGTACTGCTCTGCCTGCTGATGGTCATCCATACTTCCTTGATACTGTAAAGCCCAGCTCTGTTCAATTTGATCTGTGCTGAAAGACACAAGAAGGACAAACCTGTCCCAGTCCAATTGCCACAGGGGACCGTGACCTCAGGAATCACTGGGCATCATTTTGTCCAGCAAAAGGTCACAGCCTCCCAAATGAACGGTGCATGAGTAAAACAGCTCCAACGACCATTTGCAGCTGAAGGGAAATTAACTTCTCTTTGTACTTTCAGTCCATGCAAAAATACAATGCTCTGTCTTTAGCATCCGTCAGACCCAAATCTGACTAAGAGAGGAAAAGGACTAAAAACCCATTCCTCCTTGAGGCCAGACGATTGTTGAGTTTTCAGCAGACAAAGTGCGAGAGTAAGTGGGAAAAGCAGTATTTCTGCCTGGTAGGCTTTCAACAACTAATAAATACCTGTCTAATTAATCAAGATAAAATTTCACCCAGCTGTAATATTGGTAACGCTTAATCCCATTTCTGAACATGAATGTCCAACACCGGAGTAAGCAGTTTTATTCCAGTATATCTGTTTCTTCTTTGTGGTATTTTATTTACTTGTTTGAGGGCTTTTTCCTACCTTTACTAACACTGGTTAAGTGTAGACAAACACTGAAGAAGAAAAAAATCAATGTCATTTCACCTGAAATTTGTTGTTCTTGGTCAAGTGATAGCATACAGGATTCTATAATTAGACTTTCAAATCCATATTGAGTCCTGATCTTCAATCTTGAGCAACACGATGCTTCCTCTTATGTCAGTGAAAACCATTCACCACTCTGTGCTTTTGAAAATCAGGCTAATTTATTTATTTCAGAGCTTAATTTTGGATACAGGAGCCTAACGTTAGGCTTTTTAGTGCTTGAATGCTGGCTATTTTTATATACAAGTGAGTTTATTTGTGTGTATGCATGCATTTTTAGTTCGAAGTCCCACCATGGCTTCAAGAGATAGGACTAATTTGGGGTTGGGAGGGGGATTTGGGGCAATTTTCTTTAAATGCACAAAGGATTGGCTGTCCCCTCCATTCTGGCCGGGTTCCCAGAATTCCTGTTGGTATAATTACCCTCACGCTTATTTACTATGTATGTCGCAGTAGCACACAAACTGCTGCGCGGGGCAAAGTCACTGCTGTCCCTGCGCCAAACCATGTTTTTAAGGAGCCAAAGCCATCAGCTCCAGAAATGTGGTCAAATAACCTCTGGAGAGAGCCCCAGGATGCCAGCAGGAGGGAAAAGAGAAGATGCATCTACTGTAAAAAAAACCACCCTACCCTAAGTGCTGTGGAAAAAGATGCTTCATGTGGATGGCAGAGGCTGCTCAGCAGTCTCAGCAAGGACTGTAGCAGAAATGTCCAGAGACATGATTTTGGAGTCAGAATCTCTGTCTATACCATTAAACAAAACAGACCAAAGACCAGCCTTTGTCCTTGGCCAGCTGGCATGACTCGACTCCACGTGGAGTCCATGCTAGTTGGTCTTGGCCAAAATTGCCAGAGACTGTGCTGACAGTTTAACAGGGTGAACTATTACAGGATTGTGCCTGTACCTTGGCACTGTCTGATTTACAGAGGTGGCTCTGAATATCACCAGCAAAAAGTGTAGGAGGAAGCCTCAGGCAACACACTAGCGTGAAATGAAGAGGATGCTGATGCGTAAGAGGGTTGCAGGAACATGGAAAGGCACATCAGCACAGGCCCTGGGCTATGTTTCGAGGGAAGAAGAGTCACAGAATCACAGACTGGCAGGGGTTGGAAGATCATCCTGTCCAACCCCCTGCCAGAGCAGGGTCACCCAGAGCAGGTGGCACAGGAACGCGTCCAGGCGGGGTTGGAATGTCTCCAGAGACGGAGACTCCACCACCTCTCTGGGCAGCCTGGGCCAGGGCTCTGCCACTCTAAAAGGAAAGAAGTTCCTCCTCATGTTGAGACGGAACTTCCCATGGTCAAGTTTGTGCCCGTTACCTCTTGTCCTGTCACTGGGCACCACTGAAAAGAGCCTGGCCCCATCCTCCTGACACCCACCCTTTAAGTATTTATAAGTCTTGATAAGATCCCCCCTCAGTTGTCGTTTTTGCTGACTGAAGAGACCCAAATCCCTCAGCCTTTCTTCATCAGAGAGGTGTTCCAGTCCCCTCATCATCTTGGTAGCCCTTTGCTGTCCCCTTTTCAGCAGTTCACAGAATCACAGAATCTTCATGGTTGGAAAGGACCTTTGAGATCATCGAGTCCAACCAAATAATCTACAATCTCTGCCACTAGAGCATGCCCTGAAGTGCCACATCTAGATGGTTCTTAAACACCTCTAGGGATGGGGACTCAACCCCCTCCCTGGGCAGGCTCTTCCAGTGCCTGACCACTCTTTCAGTAAAGGAATTCCTCCTAATCTCTAACCTAAACCTCCCCTGCCGCAACTTCAGACCATCTCCTCTGGTCCTGTCATTCTTCACCTGGGAGAAGAGGCCACCACCCACCTCTCTCCACCCTCCTTTCAGGGAGTTGGAGAGGGCAAGGAGGTCTCCCCTCAGCCTCCTCTTCTCCAAGCTGAACATGCCCAGCTCCCTCAGCCTCTCCTCACACGA
>VXBH01008067.1:64609-84258 GCA_013400035.1 Rynchops niger
GCACTCAATCCCCTCATCCAGATCATCGATAAAGATATTAAACAAAACCAGCCCCAAACCTGAGCCCTGAGGGACACCACTGGTGACCGGCCAGCAAGAGGATTTCACTCCATTAATCAGAACTCTCTGGGCATGGCCAAGTTCCCTGTACTTCTTGAACTGGGGAGCCCAGAACTGGACATAGTGCTCCAGGTGCGGCCTCACCAAGGCAGAGCAGAGGGGGAGGATGACCTCCCTCCACCTGCTGGCCACACTCTTCATGATGCCCCCTAGGATGCCACTGGACTGTCCCACACAACCACCAGCTGGCCAAGGTCAGTAATCTCAGGCTATATTTACAATAGTCAACAACGGACAGGGGTTTGACCACTCTTGGGTGCACCAACGGGCCAAAACTGACCACAGAAATGAAATCTCTTATCCTCCAAAACCAGGTAGCTGCCTTCAGGCTGAGTATTGGGTTGATCCCTGGCCCCTGTGGAGTCCCGGGCCCTGCCCAGGTTATGATTACTTGGGAGAGTGCTCATAAGTCTCGACCAATCTTGTGATTATACTAAAAATCTAGCAGCATGATGAAGTTACAGTGCCCATGAGCAGGATTTGAAATTGCCTGGTTTGCTAGTATAGGTATATGGAAAGATGGAAAGGAATAGGATTTGGGGTACTTAGACCACTCCCAGCAACTCCAGGTTGGGAAACTCTTCTTGACCAAGCACAGCCAGGCCTAGTACTGCTTTCAGAGAAGAAAACCCAGGCTTGAAAAACAGGAAAGCATGCTTGAGAGGGCAGAAACAGACCTCTAGGGAAAGGAGGAGCTCAGAAAATTAACTCTGCTGAGTAAGCGTAAACTTACGCCTGCAACACCTTACATGCCCTTTTGCATGGGAAGGATTTATCAAGACCAGGAGGGCAACAGGTACAACACCCTTCCCAGCATCTCATTAACCTCATCTGCTTCTCTCTGGACAAACCTACTTTGCCATGGCACTACAGGAGCGTGGTTATGTCCTAGGTGTTATGTTAGCAACGCACACGGTATGGATGGACACCATCTCCCTCACCATCCGTCCCATGCACCAGCTTTCTCCCTGGTGCTCGCTCCTGGAAGAAGAAGTGTGGGATGGGGTGAGTTATTCATCTGATGGCTCACCCTCCTGCTGTCTCCTCCGCGGGCACTTCTGCGAACTCTCGTAAGGGACCATTATCCTTAAGCACTAGAGGGTGTTTACAGATTAAAAGCCCACTCCTTGGAAGGGAGGAAATGAGGACATGTGTAACTGCTCGGCTGGAAGGCTTGCAGCAAAGGCTGCCTGAACGTACCCTTAAAACGAGGTTATGTAAGGCCAGATCTCAGCTGGAGCAAGCTGGCATCCACAGGGCTCCAGCAATTTACACCAGCTGCGGCTTTGGCCCGCTTGTTTAATTTTAATGAATTATTTTCATTCTAACAGATATAAAAAGGAATATAAGATGCAGCGCTCGAGCAACAGGGGAACTTGAAAGTAAAATGCTGTCTGTTAAAAAAATCAAAATCAAACTTCCAGTTACCATCACAATTAACGTGCTCAATACCAACATTTGTTACTGACTTTTTCCTTCGCTGTAATGTTGCAAGTTAGCGATAAGGATTCACAGGTGGATAATTATTGTTCCTAGTTCGAGTATCAAAGTAGCATCTATGGGCCCCATCCAGGTGCCAACATACCACAGCTTTGTCTGGCTGCTTCCACGGCGTCAAACTCCTCCAGAACAAGGTGCTGCATCCAAACCACCTCAGGGGAATGGTTCCCAGCCTGGGCTAATCCTCAAAGGCTCATTTACCCCACTGCTGGTTGCCTTGGGCCAAAACCATGCTGGGGACTGTTGCTAAACTGGGGAAGATGGCTTGACATCTCGAAAGCAAGAAGGGGCACGTGAAATCTTCTCATAGGACTAAGCAAGCAGCGCACAAAGCCTTCCTTTAACCCAGCATCCCCATACAT
Source organism: Rynchops niger (assembly GCA_013400035.1). NCBI lineage: Eukaryota > Metazoa > Chordata > Aves > Charadriiformes > Laridae > Rynchops > Rynchops niger. Next base: position 66,592 of record VXBH01008067.1, read on the forward strand.
CATCCCAACCACATAAGACTAAATCTCTCATCGTTTTGATGCGCCCTTTATTTTCAGAATCAGGATTCTCAACGCTTTCTGAGATCTTGCCACTTCTGATGCTTCTTGATGTCGTTTATACCCAAGAAAAAATAAAATGCAGCGAGAAGTGTGTTTTCATAGAATCGTAGAATCACAGGGTTGGAAGGGACCTCTGGAGATCATCCCGTCCAACCCTCTGCCAGAACAGGGTCACCCAGAGCAGGTGGCACAGGAACGCGTCCAGGCGGGGTTGGAATGTCTCCAGAGACGGAGACTCCCCCACCTCTCTGGGCAGCCTGTGCCAGGGCCCTGCCACCTTCACAGGAAAGAAGTTCCTCCTCACGTTGAGATGGAACTTCCCATGCTCAAGTTTGTGCCCGTTACCCCTTCTCCTGTCACTGAGCACCACTGAAAAGAGCCTGGCCCCATCCTCCTGACACCCACCCTTTCAGTATTTATAAGTGTTGATAAGATCCCCCCTCAGCCGTCTTTTTTCCAGACTGAAGACCAAGTCCTTCAGCCTTTCTTCATCAGAGAGGTGTTCCAGTCCCCTCATCATCTTGGTAGCACTTTGCTGTCCCCTCTCCAGCACTTCCCTGTTCTTCTTGAACCGGGAAGCCCAGAACTGGACACAGTGCTCCAGGTGAGGCCTCACCAAGGCAGAGCAGAGGGGGAGGATGACCTCCCTCNGGGAACACCACTCGTCACTGACCTCCAACTAGACTCTGTGCCCCTCATCACCACCCTCTGAGCTCTGTCTTTCAACCAGTTATCAATCCACCTTACCATCCTTCCACCAGCTCCCTCAGCACTCTTGGGTGCATCCCATCGGGGCCCATGGACTTGTGAATATCTAATTGATCTAATTGATCCCTCACTCGATCTTCCTCAACCCAAGGGAAGACTTCTTCTTTCCCCGTTACTTTCCCCAAGACCTGGGACTCCTGAGGGCTGGGCCGAGCAGTAAAGACTGAAGCAAAGAAGGCATTCAGTAACTCCGCCTTCTCCACATCCTCCGTCACCACGGCTCCTGTCTCATTCAACAGTGGGCCCACAACTTCTTTGGTCTTCCTTTTGCCTGCAATATACTTGAAGAAGCCCTTCCTGTTGAGCTTGACATCCCTAGCCAGGTTTAATTCCAAGGCGGCCTTGGCTTTCCTCGTTTCATCCCTGCTTGTGTTCATTGTGTTCATCATTTGTTGCAGTTTCTGCCCTCTCCTGCCCAGTAAACATGCTTCCATGTACAACTACCTCTTATTTAGTTAATTGCTTCTATCAGCTCCTATTAAACAATTAATAATCTCCACTCCATGCCTTGTCTTGCTTCTTGGAGGAGAATGTCGCTGAACACAAAACAAGCTTATTCCATGCCTTAGAGATGCCTAAAAACCTTAAATATGCAGCATGACATCATTAATGAGCTCTGTAGACTAGTAGGTCATGGAGGACACTGTGTTTCTTCAGACACAGAGTTCATTGTCTTCTTGGTGCTTAACTTGGAACTCCAATATGAGATTTTATCCACTTTCTAACTTATCCCAACATCAATGCGATCCAGGATCAGGCTTAGGAGCCACTCACAACTAAATCACACAACAGTGTTTTCATCAAGGTGAGAAAATTGGATTACTTGGCCTATATTAACATTACTGCATTATATTAACTGTACTATTGTCCGCTTCAATCTCTTTTCGTGTTTTCTAGCACCCAGACGTTCCTGTTAGGCTAATTATTTCCTTATCCCTGCTTGAAAACTTCCCTGTGAGTCAGATTCTCAAAAGCATTAGCCAAGACCTGTTCCCTTTAAAGCCAAAGGGTCAAGTCGAGTCAAACTTCCTGAATACCCCTAGTTCATAGACATGATAACCACCACTTCAGGGAAAACACTGGCCTTTATGTGAATTCGAAACCTTATTCTTTAAATACACGTATTTGAGAGGGGATGATTCTTGAACGTCCATTTATATTAGAAAGTCTTGCTTTTTCGAAACGGTATTTGCAACTGAAATATCTACTAGAAAGAATGATAGTGCCAGTCTTCTGCTGTGCAGGGGAAACTGTAATAATTTCATAGTCTAAGCCAGTTTAAAGCGGTTTTAAAGCACAGATGGCTTTACTATATGTCAACCACGCAAGAGGCATCTGATTTATTTTGTAAACCGTATATTGGGGAGGATTGTATCATAAAGTGATAGAGTAATTTAGGTTGGAAGGGACCTCCAGAGGTCTCTGGAGCAAGCTTCCCCTCCAACTTTGAAGTTAGAGAAGGTTGGTCATGGCCTTGCGCAGTTGAGTTTTGAAAATCTCCAAGGATGGAGACTCCACAGTCTTTCTGGGCAACCTGTTCCAGTGCTTAACCACAATCATCGCAGATCATTTTCACTATTTAAAGGAAGTCTACAAATCACCCCTTCCTTGAAAGGAGTCAGTTTCATCAAATAGTTGGAGAGAAGCAATAAAATAATGACGCTGCAGGATTTTTAGGATCCAGTTCCTGTAGCTTTGATGTTTGTAGGCTGATTTAACTTGTGGCTGATCATCTGGGGACTCTGTTATACAAAACAGGGAGCTGTGGTTGATAACTTCAGAGTAATGTTCCCGCATTCTCTGAAATTACAACTTTGGTTGCAATGCCAGCCAAATGGGACATATACCTGTATCGCCTCCTCTGGGACACCGTCCCTGGTCTTTGTTCAATTCCCTTTTTACTGGTGGTTAAGCAGATCTTTGGGACTGTGAGAGCATATGGCAGAGCTGCAGGTGTGCATTTCATGCTTCTGGCAGATACCAGGGTCATAACCTCCAGCAGATGCATGGGGCAGAGAACTGGGGCGAGGGCATCGCTGCAGCTACAGCTCCAGAGGCCAAAACCACAAGAGCTGCCCGTACCCGCGCTGCTCAGTCTGGGGGATGTCTCTGGGATTCATCTTTGTGACTATTCTCCTTTCCTAGCTGCGGAGTAGCTTTCTCTGACTCACAGGCTGAAAGATCGCAACCAGAAGAAGAGAAACAAATCAGAAGAAAACGCTAGCCCTAAACAGCACTGTTATCTGGCACTAATTTGTCAAACTTTCCCAAATCTGGGCCGTTACTGAAATATCCATGCTTAGCCAGAGCTGGGCCAGCATTTCTTTATTTGCAAAATGAACGACATTGGTATAGTCATTACAACCCCAATTTTGCAAGCAGCTCTGCCCAGGCAGCCTCTCCTTGCCTGTGTCCCCACGGGATGCAGGACTTCCCCGGATATCCAGGCTGCAGAATCCCCATTTCTAGATCTTTGCTCATTAAATCAATACAGCATCGGAGAATAGCTTTGTAGCTACTACGGTTTCGACACAGGCTCGTAGAAATCATGTTTATGTTTTTACTTGCCAATTATTTTGCGAGGCGTAGAGTCCTAAAACAGAAAAAATCCCAAAGACCTCTCCAGCACCAGGGTATGACAGCCCTTTTCTGACTTTAATGTGGGAAGCATCCTGCATAAAGGAGCAGGCAGGGTAGCAGGGGCTGCTGGAGAGGGTATCGAAGTGATGGGTGGTGCAGAGACGTGTCACAGCATCTATCACACGTGGGATGGTCTCGCATCCTAGCAGTGAGCCAAGTGCTGTCTTTTATCACAGGTTCCCCCCTCCCCCCAAAATTAGTAATGAATACTTAAACCCCAGTCCCTTTCCTATTTTACACATACTTATTTACGTAAAGTATACTCCGACACCTAGTGCCATCGCCTCCGGCAAAGCCTTCTGTTTTAAATCAAAGCTGTTAAACAGCTTTACACAGAAAGGAAAAAGTTGAACTCAGACTGAATTTTCACTTCAAGTGTCTTTGAGCTAATAGGGTTTAATGTCAGGGCTCTCCTTCTGGAAATAAAACTGGTCCCAGTCCAGTCAGCCTTAGAGGAACAGATGCAGCCGAAGGCCTTGAAAGAGAGTGGAGGTCTTTCAAATGACTTGTCTTGGCTCCAAGCAAGGGAAGTTTCAGGGCAAATCCACAGAAATGCCTGAGGGCTCCCAAAATGTGAGTATGATGTCCCCATAGGTACACATGGGAATAGCCACCTTGCCCTTTCTATAGGACGGGACACTTAACCCATATGGTCTTGAGAGGTGACTTGGCATCACATGGGCTCACCAGAGGCACAGGATATCTCAGGAGAGGAGAAGTTTGCATTGCTCTGGGGGTGCCAGTCAAAGACAGGGCCACATCTTCATCTCCTCACGGCTGTCTGCAAGCCTGCAAGATGCCTTGGTGGAGGATGCAGAGGAGCAAAGGAACAGCTTTAACTAGCTGTGAGTCCCCTGGAGCTGGAGACATCATGTGGTGGGTTTCTCTTCCAAGGGTTTTCCACCTCCTGAGGGATTTAACAAGCCAGTTTGGGGTAGCGGGTCCAAAGATCAGAACAGATACTGCACGTTGCCTGGGTCTAAACCCTCAAAAAGTGATGGGGCTGCTGGGGAAGACCAGGGGTTCACATCTCCCTCAGCAAGATCAGGGAACTGATACAGGAACTGATATGGATTCTAGGCTAGTATTCACTGAATTTACAGTATTTACTCTTCCCCTGGCCTTCAAGGTCATTGATGCTGAAGCAGGACCTGAAATCACTAGACAAGACTTTTCCTTACAGCAAAGCCTCTCCTAACCCCCAAGGACGGTGGCTTTGTAGACCTGAGCAGGTGTATGTTCAGGAGACACTCTGCCAGTGAGAGGGGTTTTTTTAACACCACGCCAGAAAAACACCAGGTTTAGGGGGAGAGGAGAAGTTCAGTGGGAGAGGACCCTGCCAAGGAAAAGGGAGGCTGGTTCCTGAGGACCTGTTGAGGATGAAAAACAGCCCCTGCCTGCTGCAGAGCTGCCAGGGTCAGAGCTATCGGCTTGCTGCTGGCTGCAACATGCTTTCCCCACCGCTTGCATCCCTTTCCTGGCACACCCCACTGCAGAGCAAAGCTTCAGAGCTCCCTGGGGCCAGCAAATCCTCCAGGGGCTGCTCAGCAGCGATTGCGAATGCTGGGGTCCACCCCAGGCTTGCAAGGGACTGTCACAGACCCGGGACTATACGTTCAGCAGCACATCCCCAGCTCATCCGTGCTGCAGGGGTCAAAGGCATCCTTGGAGCACGGCTCCCGACGCGGCCGCTTTGCACAAGGGCTGAGACTGTCGCCTTCGTTTTGCCATCCGTTTGAGAAGAAGGAGCTAAAAATTGGGTGAGCGCCTGTGAAATCCTGGAAGAACAGCCTCAGATCCCGGCTATTTTTAGTTTCGCAGAAGCTGCGCATACATTAGCAAGGGTCTGCCTTCCTCTCCGGGTGCGCGCGGCTCTGAGAAATCACACGCCGTCCTCCCAGCCTGCCAGGAAAGAGTTTAACCCTTGTCATCTCGCCACAGTCGGCCCCATGCAGCTGCACGTTCTTAGGGACCCTGATGGGGACCAGAAAACGGGGTAGAAAGGTCTTACATAGGCATTTTGGCCAGGTGGAGGAAGATTTGGGGGGTGTCTTTGCCCCACGGCCCTTATTTCATTATATCTGATGGGAGGAGCAGGGATCTTTGGTATCAGATGGGGACTGGGAGGAAACTCCAGCACAGAAATGGTATCTGCCTCCTGTCACCATCACGTCTTGCTGGGAAGCAGCCACACTATGGGCTGAGAGGGGCAGGGAGGAGTCCAGAACATTTGCAGGACCCAAGAGTTGATGCCTCAACTCCAATGACCTGTCATGATGGCCAAACTGGATGCCATTCATGAACCGCCACACATCGCCTTCAATGCACCCACCGTGAGGTGCTTAATCCTAATCTGCAATCTTCCAACCATGCAACCTCCTGGGAAACACGACCTCATCCCTCTTCAAATACTTGGTGTCACATCTCCTTCCTCCCACTGGCTGTGTCTCCCCTGGTCCAGACACATCATTCCAGAAAAACCATTGCTTGGACCCATAAAGGGGACGAGAGCAGGGATAGGGCATGAGATCACGAGCCCATGGAAATGCACGATGCCTTTCAACACACTATTAAGAGAAAATAATTGCAACGTTTATTTCTACGCTGAAGGATGAAAAGCAATGCCTTCGCGAGGTGCACTTCACACCCACAGCGCGAGTCAGCTCCGCTGCCCGTGCACTTTAACATTTTCCATCTCTTTAATATTTATTACCTCTGCCGCTTTGTATTACTCATCAGCTATTCCTGGCCAGAGGAAATGTACTGGCGGGTTCTGAAGCGCGTACATACTCTGTTCTTTAAGGGGGCTATAAGTACAACAGCAGTCTCGCAAACACGCACGCGGTGTGCTGTATTTGGGTATCGCAGTCTCCTGGGGCTTTTGAGGCATCGAGTAGAGGAGAATCAAACGAGCCTAACCGTCCCCTTGCAGTGGCTTTTCAAAGGCCACAAGGATGTCGCCAGCCATCAGGAGACGAGACACAGCACTTTTGGGAGGTGTAGGAGCCCTTACCTCAGCACGTTTGTGCTGACCCCTGCAGAAACACCCCTTTCCCCCTCAGCATCCTTAGGAAGTTCACATGAGCATCCTTCCCTGCTTCACTTGCAGTTACTTTACAAGTCTCCTCCCAGCCTGCCAGCACCTTTGCCCACTTGCAGCATTTCTTCCAGCTGCTGGGAGCTTGGGGGCTGCCAGTAAGGATATAATACAATGAAGCAACTCAAGCTACACAGGAGCCTATGGGTGGCTGCATCTGCAGCTGCTTCATTTAACAGGTAACTCCTAATTAAGACTGACTCTAAGTAACATGACAAAGAGGACCACTTTTTTGTGTCCAGTTCTGGGCTCCCTGGTTCAAGAGGGACAGGGAACTGCTGGAGAGGGGACAGCAAAGGGCTGCCAAGATGATGAGGGGACTGGAACATCTCTCTTATGAAGAAAGGCTGAAGGACTCAGTCTTCAGTCTGGAAAAAAGATGGCTGAGAGGGGATCTTATCAACACTTATAAATACTGAAAGGGTGGGTGTCAGGAGGATGGGGCCAGGCTCTTTTCGGTGGTGCCCGGGGACAGGACAAGAGGTAACAGGCACAAACTTGACCATGGGAAGTTCCGTCTCAACATGAATCCTGAGGGTGGCAGAGCCCAGAGAGGTGGTGCAGTCTCCGTCTCTGGAGACATTCCAGACCCACCTGGACGTGTTCCTGTGCCACCTGCTCTGGGTGACCCTGCTCTGGCAGGGGGTTGGACGGGATGATCTCCAGAGGGCCCTGCCAACCCCTGCCAGTCTGTGATTCTGTGACTTTCTAGTGGTCATGTTCAGGAGAAGAAACAGCCCGGGTATGGTATTGCCCAGTATTACAGTAATTATTCTGTTTTCCTCTTCTACTAATTTAAAAGGAGCTTTCTGCTTGGAGCTTGATAAAAGTGAAGCCATCTGACCACGTCCTCGCTCCACCACCCTCCGGGCAGAGCTGAGTCTTCTCGTGCTGGCAGACAGTTTATCCAAGTGACACAAATGCGGTCACAGGAGCTTTCTGCCAGTGAACAGCATCTGGGCTGCGAGGTACAGGATCCTGCAGCCCAGCCCAAGGGACTGATGTTCATGCACAGTTGGGTGCAGAAATGGAGGCACAGAGGTTAAGTGACTGTCCCACAGCTGGTGGGGGAAATTGGTGTGGAGTTTGGGGGTTGGTGTTTTTTAATTTGGGAGGTCCTTGTCTCCCTGTCCCTGCTGGCTGGGCTCCTTTTCTCCTTTGGGAAGCGCAAGGTGGGTGCCTAATACAAAAGAAAAGAGAGCTCTTCATTTTCACACACGTCCTTTCGACCTCCTGCTACCCAAAACGCTTCCCCAGCCCAACCGAATGCCTTTTGCATGCCTGATACAGCCAAGGCAGCTGCCCTGCACTGCGCGGAGGATGTTTGCATTAACATTGACTATTGTAAATGCTTAGACGAGATATATCCCAGAAGCACCAATAAATTGCTGAACTCATTGATCTAGCCATGACTCAGGAGTCACCACTGAATAATCTCTTTAGGCACCTTCCTCTGGCTGAGCCCAGGCAGAGTTTCTGCTCTCATCGGCAAAGCAAAAGAGGTCTCTTCCATCCTGCACTTCTCCAGGGGAAGGCCAGCTTAAATGACACGTGGGGGCTATTGATTTCTGTAATGAATGAATGGATTTTCCCCTCCTGCACTCACACCCCCTCCCTCTCCTGTGGAATAATTCAGCGCCTCTGTCATTTACTGCCCAAATGCCTCTCCGACGTGCAAACATGCAACCTGTCCCTGTTGGCATCGCACGCTGTCTCCAAAGCCCCGACCTTGGCTCCTCTCTTTTCTCCTGCCTTCTCTGATCTTGCAGAGCGTTGCCTCCTGGAGGGAGGATTTAACCTCGTGCAGCGAGGCATGCATCCCAGGCAATGGAGAACATGAAACTTTCCCTCCCGAGAAGGACGGCGTGTGGCCGAAGCGGCTAGGTAAGCTCCGTCTGTGTGTCACATGCTGCAGAATTGGCTGGGAAGGGTGGTGCAGCTGCCTGTTGGGATGGGCCTGTAAGAGTTTCCTGCACTCCAGGGATCTGCTCCTAAAACAGGAGCAGAGCAGATGTCGCGGTCATTGAGGAGCTGAAGGAAATACAGATGGGGGTTTTGCAGTAATGGGTTGAAGCAAAAAAACCCCAACCCCTGTGTATGCTGGGGTAAGCTGAGAAGCAAAGGGATGTCCTCTTTTGGCTGCAAGGAGTCTCACTGCTAGCCCAAAATGTCCTTCCTCCCTGCCTCCCCTAGCTCCCCGCTAGGAAACCCCCTCCCACCATCTGCCTCTCCACAGCCTGTCTCCTGCTTTTGAGACCCTGCTCCTCCCATGGCCCCATGTTCAAGTGACTTGTCCTTCCTGCAACCTCCTGCCCAGCTGCTCTTGGCCCCCAGCTGAGGGGGATCACTCTGCAGCTAAGGGACGTGCCAGCTACCTGTGCACATGTTCAAAAGAGCCCTTTTGCGGGCACAGTCCCCAGATGCAGCCTGACTGTTAGCCCCTGTTAGCCCTCCTGCCCTCCTGTCCCCACAAGTCCTGCCTTGCCCTTCACAGGAGTTAAGACCTCAAACATCACGGGACGTAGCATATGTCACCTCCTACATTTGCAGAGAAGATGTTGGAGAGACCTGCCATCAGCAACCAGTTTGAACAGGCTCTGAGAGATGTCTCCTGCCTGTAAACCTGAGATGACAGAGCACAGCGTCCCACCTGCCACCTTAGGGAGCTGGGATTTGACATAACCCCTCCATTACAAACTCTGAATCTGACTCAGGTTGCCCTTTGCCTCCAAAGCTAAGCCCTGACTGATGCAGCTGACTCTTAGCATCTCAGTCCAGGATGTAAACCCCTCAAATCCTAGTCTAAAATGCCAGGTATTTGAGTCCCCTAGACAGGTAAGCTGTGGCAGGCAGACACAGGAGGGCCCGTCCAACACCAGTGACAGGTCTAGGCCACCAAAAGAGTCATAATTTCCTCTTCCATCCTCCCCCGCCTCCAACACACCATTCCACGACTTAGCCCAGACCTCAACACCCAACTAGGAACAGACTCTTGTCCCCTCTCCTGCCATCCAGGAGAGTGCCTGGGTTGGTTCAGTCCCCTTCGGGTGGGTTCAAATCCCTCCTTGTGGGTCCAAATCCCTTCTTTGCTAGCTGTGAAGGAAGGGCTTGACCTTGGGCATCGAACGTCACAGGCCCATTAACTAACCCGAGCCAACCGAGGAGACAAAGCTCTCAGATTCCTGTGTTGGGGCTTCTGTGCAGGATATCTAACACTTAAACATCTCCTGAGACACGTCAGCGTGTCAGGAAGACTCTCGTCTGCTGGCTCGAAAGGTGGCCCAGAGAGAATAACGCCGAGGCTCGATTCCCTGCAGTCGGAAACGCTTCCTCAGCCGCTCGGGGTGGCCGGGTGCCAGTGGGCTGGGTTACGAACATGGTCTCATGTGGACACCCTGTTGGAAAGAGGATGCTGCAGGCCTGAGTCATCTCCAGGCTACGGAGGGAACTAATCCTCCAGCTTCTACCCCCCCCCACCCCGGCCTGCATGCCCTGCCTCTTGAGGTGACAGCTAAAAGCGGGACACCAATCCTATGCCTTTTAACATAAATTTGTGAATGAATCCCTTTTGCCTTTGCTTTCCTCACGCAACCTTTTTGCCTGGGCTGTAAGGAACATTTTGTGCCAAATGTTTCCCTTCTGATACCCTCAAGCCTCTGGGGTGACCCTAGATGCGGTAGGAGTTTGCTTCAGTTGTTTGCAGCTTTTTGTTGAAGCTCAAGTTCATGTGCCTAAAAATATTTTCTGGAGCCACAGAAGTAGACCCAAGTCTCTTTGAATGGGATTTCCTTCTTATTTCAGCAGTCCCAAAGTGGGAAAGCTAATTTAAAACCATCAGCTCTGTTCCATCTTTTATCAATGGAGAGAAAGCGAGGCATCCCCAGAAAGCCATTCATCTCATCCCAAGATAAGTGTCTACAACACCTCCTACAGATTTCCTGTCTCCTTCCCTTGACTACAGAAGGGTCCAGACAACTAGCTGAGATCCGATGGCTGATACCAGATGTCTCCCATCTCTTTGGCATTCACTTTCCTATCAGATGCCTCATACCTCCTTGCCATCATTTTGATATGCCATTTTGAGGACTCACTTGCGCTGGATGCACTTGCTTCCCCATGGAAAAGACTTGGGGGACATGGAGACTGGGGCAGTGCCAGGGACCACGCTAACAGGTAGGAAAGGATTTTTCCTGTGGGAAGTAAAGTTCACACTAAAACTGAATGCATTCCCATCTGACAGCTGGAGTAGGAGCTCCCAGAGCTGGCTGGGATATTTTTTGTTCCAGCCATCTCTTAACTTGGCCTTCCTTTTCTTTGTGGAGCAAATACACAGCCTTGGGAAGACGACACACACCATTAATAGCTCTCATCTAGAATAGACCCTGTCCCATAGCTTCTATGTCCTTCCTCATCCAGAGGAGTAGTCTTGCCTTTCAATAAAAGCCCACATAGAGGACAATTCCACGTATGATCCCCCAGCTGGCTTCTCCAAGGCACCTCTGACGAAGCTGGAGACCAGGGGCAAGACTCATAGGTATCTGGCATTGTGTCAGAGGGTATCAAAGATATTCACAGACTGCTGGAAAGTAGGACAGAAGACATCCAGAAGACATGTGGCCTTCTAGATCCACAACCAAGGGTGCACTGGGACAACCACAACATCTCAAATGGTGCTGGGTGCCTGATTTGGACGACTGAATGGAGCTTCTGGGTCTCAGCCCAGAGTGGGAATCTCTACGACAACAGGCCACCAAGCCAGGCAGACCAACTCCACCCTGCCACGGACTACAAAGCGGGCTCTCCTCCTCCCCATTTCTCCATCTACGCTTTGCCCATGGGGAGCCACCTAGTTTATTCGCCTCACGCCTGGAGATCTTGCCCTTCCCTGGTCCCTGCTGCCCACTCTATGCATCGGCTGGAAGAAACCCTTGCTGTGAGACTGACACCAGAGTCTGCAGGTCCCTGCAAGCCACAACTACTGCGACCCTCTGTCCTTCCAACCTCCGGGGCTGCTAGTTCTCCTGTCACCAGCTACGCCCTTTGACAAAGATGTCACTGCTCAGTGCTTAGAAAAGAGAAGCAGCATATAAAGGAGGTTTGGGAGCGTGCTCGGTAGGTTTGTAGGCAGCAGAGTGTTGTATGTGGGCAGAATACATCTCTCTGAACAGCTTTGTTTATTAAGGCAGCAAGCGGAGAAGGTTGGGAAGCACGAGGGAGCAGGATAGCAGTCATGCAGTAGAGCCAAGACACTGTCCACAAAGCCTTTGCTCCGCTATTGGATCAGCCCCATGGGTAAGTGCAACCCCTTTCATTATTTCTTTTTTTCCTTAGGACTAGCGATCAGTTCTGTAGGAAGCCATATCTACTTCATACTAGTCATTCACAACTGGCTAGTCAACAGTTGCACCCCATCAACCCTATGTTAAAGTTATTCGTAAATAGATCCTGTTTCCCCCCACCATTCAGCCAGTCGTTCTGGCCGCTATTTTAGAGATGCTGTATTCCAGCGAGGGGTGAAATAACTTGTCCCTGGCTGCAATGCAGGGTTGAGGGACCTGGGCACAGAACCCAGGAGTCCCAGCTCCCAGATATCAGTGTTATCTGTTATTATAGCAATGTTAAAAGGCTTCTGCTGAGATCAGAGTTTGATTGTACTGAGTCCGGTTCACACACATAGTAAGAGACAGTTCTTGCCCTAAAGGATTTACAATCTAAACTGACAGGGACAGAAACACAGCAAAGGAAAGGATGTGTTATTAACAGCAGGGGACTGAGGCATTGAGAGATGCAATAAATTGCCTGTGGTCACAGAGGGAGCTTGTGGAAGAGCAGAAATCTGACCCTTGATTTCCCACCGACGCTGTCTTGTCTCAGCCGTCGGGGGAAGGTGCACGCTGGGAATCCGGGTGAGTCGGGAACTTGGCCGATGGTCCAGGTGAGGCCAAGACCCCCCGGCAAAAACCATTGCCCAGCATAAATGCATTCTTGCCCCTGCCCCATTCTTATTTGTACATGTGAGGGAGGAGAATAGCCCCCTGTGATACCACCACCCGCCGTGTCATCTTCATCCCCTGTCAACTGGCCGTGCTTCACCCAGACAGGTCCCCTCCAAGCCCTGTTAGAGGGGTCAGGGCTGAGGCTGATAAACCACTTCAGATACTTCTATAGACTGGCAAGAAAGGAAGGTGAAGCTGATATCACTTTTCCTTAGGGAAAACCTGCCTGAAAGGGCCGGTTTCAGGGGACATCTGCCTGAAAGAGTGACCCTCAGCAAGTTTTCTGTGTTGGGCACAACACCATGCTAAGACTGGTGTTGGGTTGATCATTTCCGAGTCTTGTCGGGACATCGCAAAGCGTGATGAGATTATCCCACCTGTCTGCGCACACATGCCCTACAACACTCCATGTCTTCACGCGTGTGAGAAAGCACACGAAGACAAATAAATTTACTCTGTCTACTTAAGCAGAGGCTGGTACTACTCTTTGTAGATTTGGCCTCTGACATCAATTCATTTTCCATTAGGCTACCAAAGCTCCTTAATTCTCAGAGATGGATTTGAACCGTAGCAGTGATGCAAAGGAGATTTATTCTATTCAGTGGAACCCCCCAGATCCGAAGAGTTTAAGATTAGGTATGGAAGGATTTGGTTTCAGTTGATAAACACCAGCCCTGTGTCTCATTTAGCTACTTGTTGGCAACCTGATTAGTTTTGGCCTCAAAGTGACTCTAACTGTCCTTAAATTGTAATGGCCAGATCTGCAGGGAAGAAAGAGGCAAGGAAGAAGCATGGTGGGGATGACGTTTGGACTCTTCAGAAGTGACAAAGACCAGCAAAAATCCCAACCAAAAAATAAAATAGCGGTTTTAGCAGTTAAAGCTCTTTTTAAACAAAAATAAATGTCAAGTCCTACCAAGACAACTTATAATTTCAATTGCTGAGCGGCACGGCACAGGAGGGGAAGCAGAAGCAGCGAAATGCATAGGACATATCTGCACTCCCCCAGGGCTATGCCCCAGCGCCCCTGGACCATACTAGACATTTTGTGGTCATTACACCGGTTTCTATTCTGAAGCCATAATCATCAGGGGTCTATCCCTCAGACAAGCCTAGCTGTAACATAGGAAATCAGGGTAATTTACCCATGGTTTTATGCAGCAAAACCCATATTTCTGAGATCACCCTGCCTCCATTTGGTCATAGCTTCAACCTGTTGTGTAACCGCTTTCCTTTCCGCGCTGCCCTAGAATCCACGTTGGATTAGAAATGGTTATGATATCAATAAATAGCTTACTGCTGTGGGTGCTCTCAACATCTGAATGTAAGCCTTCGCACGCAGCCACGGCAACGGGGAATTCAAATGATCTGTCTCATTTCATCTTCTCCTTGCAGCACGCCGTCGCGGGAGCAAACATTCCCATGAATTATTCGTGTCAAATCATAGAGTCCCCGCGTGCTCCCGGGTGCAAACAAGCACTTTCCTTACGTGATGTTTACGGAGCAGAAGCATTAGGTGAGGAACGAGCAGTTTTAGGGCTCGTGGCATTTATTGGGCCAAGAAAAGGAATTGTTTTTTACACCGAGCTTTGTTCCAGTCTCTAGGGCCTCATATAAAGTAATTAACTAAACATTTCAGGGTCCTTCTCCTGCCCTGAGGCCAACAGGCAGAATCTGGCCACATCCATACTATTGAACCCTCTGAGCCTTCATACCAGGGTGGGCACATCCAAGCGCCTGCCGGGAATGGGATGAGCAGGGGGACTCCAGACAGCAGGGGAGCTACGCTGTAGCTGCAACCGTGCAGTGTGCTCTCATAAACCAGGAAAGACAGGATGTAATAACGCCTTATGTCGATTTATTGTAAACATTTAATATCGTCGGCCTTCTCCCACGGGAAAGCATCTCTGAGTCCGCAAGCTTAAGCCAGTCCGAGATCGCTGTTGCCTCTACAAAGCCTTGGTCTTGCACAGGATCCTGTCCCAGGGCACTGACAGCCAGCTCATTCCTGGGCAGTTGCCTGAAGAAGGGTAAAGCCTTTGGGACAAGACCCCACAGTTCATCACTGTGACTTTAGGAGGGTCCTCGGCTCTAATTTTCTTCACAACACGGGCCGCTTATCTGTGCATCGCACTCCCGATGCATCCCAGCATTGAAAAACATCACCCTGGCTCAAGCTGACTTTGTGTTGAGTTAGAGCCCTTGGGCTTTGCAATCCACACCTCTCCCTCTCCCTTCGCTTCAGCCACCCTCGCTGACAAATAATTTTGGATTAATTTAGCTTTCAAGTGAAAAATGGTGTTGGTTTGGGAAGCACCACACTGAGAGCAGCCATCCATGCACAAAGGTGGGTGCAAAGAAGGGACAATCCTTGCTTTTAGGGATATCAAGGACAAGTGCCCAGGAGGCAAAGCCATGCCTGAAACTCCTGCTCTTACACTGATCGCTCTTGGTGACCGCCACAGCACCATCCCCACCAGCGTCATTTCAATAAAACACAAGCAAACCAAGATGATCAGAGGGCTGGAGCACCTCTCCTGTGAAGATGGGCTGAGAGAGTTGGGGTTATTCAGCCTGGAGAAGAGAAGGCTCCAGGGAAACCTTATAGCAGCTTTCCAGTCCCTGTAGGGGGCCTACAGAAAAGCTGGGGAGGGGCTGTTTGCAAGGGCAGGTAGCAATAGGATGAGGGGCATTGGTTTTAAACTAGAGCAGGGCAGGTTTAGATTAGACGTTAGGAAGAAATTCTTTAGAGTGAGGGTGGTGAGACACTGGCCCATGTTGCCCAGAGAGGTGGGGGAGGCCCCATCCCTGGAGGTGTTCAAGGCCAGGCTGGATGAGGCTCTGAGCAACCTGATCTAGTTGAAGATGTCCCTGCTCACTGAAGGTGGGTTGAACTAGATGACCTTTAAAGTTCCCTTCCAACCCAACACATTCTATGATTCTATGATTCTAAGTCACAATAACGTGGCATTTCTGCATGGACTGGGTTGCTTTCAATCAAGGTTTCTTACGAGCATGTTCCCTAATAACAGAACTCCACCATAATGGTGTCACCAAAGCCTATCAATGTCACTCAAGAGCCCATGGTCTTAAATAACGTATTTTCCTTCACAGCTGTGAAAACTGCAGTGCCTTCACCCATTCTACTGAATAATGGGAGTGTTTCTGCAAGCTTGCCATGGTAATTTAAAATCAATTTTACTTTCGTATCCCATTATAACTTTTGCTATAGGAAATTAACGCTTTAGTAAATCATATAATGTCTGCAAAAACAACAAAGCGCATTAAATGGTAATTCCACAAGGTTTGGTTGATTTTCAATGAAAAAAAACCCAGTGGATATACGTATTATAACTTAAGTATGTACTTTGTAGCGTATCAGCTATGAGAAACACTGGGAAGGTAGGTGAATCTGCAATGGACCACAGCACCTGCTCAGTGATGGAGAGGAACATGCCCAGCCATTTGAGAACAAAAGGTACCCTTTGAGGTACCTTCTTGAATGGTAGAAAATAAAGTGGTTGTAGGACTGGGACTTTTCGCACCTCAGCTATGACTTTTAATAACTTCCGTTCGATGTTTTGCAGGAACAGCATGACTACATCCATTCTAGAAAACTCAGCAGCACGTGGGAATGTGGAAAAGGGCTGAAGCCTGACTCTCCGCGCTTAAATTGTTAGTGTGATCCCGGCACAGCTTTGTGCTAGGAGAAATAGCCTTCTCCAGACAAGCCCCAGGCATGGATGAGGAATTAGCCAAAGCCAGGGAACATTTACAATAGAACATCTGGGGTGTCACCCCATCATTTTGATGTCTGGGAGATTTGATTGTGCAGATGTGAGCAGACCACACAGGTCGGTCTCAAGATCAGAGAACAGCCATTGATTACTGCCCTGGTTTAAATGTAGCCACAAAGTTTGGGCTTTGAGTCCCACGTTTTACCTATTTTTCACTTGAAAGCCAACAGAGAAAGTTCCTTTTTAAAAGGTGTAAGGTTTATTATAAGGAAACTCCATGGATGGTTTAGAAGGCCTTTCTCCATAAACCAAGGAAAGTACATAGGGGATGAAAGCACATCTTTGGGTTGAAAATCAATTTCTTTTTCAATCTTCTGGGTGGTTATATGATAAGGTGATCAGGGACTGTGGTGAGAGATGATATTGTGCCTACCTAGATGGATTTAAAAAAAAACCACCAAAATCACTGTGGTGGTCTTTCTACTAAATAGAGGTCTAGTGAAGCAATGCACATAACTTTGTTTTGGGGGGGGGGTTCACTGGTGGAACCAAAGAAGAAACTAAAAGAGAGGTGATGCTGTAGGCAGCTGGTGAGAGCAGATCCTCATGGGCTAGTTCATGGTGGGTAAGGGCTGGAGTTCACATCCCTGCTTAAAAATCAGGTTGATGTGGCAGTGGGGGACACAGGCCTGGGGGAAAACTGGGAGGATCTGAAGGTGTCCCAAACAAGGCTGTGCCCAGCCTGGACCTGTGGGTCAGGTAAAGGGGTTGTGGGAGGAGAGATGCCACCTACACGTACACGTCCTTTGGAGGAGCCACAAAGGCCAAAGCATCGCCCTGCTGTGTGCGTGATGGTCACCAGCCCCACAACCAGTGCTGTGGAGGGGTTGTTAAAGGCTGGTGGTGATAAATAAAGCTCACTTCAGCTAGATATGATCTGAACCCAGGTCTTCTCCTGTCTGGCAGCTGGCTTCACCAACTGATTGCAAGGTATAGTGGAGGACACTGTTCATCCTCCTCCACTTGAGAAATGATGCTCAAACCCTCTGATGATGCTGGTGTGAAAGCCAGAGCTGTATCATCCATGGCAGATGAACTGCTCCAGCACTCCTGGGCTTATGGGGCTGGTTTTCTGCCTGTTTTCCAACCGATGAGCAGAAAATTGCAGAATGTATTAGTTACCTCCAGTCCTTTCCATGACAATCACTTCAATAAAAAAAAAAAAATGCTGAAAAGAAGAAGAAGAAAAAAAATTCACCTGTCTCTGAGTTCCCCCATTTAAATTGCTACAGCCATTCAAAAGCGAGGTGTTTCATGCTGTCCAAACCTCCAGATTACCCAGCCCAGCTTTTTAAATGCACAGGCCAAA
>VXBH01008067.1:84268-95963 GCA_013400035.1 Rynchops niger
ATTAAAAAAAGGCATTAAGCTGGGCCTTCATCTCCTCTCCTGACGATGCCTGCTTTCAGCCCTTGCTGTCAGCAGTCCCCTCCTACCATCAGAGGAATCAAAGGTGAAACTGGCTCCGACATGACAAATAACAAAAGCGCCGTCTCCTCGTTCCCGAGCCGCAAGTCATTAGGAAGTTCCTGCCTCTCTCCCAGCTGCGCGTTAATGAGCGGAGGGAGAGCCGGGGATGGTTTTGCTCTGTGTTTGAGAGCCAGCTCGGGAGATGAAACCTGCCGTTCGGTGGCTTTCACAGGAAAATGGCTCCCCTCCCAGGCTCTAGAAAAACCTCATCAAAACCAGCGTGCACAGCCTGATCCAACGGATGGAGGAGGAGGAGGGCTGGGGACGGTCGGCTCCTGCAGAGCCCGGTTGCAGAAAGCCCCTCTGGTCAGCCCCGCATTTCCTAGGAGGCATTTTGTGGGTGGAGCACGAATTTTAAGTGCAAGATGACTTCGGGATTAATGCCAAGGGTGCACGGCACGGTTGGTGAACGGACAAACGAGGGTGGACGTTCAGCATGGACTTAACAAAAACCTCCCCAGTGGTATTGGAGATCCTGGTCCACATCAGACAGCAGATCTGGTTTGCTTCCCTCAGCTTGGCATTGTTTGTAAAATGGGGGCAAGAAGGTAAAATTGTGACAGATGGGACAGAAAGGCTACGTCTACATCTGCAAAACCACCTCTTGGTCCCCCTCTTCCCCACACATGCCAGGGTATGGGAGATGCACCCCATCCCTATACAGACATGCTTAGCTGCTTCAGAAGATGCGATATGGAGCCAGAAGACCACCTTGGACCCAAAATAAAACCCTTCCCTCAAAAGGTTTTCCAAAAACCTGTATTTTCCCACCTAAGCCAGTTGCTTTTGACAAATGGGCATCTTCCTTCAGGGGACAGTAAGCAGCTTCACTGTAAAACGCCTTGTTTGTCATAATGAGCATTTTGCCCAGGCGCAGGCATCCCCACCCCTGCCACGTCAGCTGGGGAAAGCACAGCTATATGCTAAGAGGTTCGAGTTCTGCAAAGCTGCTTGGGAGCTGGCAGGGTGTCTTGTAGGCCTCCCGGCGTACAGTAAGTCCTGGGGGATTACTCATGCGATGCCACACCACTACGAAGTTGGATGGGCAGGCACACGGAGAAGGAAGTACAGTAAAAAAAAAAACCTTCCTTGGCCCATCCTCTATCATCCCAAATCAGCGAGAGGCTGCCCGCACCTCGGGTGCAACGTCCAAGACAATCACGGCTGACAGTGCCTTCGAGGGACGCTGTCAAAGAGTTTTAGGCTCACCATTCAGTGAGGGAAAGATTTTGTCACCGACTTCATGGGAACGAGCCCCTTTGCAGACATTCTGGGAGCGCAACCTGCAGCCGGTGCGGCTTAACCCCTGGTTGTCACAGCCCGACACCACTGCAGGGTGGTGCCACCGCCCTTGAAGGTGAGGGTTGGGTCAAGAAAGCCAACATCATCCTGGCCTGTGTCAGGAATAGTGTGGCCAGCAGAACTAAGGAAATGATCATCCCCTGCGGCACTGGGGAGGTCACACCTCCAATACTGTGTCCAGTTTTGGGCTCCTCAGCACAAAAAAGACATTGAGGTGCTGGTGTGGGTCCAGAGAAGGGCAACGGAGCTGGTGAGGGGTCTGGAGCACAAGTCTGGTGAGGAGCGGCTGAGAGAGCTGGGGGTGTTCAGCCNATAATACTATGATTCTACTATGACTATGAAAGAGGCAGAAGGAGAGGTTGGGTGAGGAGTCAGGCAAGGATGAGGAGGTCTACGTGGAAAGCTCTTATTAGGTGGATGGTGGCAATGCTGCAGTGCAGCCAGACTTGGTGGGATGGGGAAGTGCCCTTGGCTTCTCCTTCTGGTCCATGTTTTTAGTAGTTTGACTGCAGGTCACCAGCTTGACACGAGACGTTGGCAGAGCCTTGGGGTTTGTGGTGAGTGGATGTGCAGTGCGTGTGCAGGGCATCAGGTTATTCGTGTCTCCAACATCAGACCTCTGATGTCAACTGGGCTTCCTCTGCGGCCGAGGGAGAGCAAGGGGGCAACTGCAGAGGGTGACTCATCTCACGAAACCAGCCTCCTGCACTGAGTCATCCTCCGGAGGATCAGCTCTCTCGGACGGAGAGTGGGAGGATGAGGTGGTACACCAAAACCATGGGCAGAGGAGCAACAATGGCTGTCAGTGCTTTGGATGGCTGCAGGGGATGGGGCTCCTTCCAGGTGGCAGTCGGGGACCCACTAGCCCCAGGTCCATCCGCACTGGTACCATGCAGTGCCCTTTGTATTCAACAGGAAGAAAAAGTTATGTTTTTTTACTGTGAGTGACATGTGATGGGCTTCAGAGGCCTGCTTTAGGCTGAGATGAATTATGAGTTTAATTATGTATTATATACCCCATTTGGAAATATCTCCATTGCCAAAGCGCCAAGTCACGTGAGGTGAATCCCATCCTTCTGGTCCAACTGTTCTATTTAAAAATCATCTACGTATTCATCCAAATCTGTCTTCTGACACTAGACTGTTGCCCCACTTTCGTCTTTCCCAGGATTTTGCCCACTAGTCTCCTTGTGTAATGACTCTGGAATGAATTTTTAAACAGTTTTGGTCTTTTTTTTTTTTAACTTATGAGCACCACACAGGCCAATGTATCCCAAGGAAAAACATATAGTGAATAAATAAACCACATATACATATCCATACCCTTACACAGAGATATAGGTTCATACATATGTACAAACCTACATGCATGCATATCTATGGCTTATTTATTCATTATAAGTGTACATACATGTGTATGTGTATGTATGCATGGAGGTATACCATATGTATAAATAAATGCACAAAAACCTGATTCATGACCTATATATTTACATGAATAAATAAAAAAATATGTGCGTGTGTATATATATAATATATATGACGATATACATGGTTTATTTATTCATTTATACATCTATACAAACAATCTCCTGCTGGTGGAGCAGGTCAAACCCGGAATTGCTGTCTGATGTAAATAGGGGAAATCAGCTTTGAGGTCCAGCTGGAATAAATAAATGAGTATTTTTAAGATTTTGTGTAAAAGGCCTTTGGAATGATTTGGGAAAGCTCTTTTTAGAAACCTAGGAGATGTCACTTCTTGGCAAAATTCTTCTTCCTGGTTGTATTTCACTTTTTAAACTTCATATTCAGTGTATGCCATCCGTAGTGCTGGGTGGGATGACCCATTACCGTGTAACGTATTGTCATGGCGAAATGCTATTTCAAAATAAAATGAAATCGAAAAATAAATAAAATAAAATAAAATTTAAAAAGCAGCTGTCACTTCATGCAGATTGAATCAGTGTCTTTGGAAAGGCAAAGCATTTCTCACTGACGATGCAGGGAAGCAGCCAGGCCTTGGTACCCCTTGTTGCAGCTAAAGATGAGAAAAGTCTCTGTACCAGGTTCCTGCACCACATGGAGGCATCAAGAGACCATGGCCAAGCTCTCGCTGTCCTTCCCCCATCCCCCGGCTCTCCGAGGCGTTACATGAGCTGAACTTTGCTCACCACCTGGCACCTTTTTCAGTCCTTCCATTACCCCCCTGGCTTTCTCTGGTTTCCCTCCTGAGCTGCAGACGATGGGTCTGGACGGAGTCTCCCTGGAGCCACCGCAGCCACGCCGGCAGCACAGATCATGTCACTGCTCCGGGCTGCTCGGGAGGCATGGAGGAGCCTCCCCTGCCGCGGCCGTGCGATGGGGACCGGTGCTCAGCCCCCCCATCCCTGCATCCCCGAGCTCCATCCCCGTCACCGCAAGTCCCGTCTCCCAGTCTTAGTTCTGGGAGGTGAGACTTTACATTCGATCTCCAAATGGGCGTGGAAATGACTCATCTGATCATACGCATACACACACGCATCCCAGCCCGACGTATATATAAAGAAATTTCTCTCATATTAATTCATGAACCAAATCTAAGTTCAGATGCAGATCTGGCAAACTCAGTGGTTGCAGAAACATCCCCCTCCTGTTGCCCCTGCCCTGGGATTTAGTTCAGTTTTTGATAATCTCAAGGGTAGACATGATCTACCCTTGATGGGGTATCTCGAGAGGGTAGAGATTAGCTACCCTTGAGGCCAGAGGGGCTAATTTATTAATGCCTTGATGTCTGCTAAGAGGGAAAAGCAGACACAGACCAGTGCCCTGGACCGAGAGCAAGGCAGGGCAAAGAGGAACATCTCTCCACCATGGCGAAGGATGGACGTGCCACCCAGGAGAGCCGGGAGACGATGCTATGAGAGGAGGTGAACGTCTCGCCGTGGAGGAAAGAGAAACAGCCAGGATACAGCCTCTCCTGGAAAATCACTAAAGCAAGCAACAGTAATTGGGGAGCTACTTGTAAGCTGGGCATCTTCTCCCCTGCTAAAAGCTTTGCCCGTAGCGCTGAAGGAGTGGCTTGTGATAAAAAAAAATATATATATATTAAAAATATCTGCTCTGACAAGCGTGAAGCTGGAGAGCAGAGAGGGAGGGGAGGAGGTAAGGCGGGTAGGAATCATAAATCAAAATGTTTCACTGCTTCTAATTAAATCTACCAACCTGTTTGTAACAAAACCACTCTAGCTCAATGGGAGGAGACGGGGACGAGAAGCTGCCACTGCCCGATGGCCGCGGTGGCCAACCGCTCCCTCCGTAAGGCTGAGCATCACTCAGGAATACGGTGGCCTCAGTGTCTTTACGCTGTGTTTCCAGCTTCAGAAAAACCTCCAGCCATCTGTGCCAGGCAGAGGAAGCGGGAGAAGGCAGCGCAATCGCAGCCAGGCAGAGCGGAGAAGGGGGGAAAAGCTTTGCAGGCTGCAAAGGGAGGGCTGGAAACCTTCTCGCTGCACCGCGTCCTCTCCAGCCAGACGGCTGCAATGTGCTTCTGCCAGCCCTGCAGCCACCGCGGCCCGTGCAACCGGCACAGCCCGGGAAAGGGTCAGAAGAGCAAAATCAGATAAAAGGGCGGATGGAAAATGGAAGAAAGAAAACCAGAAATCACGCTACTGCTGCACTGTCTGGGATGCCGCGTGCTGTGCGTTTGTGGTCCCCACTCGCCTCCAAAAGGATGTAGCCGAACTAGAAAAGGTTCAGAGAAGGGTGGTGAAGGTGATCAGAGGGATGGAGCAGTTTCTATACGAGAAGCTGTCACAGAAACCAAGACTCCTCATTCCAGAAAAGGGACAACAGATGTGATATAAGATAAATGTCTATAAAACCGTGACTGCCCTGCAATGAAAGGTTTTCCTAGCAAGAGCTAGGAGCACCGTATGAAATGGTGAGATGACAGTTCAAGCCTAGCAAAATGAAAGCTCCTTTTTTTTCTGTGGAAACTGGGCAACCCCTTCTCATGCTGCCAAGCATTTAGAAAAAAAATCGTATACAAATTCAACCACTAAGGAAAATGCTGTTATTAAATTGACAGCCCCACATCTAGCTCAAGAAGGCCCTTCAGGAGCATCTCGGGATGCAGCGTTGTGTGTTTGCCTTGTTCTTACACCATCCTGCTGTTGCTCAACCTGCGCTTGATGGACTTTAAAGCTGGCTGGACCAGCACCACTGTTATTTTTTTTCAAGAAATTCCACCCAAAAGTTGAGTTAGCATCTGCAGGGCAGCCTCTGCTGAGCCTGCTGCTTGAGATTGCAGCAAAGGCACCCAATACGCTGAAATCTTGGGCAGGGATGGCTTTGCCTTGGCTTTCCCAGGGCTCCCTCAAAAGTCGCCCCAGTTGAAGGACGTGAAGCCCCAGAGTTTCTCAGGGAGAAGCTGCGGGGGCTGAACTGTGATTTGTCCCCCTCCCATCTTCTGGTTGCAAATATCAACACACGCTCATTGCATGTTGGCGACCATAAGATGGGAGGAAGGTGGTCGGGGGGCATCAAAGCCATCTACTACCGTGTCTTCATCAGGGAGTGGTGCAACTGGTCCAAGATCTTACAAACAACCTACAACTCTTTCCACTTTCTTGAACTTTGCTCCCCGCCTCGTGCGCTGGCTACTGAATGGGTTAGGGGATCTTTAGCGGAGGCTAGTGTTTTTCTAACGATTGTATCGACTGCGAGTAGGAACCTGCTGATGTGTTGGGAAGAAGGAGGAGGTGAAAGAGCAAGCCCTGGAGAAACACACTGAGGTTACTAATACTCTTCAGTTACCAGACAAAATAAACACTGTGAAATTTCCAGAGGGCGGTTGAAGTGTGTGTTAGTGCCAAATATTGCTGTAAATTGGGCAAACTGAAAGTGACAATTAAATACATAATAAATGACTGGTTTTTTTTTTTTTTTTTCTTCACAGATNCTTCACAGATGCACAGACTGGGAGGTGGCATAACAGGACAGTAATGAGCTTCTGGAGTGATTGCCCTTAGCACCTGGGCTAGGGTATTTCACTTAAGAACATCATCAGATCCCTGTCTCGTGTTTTGGCTTGCAGAAAGCCATACAGGTTTGATTTATCCGTGCAAATAACAGGGGAAAAAACTCCTGGTCCCGTTGGTGATCTGTTCTCTTTACTACCTACCCACACAGTTCAAAGATGTGAAACGTGTTTCAAGTTGGAATTTGACTGACATCACTTTCTAATCATGGGAGCTCACCAGGCGATTTTATCTCCTTACAGCAGATATCGCCTTCCTGAGAGCGAGGAACTAAGGGTGCCCGTTCAAGAAGCGGCACTGCTTTTAGAAATCAAAAGTTCACCCACTGGGGCTGTTCTGACTCGGGAGACAGGAGCCATGGGAACCATTGTTAGCATTTCACAGTAGAGTGGGTTGATATTTTTTAATCAACATTTTGCATACTTTAACTTCACTTCTATTTTATTTTTATCCATCTCCTTTCTCCTCGTATTTCCAGAGAACAAAAGGAAAGAAAGAAAAAGAACTTTTTAATTAAACTTTTGGAGAAAACTATAGTACAAAGCTGTTCTTTGTATTGCGGGAGATAAATCACTGCAAACATTTCGCAGAGCCCTGCCTATCCTACCACCTTTGACGCATCGTGTCAGTGCAATCACACCTCAGAAGTGATCTAGGGTCCAAGTTTGGCTCCAGAATGAAGGGGGCCACCAGATGAACTTCGCTGTCACCACCTGCTTATCGGACTAAAGAACCGAGACAGGGCAATGTGGTGCTGGACATATCTCGGGTACCTCTGGCAACAGACAAGCGTGCCACAACCACCCTATCCTGATGCAACAGGCACAAGCATTTGGGCAGAACATCTCCTGGACAGATAGGTTATATCTGTGTTAGTAAATCAAGTTCTTAAGACTGACACTTTCTCATTTGGACTTCTTTAGGATGGTTCTTGCTATAGTTTTTGCCCACTCAAATTTTTGGCAAGCTTCAGGAATTAACCTGGGGAGGGACAGCAGTCCTGATATGGCCGTTCCGTTTTGGAGGGAAAGAGAGTTTAAGAAAATGGATGAGGCCAAAAGGATCTGGTTTATTTATCAAGTATATACATAGCCAGAAATTCCTGATCTGCAATTCGGCACAGCCGGCTTTCTCCAAGGAAATACCTTCCTATAGCGACCGGTAGAAATAAGAGGAAGCAGAAATGGGATAGACCTCTCGGTTACAAAAACTGCTAGAAGTTTCGGGGTCTAATCCACATTTCTCGAAGGAAACTTCAGCTTTTCAGAAGAGAAAGCTTAAAACCCCACAGGATTACAGAAATGTCATGACATTTTTTCCTAGGAGCTGTGACTCAGATACTCCATGTTTTCAGTCTCAGTAGGATAAGATTTCTGGTCAGACTTGCATTTCCAGGATGTGCCTTCTTCCCGGTGTATGTGACATGATGGAGATAAAATCTAGTGTCATTTTATGAAGCGGAGATGGAGTCATCTGCTTCCACTTGCTTCTACTCCTCGGCCACTCAAACTTTGTTGTCTCTGTCTTTGTGTCTCTAGAAGCAACTGTCAGGATGGTCATTTTGGAGCTGACTAAAACCTCCATGGCCCTGATGTGGCTCTTGCTGCAAGCAGGTAGAACAGAGGCCACGGTCTATCCCTAAGCACAACCCTGCACTGTAGTAAAAGGGGGCAAAAAAAGGGAAAAAGAAAGGAACCTGCAAGAAACCCTTCAGGGGAAAGGCTGCACCGCCAGCCACTGCCAACGAGAAGGAAGGTCTGACTGACCCAACATCACAGAAACTTGCCTTCTTGGTGGGCTCCAAAACACCCTCCTGTTACACACCTGTGAGGAGGCATCTCCTTGAGGAGCCTGGGCTCTACCCCTTAAGATAGCTTTGAGGATGTCACCTAGCCACATGCTACTGGTCCAGAAGGTCATAAGGCTTTCATAGGTCCCATATCCAAGCTGCCATCCCCACGTGGATGTCTCTGGGTATCTCAAGTGATGCTAGACACCTGTATTTAGGCACAATGCTGAAGCTGAAAAAAGCAGTAAGTAATGAATAATGCACAAGCTGAACTGAATCTTAGGTGACTAAAATATACTTCTCTACTTTTGAGTTAGTTGCCCCAGGTCCTTTCTGTAATCAACTGAGAGAAATGCATTTCTGGTACTTTAGCTACATGTTTCCCTCCATTAACTCTAAAGGGGATCGAGGTAACAGCTCAGAAATAAGTGTCTACATTGTGGAGGTTTTCTCCTGGTTAGATGGCTCCCACTATTTATATATATATATTTTTTTTTTCACAAAGGTAGATGTCCCTTTGCTCTGTTCATGCTGTTTATCCAAGAATACCAGTTACTGTACGTTGTAGCCACCATTGCCTATATATTAAAAATATGACTGCCCTGCGCTTTTTTTTTTTTAAACACCCAGAAAAATGAAGCCTTGTTCTGGTCCATAGTGTAAGGGATGGGTTACTGTGCAAGACAAGAAGGTGTCAGCTATTAAAAATACCTTACTCTGTACCACACCTCTCACTCTACACTGTCACTGTGGAGCTCCTACTCTTTCTGCCCTGCTGTCAGTGACGGGGCAGCTCTATATGGGCTGAATCGACAGTACCCCAGAACTAGGACGGAGAACTATAGACACCTCAAAGAGGGATATATCAGGAGCAAATAAACAAAGGAAAAAAGCCCCAACCCTCTGCTCTAGATGGGCAGTAGACTAATGATGGAGGCTTCTTCAACCCCTCCTCAGTTGGCTCATTAAACATCACTGAACACAATGAACTGACAAAACACTTCTTCACTGGTGCCAATGAGGGTCTCGTCATGCTTCCATGGACTTCGGAGCACCATTCTGGTCATCAGACCCAATTCTCCTCAGCAGTTCGGCAGCGGTAGCGTAGACAGCAGTCAGTCCAGCTAATGGGCAAGACAGGGAGGGATGCTCCCCTTCCACACCCTGGCAAGGAAGATCCTTGGATCTAACAGTTCATATCTTGTCCCGCTCCCCCTTGCACAGGAGCATTTGCCTGTCAGATTAATAATGCAGTCAGTGCAGCTTGTCACCATGCATAAGGTGAGCTGTGATAAGCCCTGCATCCGATAAAGCTGTCCTCAACACTGACAGCTAGTGTAATTTCCCAGACTGTCATCGGTGACGGAATAGAAAAAAATTTAACGGGATTCTTCCAAAGTGTTTCCTGGGCTTGGTGATCTTGCCACCAGTGGGGGGAAGGCAGGCAGGTGAAGACCAGGATCGGTAAAAGGCTTGCAGTGCACAACGGCAGCCCGAAATCCCCACAACAAAATCCTCCCATCTAAGCTTGCTGAGACACCAGGTTTGGTTGATGAGAGTAACTGCAAAGGACTTCTGTCTACTTGGCTTTGTGTCATGCAATGTTCAGGTGGAAAACCAGCCCAAGAGGCCTCCTGCCTGGTTGAGGTTGCAGAGAATCAGAGGAACACTGGGTAGAAGAGAAATCTGGAGGTCTCTGTCTGACCATCTGCTTGAAGCAGGACTATGTCCAACACTTGATCAAGTCAGCCTCGGTGTGGGCTAGCCAGATTTTGGCAACCTCCAAGGATGGAGATTCCCCCGCCCCACCACTGAGTACCTCTTTCTTGCAGTGCTGCACAATCTCCTGCGAAAAAGCTTTTGCTGATGTTCAGTCTGAACATGCCAACATCTTGGAGAAACAATATTTGACTGAAATATGGCCAGAGCCAAGGGGAGTGATGTATGAATCTGGCTAACAGTTTTGCTTTAAAAGTAAAAAGGCACCAAAGACAGAGCAAGAAAGTATAGGTCAGGGGTGGACCTGCTGGGAAGTAGTTCTGAGGAGAAGGATCTGGGGGTCCTGGTAGACAGTAAATTATCCATGAGCAAGCAATGTGCCCTTGTTGCCAAAAAGGCCAATGGAATCCTGGGCTGCATAGGGAAGAGTGTGGCCAGCAGGTCGAAGGAGGTCATTCTCCCCCTCTACTCTGCACTGGTGAGGCCACAACTGGAATACTGTGTCCAGTTTTGGGCTCCCCAGTTCAAGAGGGACAGGGAACTGCTGGAGCGAGTCCAGCGAAGGGCAACTAAGATGATTAAGGGACTGGAGCATCTCCCTGATGAGGAAAGGCTGAAGGAGCTGGGACTCTTTAGCCTGGAGNATAAGAATTCTAGTCTGACATCTTAAAAATCAAGTGTTTCATGCTAGCAGTTACCTCATAGTAAAATGGAAAAATCATGCTGAAACAAAGGAGCTTTTTTAAAAAAAAAATATCCAAAGCAGAGGGTGAGCTGCATTGGGAAGGGGAGGGTCTGTCTATCGAACGTGGAGAGGGCACGAGCGCTCAAAATCAGGTGGTAAAGTCAGGGGTGGATCCCCCCCTTCATTCAGTTTTCCTCCCGAATTTCCACCCCTGCCTGAATCCACCCAGCACCATTAACCGATACGTGGGTGTACCTCAAACCGCGCTCCATCCCCGCAGACCCCTCCTCTGCAAACCATGAGTTCAGAGACCACACCACGCATTATGTCATCCTGCGAGGAGGAGCTGGGCAATTCTGCAACCGCTTCTTTCCTAGCCCTTTGGATTCAATCCCTCCTCTAACAGCATTGCTGAAGAACTGGTGGGGGCGAGAGGAAAAAAAAGAAGCCTGGCCACAGGGGAAGGGTATTCCGAGAGGAGATTCCCCACGCCAGGATCTCCCCCATCGGCATCTCGAAATTAAAAGCGCTGCGGTGCGGGGCTGAGAGCGGTTAAACTGCCTCCTCGGCTGCTCTTCACCTGCTGCGCGTAAAAGCCAGCTCGCTCTCTCTCGCAAGAAAACCCCGTGTGCAGCAAAAAGGTGATGTCATCCCTTCCCCGCTCCTGACATCCAGCTCCTTGCTCAACCGGGCTTGGGGCCGGTGTTATTAAGAGTCCCTTTTTACACATCCTGTGCTCTGACGATTTTTCTTTTTCTTTTCTTTTTTTCTTTTTTCTTTTTCTTTTTCTTTTTCTTTTTCTTTTTCTTTTTCTTTTTCTTTTTCCTTTTTCTTTTTTCTTTTCTTTTTTCTTTTCTTTTTCTTTTTTCTTGTCTTTTTCTTTTTCTTTTTCTTTTACTTTTTCTTTTTTCCTTTTCTTTTCTTTTTTCTTCTTTTTCTTTTTCTTTTTCTTTTTCTTTTTGCTTGTCTTTTTCTTTTTCTTTTACTTTTTATTTTTTCTTTTTCTTTTTCTTTTTCTTTTTCTTTTTCTTTTTCTTTTTCTTTTTCTTTTTCTTTTTCTTT
>VXBH01008067.1:96027-121167 GCA_013400035.1 Rynchops niger
TTTCTTTTCCTTTTTCTTTTTTTTTCTTTTTTCTTTTCTTTTTCGCTTTTTCTTTCTTTTTCCTTTTTCTTTTCCTTTCTTTCTCTTTTCTTTTTCTTGTTCTCTTAAATTTTTTTTCTTTTCATTTTAAATTTTAAAAAAAAATATATATATTTTTTTTATTTTCCACTCCACTTTTCTCTTTTTGCTGCACAGTGACCGGGCTCCTGAGAATCAGGTTGATTAAATTTCTATGCCTCGCAGCTTCCCAGGAGTCCCCATAATTTAGGTAAATACGACAGATAAGAAACGAGGGGGAATCACAAGAAAAATGGAGCATTAAGCCGCCAAGATCCATTAAATTCTTCATCACCCTTTTCAGAATCTCAGTGTTCAGCTGCACCGCCCCCATGTTTTCCCCCTGCCACAGCAGCATGGATCAAATTAGCACTCATCGGGCTGAGGAAATCCATAGGATCAGTCCTGCCTCCTGCCTAACATATGGATATAGCCCTGCCTGCAATGAATCAGTGCACAAAACGAGCCCTGTTTGGAAAACAGGTGGTGCAGCTGGTTGCAGCCTTCTTGCCTAGCTGTATCACGACGCAACGCCGAGCAGCTGGAGCTCCCTCCAGGCAGAAATGGGGCAGGGCACATCCCAATGTACATAGGTATTCTTGGGTAAAGCAAGACGAGCAGGGCTCCTCCATTTTGGGATACTTGGGAGACCCTTTGCACTCCTTTTGGGGTGTATCCACGCTGCCAGCTAACGGAGGGTTAGTCTGAGCCCACTGTCATGACTACACCTAGCAGTCCCTCAAGTTTGTCCAAAAGCAGCTCTTCAACCCCAAACCCTGGAGAGCTGTGCCAGGAAGGAGAGGGAACAAGGTCAGAAGCCTGTTGGCCTCCTTCATGCAGGCTCTTCCCTTCCTATGCCCTTCCTAAGCAGCTTGCTGAGTTTAAACCCCTTCTCCAGCCCGTTCATCACTTAGTTGTGTAGGTAGGGCTTCACAGCCACCAAACATCTCCATGAAATAGTGCCAAGACACCGGTGCTACAGCTCCATGGTCTATCTCATTACACTATTCCTAGCATGGTTTTGGCCCACACCAAGGAGCAAAGACCAAAAAATATACCTGGGGTTGGTTTGGGAGGTGGCCTGGATGGGAGACAGTTCCCAGTTGGCAAGCTGGATGGAAACACTCTCTTTCAAGAAGGATGCAAGGACAACAAGGGTTGGAGACATAACAGTAAAGCACATATTGGATCAACTGGCCTCAAGGCCGGAAAACACATCCGAAAAGCCATTCCTAAGGTGCACAACCACTTCGGAAGAGGCGTCCCAGGCATGGGGCAGTCGCCTATGTGTGCACAGACACATGTCAACCACCACTGCCTGCTCCCACACCAGGCTGAGCCCAGTTTGTGGAGGAGAGTCACTACGGTCACAACGTCCACAATCAACAAGGGTGCTCGAAGGGTACCTGCTTCACAAATAGCAGCTGAGACAACTTCTGACAGCACTGGGAGCCTCGAGGCTGGCTGTGCTGTCTGGAAGTCACTCAGACCCAGACACCTCTTCTTACACACAGCCACCGGCTTCCCTGGGATTTTCAGTCCTGTGTAGAAAATACAGTGAACCCTCTTCAGAAATCACAGAATCACCGACTGCCGCGCTGGAAGGAACCTCTGGAGATCATCCCGTCCAACCCCTGACCAGAGCAGGGTCACCCAGAGCAGGTGGCACAGGAACGCGTCCAGGCGGGGTTGGAATGTCTCCAGAGACGGAGACTCCCCCACCTCTCTGGGCAGCCTGGGCCAGGGCTTTGCCACCCTCACAGCAAAGAAGTTCCTCCTCAGGTTTAGGTGGAACGTCCTATGTACAAGTTTGTGCCCATTGGCCCTTGTTCTGTCCCCGGGCACCACTGAAAAGAGCCTGGCCCCATCCTCTTGCCACCTGCCCTTTAGATATTGATGAGCATTGATGAGTTTCCCTCTCAGTCTTCTCTTCTCCAGGCTGAACAGCCCCAGGGCTCTCAGCCTTTCCTCATTACAGAGGTACTCCAGTCCCTTGATCATCTTGGTAGCCTTTTGCTGCACCCTCTCCAGCAGTTCCCTGTTCTTCTTGAACTGGGGAGCCCAGAACTGGACACAGAACTCCAGATATGGCCTCACCAAAGCAGAGAAGAGGGGAAGGATGACCTCCCTCCATCTGCTGGCCGTGCTCTTTTGAATACATCCCAGGAGACCATCGGCCTCCTTGGCCACAAGGCACATTGCTGGCTCATGGTCAACTCGTTGTCCACCAGGACTCCAAGGTCTCTCTCTACAGAGCTGCTTTCCAGCAGGTCAACCCCTAACCTGTATGGGTGCATGGAAATATGTATTTTCCCTTCTCCAAATGGATGGCATACTAATAATACCACAGACTTTTTATTTAAGTTCAGAGCTCACGGACAGCACTTGCATTGCTTTTCTTAACAAGTGTGACAGATAGAAACATCTCTGTAATGGAAGTAAGGACTCTCCAACAACGGTATGAGTTTAGGATGCTGGAGCTTGAGTAAAAACATTGCAAACTCTGAGTGGTGATGAAGTCCCAGGAGTAGAAGTCATCAGCTCTGACTCAGCCCTGTCCCTAACCTGGACGCTGCAGCATTCCTTTGGCTGTTTCTACTTACAGTGATAACTCTGCAGAGTCAATCCGTGGTTCCTGTGCCCAGGGCACAATTAACTACTCCAATAATCAAATATCGACTCACAGATCTTTCAACAGTCATCCAAGATCAAGATCTAATTAAGACTACAAATGAGTTAATCATGTGTGATGAAGTCTTCTAAGAAAATTACACCCAAGACTTACATTCTGTCTGAGCTGCAGATACTTTTGACAGAGCCCCAAAGTAGAGACTGAAATGATGAAGATTAGATGGAGCGATGGGTATGAAAAAACAAAAGTGCACAGGTTTCAAAAAAGAAAGCTACCTATAAGCTGCAGCTTGGAGTGCTGAATTATTTGAGACAAATTTGATTTGACAGATTCCCTTGACATATCAGTTTTGCAAATCATTTTGCCCCAGCATTCAGTGACCAGCAATTGAAAGAGACCTATGGAGTGTCTCCCTTTGCCTAGGCAAAACATCTAGTTTTGATCAGTGGCCAAATGAATCACGCTACCAAGACCGCCCTCGATCACAGCCAAAAAAGGCCAAAGAGAAGTGTCAAACAGTTTGAACTTCCAAACCAACAATGGGAACAACACAGCACAGGCTAAAGCGCCCTGTAAATAATATGTGTGCCTGACATTTAATGGGGTTTGAAAGGTCTGTTCCTTGGCTTCATCCTGTCCCATGGATGCATCATTTGCTGTGCTATCATGCTAAAAATGACTACGGTCATTAGGAACAATTTATGCTTAGGAAAATAATTACGGTCATTAATGGGGCTGAAAGCAGACGCCATTAGGAAGCAGGAACGGAGTTGTGACAGCCGACCGTGCATGCGATGTGATTGACGTACACGGCAATTATGGTGTTCACATGATTAG
The DNA here is from genome assembly GCA_013400035.1 of Rynchops niger. Classification (NCBI taxonomy): domain Eukaryota; kingdom Metazoa; phylum Chordata; class Aves; order Charadriiformes; family Laridae; genus Rynchops; species Rynchops niger. The sequence continues at coordinate 99,554 of VXBH01008067.1, forward strand.
GCATCCCGACTAACTCCAGTTAAGGCTCAGAAAGGAGCCAATAAGTGATATGCCCAAGGGACATGTGAGAAAAGCCAACGGGATCACAGAAAGACAAGCCACAGCAGCGCCTTGGAGAGCATGGGTGGTAGTCACCAACCATCACTTGTTGACCATGGTGGTGTACGAAGTGTGTTTACAGATTTAAATCTGCTATTAATATTCAGTGAGTGATGTCAGTGGCCTGTAATTAAGGTTATTTACCTCATGGTCCTGGCTATTGGACCATAACATCACAGAAAAACAATGTCTGCAAACGGATGCTTGAACAACTGGGTGAACTCTGGGCCAGCTGATGGCATGGGTTGGGCTGAGCACAGGTAGCTGCATGGAAGAAATGGCTTATCCTCTGGTGTATCTCCCCCAGAGAAAAAGAGTGGTGAAATGAAATCTATAAGCATACGATCAGGATCGAATTTTCAGGGCAGGTCATGTGCTGTGACCCAGGAAACACTGGTCTGAGAAACTCAACGAGAATGAGAAAGAAAGTCCTGCCTGGATTTCCTCAGGTTCCCTCTTTCTGTGAAAAGCACGGATTATTGGCAGTTAGTTAATAAAGCTCATTTGGGTTGTCTGGACAGCTGCCTAAAGATGTAATATATTGCTTAACAAAAGAGTGAATTTGGAAAGGATACTGGTTAGTGAAACTGGCCAATGGTTGATGGATAATGATGACACTGATAACACAAATACGTACTGCTTTCATTGAGTACAACTAGGAAGGGAAGTTTAACTCTGCACGTGGCTGCTCATACCTAAGGCAAATCTCTTCCATCTCCAAAACAGTCGCCTGAAATCAGCCTTGCCCACAGGTATGAGTTTCAGGAGATGGATGGCCACAGTTTTGCTCCATGGAGGACAGCAGTGACGACCCAGGGGTGATCAGACCATTGTGTTGAAGCCGCAAAGCCACCTTCTACTATGATACCCAGGAACAGTCCTGCTCACCCATCCTGCCGTTCACTTCTTTGCTACTCCCTCCTCTCCCTTCATTAAGTCCAAATCCACAGAACATCTGCTCCCCTCGGCTTCCAAGTTATACTCCTGGGGACCAAATTTCCAGCTGCTTCTGTAGACAGACTGAAAAATGTCTTGTCCCTTCAGCAGAGAAACGACTGATCATGTTTGCGCCCCTGCTCCGTTGCAACGAAAAGTCACACAGGTGAGCTCAAGCTCCCCACTCTAACCGTGTTGTTTGCAAGTGCCTGGTCTTGCATTGACTTCCAGGCTGAATTTTGCTGATTCAGCAGCTAGAATCTTGTTGTGATTTAACTTGATAAATTAAGGAGCTTTTTAGCACAGGGGATCTCCCTGGTGTTTATTTAGTGAGCCAGATTAAATCAATCCATAGCATTGTGTGCAAATCTGTGATTGAAGGCCAGGAGTGAACCCCGAGAGCCTGACAAGGAATATTTGCTGGTCCTGCTTGCCTTGGGATTCCCCTTGGTGAGAGGGGAAGGTGTCACCAGAGAGAGAAAAGCACATAAACAAGGGGGTGAGCGGGAAAGAATGGGTTAAACCATCACAAAAGATACAGTTCTGTCAAACTTCCCATTCGGTTGAATTAAACACAGCACAAAATGAATTAACTGTTTGCAAACTGAGGATATTTGTGACCTGAAGAATCACTTGGGTGGCAAGACGTAGTAACGGCCAGCAACATTGAGGTGCCACCATCAGTAAGTCCCTAAGTGTCAGGAGGATAAATACATTAAAGATGCAAAATGCTCAAATGTTAGCAAAATAAATGGGGTGGTGCTTTGGACTGCAAGGCTGACCGGACAGGAGGGGGAATTACGGAATTACCACGGCTGGAGCATGCATCATGTCACGCAGGACACAAAGGTTAAGTGGATATTCAGGCTTTGGTGCTGCCTCCCAGGCTTCAGCTTTTCTATAAATAGTTCATTTAATAAATAGGCTATTTCGTTTTGCAAACATGGAGGCCCTTCATACTCTATTCCAGCAGGTGGTACATGAAACATGGTGGCAGGAGGCAGCATTGCCACACTTGCAGCATGGGGAAGCCTAATTAACAAGCAAGCAACCCAGCATCCAGAAAGTGAATCTGAACAGGCAGCGTGGAGAGATTAAGGCAGCCAGGAGCACAAGCTTGCCAGGGAGAAGAGCCCCCACAGAGGCATGGAAGAAGAACCAAGGCCAACTGCAGAGGTGAACATGGATGATATCAATACTTAACACAAAAAAAATACATTTTTATCACTGCATTTCTGGGGACAAAAATGCACAAGAAGTGAATAAGAGTGGTGCCAATGACAGCTTCCCAAAATACAGTTATTCAATGATTTTGAGACCCAAAGTAAAAATGGCCCCTTGCAGCCTCAAATACTCTGCGGCTGTTTGAAATGCCGGTAGTGGAGAAGGTTGTGTCCACGGTCTGCAGTCAAACCCATGTAGTCCAAAGCCAAAGGGGAACGTGGGCTCAAGGGATCACTTGTGAAGCAATGGGAAGGCAGCCTTATTTGGAAAGACAGGAAAGAGAAAATGCAGAGAAATTCCACAAACTTGCTTCCCACAGGGATTTAAACAACAGCTTAGCACAAAGGCAGGCCAAGAAGCAAGACTCTCCTTCCCATCGAGGTTGGTTCCTTGCAACATGGCCACACAGCACGGACAGCCCACAGAGGCAGGTAAGAGAAAGCCAAACTAGACAGGTTTGCATCAGTAACCTCCGGTCCCTTCAAGCCAGCCACCGTTTGCAAAGGGAAAGAGAAAAATACAAAAAAGATGAAAAAGGAAGGTGTAACAGCCCATGTGGAGCACAGAAGAAGTCAAGTTGTAGAGGCATCCTAAGGCTGTTTGCCTGCCCAAGGCTGGAGAGCTGTGTTCGCTCCTGGCCACCCTGGAAAGGATGCGTTTAGAGATGAAACCATTTCATTTTAGAATCATTAAGCCATTTGCCATGCTGGTCCCGAGGGCAGACCAGGTGATGGCCCTTGGTCTATGCACACTCGCAAGAGCAAGTGAAGATGGCATTTCCACAAGCCTTGTGGGCAGCAGAAGGTGGATGACTCCTTGCCTCTTGGCTCTGCCTCCTGTAACGATGTAAAGAGTGGGAGGCAGAGCGACCTACTTGTGTCATGCCCTGAGCGTCTCTTTTTTCTCCAGCCAAGACATCTACAAGCACCACTCTTCCCGAGGCTCCTGTTCTGTCTATTTGCACTATCTAAAAGGATTCTGTTGCTCTCTCCTTCCATCCCCTCCTGTCCCCCACCCTTCCCCTTGGCTCACCTGGAACCAGGAGGGCTGCAAAGGCACTTTGAGAGACGCAATGGGAACGGAGAGCAGCAGCTGGACCACTCACAAACCCTGGTTTTGCCGTGGGAGGAGGAGATGTGGTGGAGAAGCATCCCTTCACGTTGGGCTCCCCATGAAACAGGGAGCCGGGTGCCCCCCTTGATCACAATGTAAATCCACTGCTATGATTAGTGTTCCTCCAGGTTTAGGGTAGGATTATTGAAATCATCTTCTTCTCTCTCTCCACAAGGAAGGACAGGAGGAGCTGGGCTTTTGGGGATAGGGCTCTTTTTTTGGTGGGCGTATTTATTTATTTGACTGCTTAACCAAAAATAACCAAGGGATGAGGTTTTCAAGAGCTCTCAGAATCAGCAACACTCTGCTCCTTCATTGATTTCAGAGCTATAACCCCTGTTGACTTCAATGGGAGCTGAGATAGCCCAGCGCTGAACTGCTTTGGAGAATCCAGCCCTAAAAGCATAAATTACATTAATCTTTTTTTTTTTTTTTTTTTTAAGATTTTTATAAAAACTATTGCCGTGCACATTATCACGGGCTTTCGGCACAGCTCCCACAAAGCCAAAGACATTTTCACTGCATCTTTTGAGGCAGTCATAAACAACCTACTGTCTGCATTATTGAGCTCCTGTAGATATTTCTTTGTCCTTTACTTGCGGCTGTAGCCTAACAGTTGTGACAGATTTCATTTAAGGTCCTTTATTTACAGCTACCATGTGCTGTCGTTTAATCAGCCCTGTCCATCCCACTTCGCACATTATATGTGGCTAACTGTACTCTGGCTGGTTTGCTGGTCTGCTGCTAAGAAGAGGACAGGAGAGACAAGGAGCAAAACCTCGAATTAGGCAGCTAATGACATTTTCCCTCTCCCGTGGGTGAACAGTGGGTGTCACATTGTCTTCCCCGCTGTTGAGTTCTCCCTGGGCACTCGGACAGAAATTGTGGAGCAAACTGCAAGGGTGGGTAGACCTTGTCGGAGCAAGATGTAGTCTTGAGTCCTATTGCTGAACACATCTCTCCAACGCGGCCTCTCTCTTGTCCCTGTTCCCTTTGCCAAAGTGACCAAAGGTGGTGGGATGCCACAGACTGATCTGCAGTGGGCATCTCCCTCAGCGGGTGAGCAACCCTCCCTTGGTCATCCAGGATCTGAGCAGTGAACACCACTTTCCAAACTTGAAACACCGGGACCTACAGTTGGACGATGTCCTGGAGCATGTTGTTGCTGATGTCACTGTGGTGGCATCTTGCTCCTGCCTGTATGGGAAGCCAGGTCTGGCCAACATGAAGCACAGACCACCTGGATCACTTAGCATTCACAGAATCACAGAATCACAGGGTTGGAAAGAACCTCTGGAGATCATCTAGTCCAACCCTCCTGACAGAGCTGGGTCACCCAGAGCAGGTAGCACAGGAACGCGTCCAGGCGGATTTTGAATGTCTCCAGAGTTGGAGACCCCACCACCTCTCTGGGCAGCCTGTTCTCCTGAACCTGGGCATCTCCAGGATGCCCAAGTTAATCTCACCTTGTAGGTGGTCTGGTCATGACCCCGTTGACTCTGATGTATCAAAACTCCTGCACATACTCTGAACCAAAGGGAAAGTTCAAGTGTTTGAACCTGGGCCTTGGACTAAACTTTTAGCGTGTTGCAGTGCCCACTGACACAGACACCCCGGACTGGTGCTTGACATTCAACATTCCTACTTCTTCTTCTAGAAGCTGCCCTGATTTAGGAAGGTGAAATGGAGATGTTCAAGCTTTGTCCATTTTTGTTCACTAAGACCTGGTCTTGTCATGCCACATGGCAGATGTGTCTGCACTTCAAGACACACGCTGGCCACAGCATCAGACTCCCCAGACACCGGCTGCACTACAGCTTCTCCATGCTGAAGCCACCACCTTTGAAGTTTGCCCAGTCCCACAGCAGTTCATGGGACAGCAGAAAAGTGCTGGCTGTGGGCTACAGAGGTGCAAGGTACAGAACTTCAGTGCAGAGGGAGTACTAGGAGAGACACCAACATATGTAACTCTGCTTGTGAGAACTCACACGAAGAGATGAATAAATGGATAAAATGGATAGTCCTGTCATTTGCAGTGTGGCTCCTGGGAGAAGAGCTGTGGCCTCCCCACCACCTTAGCATGCTCCATCCTCCAACCACCACCCCTTTACTCATGGCTCCTCCTCTTGCTACAGACCTAGCTGAGAAAGCCTAGTTAGTATCTTCACATTAGCATCATCACCACCATAATCGGTCCCTTAGGGAGCACATCAAGAGGAAAGTAATGTGAAGGGATGGGCCTCACCATCATCTGTTCCAAAAGTGACAAAGATCTCTGGTCATTCTAATCTCTTGAGGATTGAGTCCCACAGCCAAAGGGCAGCTATGCAAGAGGTCTGACCTCACTGCACTTGAGAAGTTCACCTGAGGCCTCGTTAGCGCCAGTGTCCCTGGGGAGCTGAACTGTCTCGGTTGGTCACATCACGGTGGTAGGAGACAGATGATCTTACAGACAGTTTCCCCACCCTGACTTCATCTGCTTTTTATTTCACTAATCCTGGTGCCTTCCCACTGTCCTGGAGCTCCCTGTATACCACAGCTCCTGCCATTTGTTCAGAGCAAAACCTGGAATGTGTTTCAAACCATGAAGAAGTACTTTCCTCTTTGATCTCCCACCTTTAAAGTACCACCCTGGCACTATCCCTGGCCTGTGCTAACTCCAAAAGTGCACCTAGGAACCACTTAGGCCAACGCTGTTGTCCCTAAATCATGCCCTGGCACTGCCTGATTCATCCATACAGCAGGTCTACAGGTGACTCACTGAAATGATGGACCACTTGATATCTGAAGCCACTTTCAGGCACTTTTAAGACTTAGGTCTGATACACCCTGGCCAGATAACTGCTGGGGTACAACTCTGGACTCCTTGTTGCTTTTACACCATGGTCATTGGAGGCCAGAAGGTCTGAAGGAGGTCTAGGCCAGGAGGTCCGAAGACCAGAGAACTAGAAGAGAGCATCTAATTCACAGAACACCTCAGAGTGGCAAAGTAAGGTACCTTAAAGGGCTGTTACAACACAGAAACCACATTTTACACCATCTGTAAAACTTGCAGGAGTTTTGTGGAAGTAAAAGAAAGTCCCAATAATTTAAGAAAATCACTTGCTACAAGGCTCAAAACAAGAAGTCGCTTGCTTTGTGTCTACTTGTTTGTTTTGGGTTTTTTTTTTTGTGTGTGTGTATGGTTGGACTCCATGATCTGAAAGGTCCTTTCCAACCATGAAGATTCTATGATTCTATGATTACCTATAATCAATGCCCCACAGTCCCACTCTCAGAGATATTTTCACCTCTCTCTTTTTTCCCCTATCTTTTTTTCTGATAGCAGAGTGATTTTCTTTATGCTGCTCTGGAGCTGGAAACCTGTGGCAGAGTAGGGTATTCCATGCTCAAGCACACCAGATTAATTACTGATGGGGCCCTTTCTTTCTCCATGAATAAATCAGGACGCTGCTTGCAGTCTCCTTTGGGACTTTTCACAAAGCCCCTTCCTGCACTCAGGCAGGAATTTGTTTAATTCATGCCAGTGGGGACTTTTCCCAACAAACATTATCACAATCCCATCAAGCTGAAGAAAGCAACACGAAAGGGAAGACCCACTCCCCATGGTAGTTTGGCACACTCCTGTGGTAGACGATGGAGACCACGAGGTCTCTCTGCCAAGGTCCAGGCTGTTGCCTCACTCACCAACATGACATCGGGTGCAGGGTCGGAGAAAAGAGGGGTTCAGCATTGTCACTTCTGGTTCTGCAAGCTAAATAGTCCCCAGAAAACATGCAGTTGCCTCTCAGGCATGCACCCTGCGCACTTGAAGCTTTGGATTTCTGGAATGATGCCTACACACGGTAGGTGAATTAGCACTGACCCAAACAAGTCCCTACATACGGACCATCCCCACCAGAGCTTAGACACCACAGGGTCCTTTGATCAGGCAGCTTATACCAGCCACCCAACATTGCCACTAAATAGGCTCTTTTTTTTTAATATTTATTTATTGTATGTATTTTTATTTTTCACTTATATTGGTTTTTAGGATAAGTAGATTTGTTCACGGCACCTGGGATGAAATTCCATGCTTGTTTCAAGTTTAAAAGTTCAACAGCTATAGAAAAAATAAAAATCAGCAAAAATACAGAAACACTAAACTAGTGATTTGTTAACTTGTACACCAAGTGGTAAAAGAATGGGTAAACCATCAACACGACGCTCAGGATGGAGCTCTCCCAACCCCTTCCCCTAGTCAGGCTACTGATCTATGAAATTTTCTCTGCAGATTTATTTTCAGGGGAAAATATCACTCTGATTACAGCAGGAAGAGAGTTTAGAGTAGAAGAGCTATTTCCCAGCGGTGCCGGGGGCTCTTACACTATATCACATCACTGCGACCTAAAATATTACCGTGGATCAGCTGAGACTTGGTTAGTGCTCACGTGTGTGGTTTTTTACTCAGAGGCAGGTATTGCTATTGCTAGATTGTTATCCTCCTCTCTGATATGTAAAACTAAGCTGGATTCCTTTGCATTTTCTACGGGCTTGCTTGCCTATCCCGTTGGTTACCAAAACTCAGCTGATTTGTGCTAATTTCTTAACCCGGTTTTGTGGCGGGGTCCCGGGTGGATTGAACTAATTTGAAATAAGGCGTGTCTGATTCTGGAATAAGAGCATCAACACAGGGAATTAATTACGAACCACTAATGTCAAGTATGGTGTCCAGAATATGTCCTCAGATAGATGAGGCTTAAGGCCATTTCTAATCTTTCTCAAAGGCAGATTTTTTTTTCCTTGGTTTGTCTCTTGATCTGTACATATATCAGGAAGTACTTTATATTCTATATTTTGCCTTTGCCTCATTTCAACCTCTGATCCCTCAAGATCAGCTCTGTGAATGGGTTGCTTAGTGGGCAAAGTCCTTCATACACTTAGGGCTTTAAGTCACTGGGCTTATTTTGTCTACAAAAGTTACTCAGATCACAGTCCCCATCTAATCAGAGTTCCTCAAGTTTTCTTTAAAGATTTACTGTATGGGAACATTCTGAAAAACTGAATCAAACCTATGGAAAATGGGATTTTCCAAGACAGAGAATTATTCTGCATTCAGTCCCCCGTGCATATGTCTTCTCCCAGTATTATTTATGTTTATTTAATTTAATTTTGAGTCTAATAGGGGCCATTTGTTCAAAATAGGCATACCTGGGGTTTTAACTCCCCTATCTCAGAAGACATTCAGACAGACTTTCTGTCATGTCCCCATGTAAATTCAAGCTCCTTAAGCCTCCACTAAAGTTCAACTGCCTTTATCTACCCTGGTTTAATTTATACAATACGGATTCTCCACCCACAAAACTCCTTGAATGGGATTACACCAAGGCGGGAAGCACCAGTAGCCTCCAACTTCAGCCACAGCTACCTGCACCGGGAGGGATGGGGACCTCTGGGGTTGTAGCTCCTTTCCCCAGCGTGGGGAATCAAGAGCATCTTGAGAAGATCAGCGAACTAATCATTGATTTCAAAGCACAGCTAATCTTCAAGCCCTGTCCCCTCCTCACCCATCCTCCAAGCGCAGCTGATGGTCCCTTCATTAGCTAGAAGCCTTATAGAATCATAGAACCATAGAATTGTCTAGGTTGGAAGGGACCTTTCAGATCATCGAGTCCAACCAGAGCCTTGCTCAGCTCTGGGTGCAAAAACTGCCCTGTTACAGTGGCCTCCTGTGCTGGCCCCACCGAAGAGTTTTAGCCTTGCAGCAATGTAAGCACATGAAATTTAAACCCAAGAAGCTTTCTTGGCACGAGGACGTTGGATTGCGGGTATGCTGGCTTACAGAAACTACCCTTTTATCCTGGAAACCTTCAGCAACCTTGTTAGAGACCATGATAGAGACGTGGTAATTCTGTTCATTTTGCCATTTATTTGCCCAAATTGTTTTCAGTTAGAGACGAACTGCATGGGCAACTCCTAATTGCAATATAACCATGACGAAGTGAGGATAAATACTAAACTTAGTTTGACTGGAGTGATTTGTAGAGTCACCAGTAATGATGCTGTAACATCCAAAGTAACTACAGCCATCCTTAGAAAAATCCATGTGGACAGTAGATAAAATGAGGGGACGATATCAGGCAGATCCTTTGGAGATCTCCCAGAGGTAAGGTGGGGTTTCTGGCCTCCGTGTCAGACTGTGCAGTCTGTGGTAAAGTCAACAAAGTGAATTATTGCTTTGATTTTAGATGTAAGGAAGGGTAATTCTGTGTCTTGATTGCTGCTTGAGTAAACCTGTGAGTCCCTTTAATGGTTCTGTTGTGACTAGTCATAAATAAACCTAACAAAAGGAACAGCTAATTGGACCTTAATGCAACCTGGTGGCCAACATCTATCTCCACAGGTAGTCACGGTGCTTTGAAGTGCACTAGGGAAGGACGCAGTGATTGCTGTGCCTGGGTGTATGCAAAAAGGATGCTCGCTCGCCACTGTCTTCTCCTTCCACATGTTTGACACCCCCCAGACACAATGGACATGTCATGAGCTGGGGAGGCCGGGGGAGATGCTCTGATTTTGCAGTAATGGGCCGTAGACATCCAGCTCCCCTGGACTGTCTTTGCGCAAGAGATGCATCTGTTCCTGAGGTAGGAAGAGCCAGAAGGTGATGGGGAAGATGAGGAAGATTTCGTGTGGATGCACTTTTCTGGAGAAGAACAGCTGAAAACCTCCGGCCAATATCAACCAGAGCTTTGCCCCAAATTCAGTGGGGCTGGGATTACTTTCCACAGCCTTAGTGGTGGAGCTTGGATCTCCTGGCACCTAAAAGCAATGACAGACTTGGTGGTGGTCACTGCAGAGCTGTGCCAGCACGGGAAGTGCCACCCATCCCTATATGGGAAGGGGGTAAGGAGAGGGTCTTCTCCAGGAGCCATCATCACCTGTGCAGGGTGAAGGGTGGGATGCATCTCATCTGCAGCTTTGCTGCTAGATGTGTCTCCTTGCCTGCCAGAGCCCTTGGGACTAACCCTGGGGGCTGTGTGCCCCCAAGGGAAGCGTGTGACAGGTTTTGCCCAGTGAAACCCTCAGTTTTACAACCCAGACAGCAGGTGACAATGTGAAGATCTCAAAAGAGGATTTTCCATTTTTTCAAGAGTAAGCACCACTCCTTTCCCTGGAGCTCACCAAATATCAAGCTATCTTTAGGCACACAGCCCGTATTTTCTGTATTTTCTTACCTGCCCCCCTACACACACCCCTGGGTGCAAATCTGACATGCCCCAAACACGCAATGAGAACTGGCTGCTCAGGCCTCAACCCCACCGGCACCCCGTGACCTCCCCTACACTGTGGGGACGTCCCCACGAGTAGCCAGCTCCTGTCCCCAGGATCTCTGTGTGCTCTCTCCAAGGGCTGGGCCTTCAGTAATGCCATTTCAGAGAGGAGCGGGTTGTGACGGCAGCTTGTCATGTCATCAGCAATTCTCCTGCATGCACAGCCACCCACCCAGGGACTCCCATAGGTCTCCTGTGAAACTCCTCCCAACCTGAGTAGGACCAGCTTGGACATTAGATGAAGTTAGGTGAATTTCCCTCCCTGCAGCCCGTGATACTGCCTGTCATCCTTTTATCGGATGTCCCTGAGAAAAGTGTGTGTTGAACTTCTCCATACCGTCCACCCGATATTAGAAGACAGCAATTCAATTGCTCATCACCTTCTCCTCCCTGGGCTGAGCTGACCTAGCTTCCTCAGTCCCTCCTCGAGGTCAGATGTGAGTAGACAGAGGACACTTCTCTGCAACGAACCCAGGGTAAATCACCTCACTTCCTCCGTGACTCAGTTTCCCCTAATTTTCTCTAGCAACCTTCTCAATATCAATACAGAGCACACACTGTCACCCATCTGTGCAACCTACAGTGGCTTTCCACCCGGGGCCTCCAGACACCTGCCAGTCTCCTTGAGAAACTTCACACCTCCAGGTGACTGCCTAGCATACAAGGACTTGCTTTTCTCAAGCTTGTGTCGCCTCCCCACCTCAACACAACCCACCAGCCCCCAGTGGTTGAAGCACAATGACCCAGGACAAGGCCATGACCCTAAGCAACACCACCAGGCACCTGTGCTCATACAAAGCTGAAGGTACCAGAAATCAGGAGAGTGTGCAGAAGACGGGGATGAAAATTCCTGGAAACAGAGAAATTTTTATTTTGGCTGTGAATTCTCCTACCCTAAGAACTCGGCAAACTTTGGTTTCTCCTCCTTCCCGTTAACGCCCTGTCTTTTTTAAGAACCAAAAGACTGATGGAGCTTAAAAAGATGAATTACCTGATCTGCATATTCAATGAAGCTCAAATGCTTCCTAAATGCGACATGAGTTTTAACAGTATTTAATGATATGCATTAATTAATAATTCTATAAAGATGTCAAACATTTGTAGATTTAAAAACTTTATAACTTTCAATAAATTCTGTGGTGCTTAATGAACTCCTCCAGATTTATACAGTGTCTGAAACATGCTCCATCTCAAAAAAAATTCAATAATGTATGCCATTTTAAGAGAAAAGAAGAAAGAAAAGAAGGAGGGAGTGAAAAGGGTGGAGGAAGAAAAGAGACAATTTATAAAGTCTTGATTTAGTGGGAAATAGACGTATTAAATCACTTCAGCATTTTATTATGTCACTTGATTGATTTTTTGAGCTGCTCTGTGGAAGAACTCTCGATGCAATAAGGGTCAGGGAGTTCACAGGATGGGCAAGCACCCTCCATGAAAAATCTGGGCTCACTCCTTTCAATGTGGGTGGGGTAAAAATTTCTAAAATGGGGGTTCATCCCTGAGGAAGTGAGCCCCCAAGACTTGAAATGGTCAAACTGCATCCTAGGAGGCCATGGGGCCAGGGTGGACACCAATTAACACCGAGCTGACACGGGACATTTCGATTATCTAAAAAAGAATATCCAAAAGGTGAAAATCCCACTTGTCAAATGATTTTCTACAAAGAGAAAGGCTGTTCTGCAGGAAAAAAAAAAAAAAAAATAGGTACACAATCTCAACTCCCCTCTCCCAGCCCAAGAATAAAATAAGAGCTGAGATATTAACACTTACTCTTGGATGGGGTTTGATTTTCTGCCATTTCTGGAAATTTTATTAATTCAGAAGATGGCCTCTTAACGTCTCATTTACCAGTGTGAACTCAATTATTTGTATTATGATAGTGGTTGCATTCCCCTCCTTAGAAAAGGGATAACACACAGCTGGAGTCAGTCCTCCCCAGATGATTTATGGTTATTAGCAGAAGAATCACATTTACATCCCCCCGTAGCAGAGAAGCACCGGAGATCTTAGCCTAGGTCCTACAAAGGGATGTCTTCCAGCTCCGATCGGGAGTAGGGCACTGCGGTGATTGGGAAGCGATGAATCATCTGAAACGGGGTCAGACCCCAGAAGAAAATCCCAACTCCCATGGCCCAGGGCTGTGCCTCAGCCTCGAGACTGCTACTCCTCACCCAGCTCTGAAGGTCGCTAAGGCTGGTGAGATTTCATTTTCCAACCGGGTGGCTGTCCACAGGCAAGGATGGCGTTGTTAAAATCAGCTGTTTCGCTGGAATGTGCCCATCTTGAGGAATATTTGAAATCTGCTGTAAGCAAAATAGGAGTCTTCCTTTTTTTGAATTAAGACCATTAACTTCTAAAACATTGTTTTGGTTTTACAGGATGACATTTTGATTTTTTGGAATCAGAAGGCTTCAATAATAGCACCAAAATAGCGGCAAAATGAGGCCTGGGTATCAATTAAAATAAGTGAAGGTATATGTCTCTATACATAGATGTCTCTATGTACACCCATATCTGTATCTGTATTTGTATGTATATCCACACAGCTATGCATACACACACACACACACACACACTCTAATATATAAACTTTGCTAGTATTATTTCTGATGCAAGCTATTTCAGAAATCCAATTCCACAAGCATATCCCAAAGGTCAACTTCTTACATCCATTTGGTACGAACACATAATTCCACTTCCCCCCCACCTTTGGTAATTACATATTTCGGAGAAGCTCTTTGAACAGAGGAAAGCAAAGCGAGAGACAGGGGCAGGGCTGAAAGCAGGGCAGGGGAAGGAAAGAGAACATAACCCATCCTCATGGGCGAGACACGCGTACACATGGACTGGGATTTATCCTAAAGCAACTTCCCGTGCTCATGTCGGAAGACAGACAAGAGGGACCGTAAAAGCCAATGAGTTTAGAGAGGGGAATGAGCCTTTACTCTGACTTGTTCAGGGAGTTATTGATTCTCCCATGCATCTCACCAACTTTCTAGTGGAGATCACTCATCCCACTCCTACAACATATTGGATATATAAATCTCAGGGGATGGTCACTGAAATGTTGTCCCTGCCTTCACAAAGGCCACTCTACGAGGGATGAGCACGTCACGCCGCGGGGCACGTTGGCTGCTCTTAGATGATGGGGCTAGAGAAGGAATCACGGGGGCACACGCAACCAGTGCAGGCTTGATAGAGGGTTGGGGTTGCTTTTTCTTAGTCATAATCACCTCGTGGCAGAACCAAGATGACGCAAAAATCAGAACCGAGGTGTAAAAATGTGATTGTCCTCATGTAGGTCAGGATCTTCCCACCAATTCACCAGCAGGAACATTCTGACGGTCCCTCAGGTCCTCCCCAATGGGTTTGCATGCCTCGGAAGGCACAAAGAACTAGCTGGGTCTGCACTCAACAGCTGTTCTCCGAATGAGCCCTTGGTTTTTGCATAAGAAAGATCTGAGAAGGTTTAAGACACGGTACGTCTCTGGAGAGGAGCGTGTGAAAACAGGTTTGGGAAGAACCCAAGCTCTTGTTGGTGTTCAAGGGCCTGATTCAAACCACAGGCTCCAGGACAAACTCTATTAGGGTGTTCAGGAGTACCCACATGAAAGCTGGGGATTACTGTAATCCACGTGCATCTTCTTGCTCCCACTGTCCTCTGAGAGACTCATAGAAGAGACAGGCATCAATCCAAAGGCCCATCTAGGGGTCTTTTACCTATAGCGGTGACCACTAGCAGGTGCCTAAGGAAGCTTTATAAAGGGACCTTCTCCTGTTCCCAGCAGACACTGCAAATCAGCAGCTCAGGGACCCTCTGATGTACAGGTTGCATTGCTATCCACTGATAGACATGCCCTCCATGGTCATCTGCTCCCTGTTCAAAGGGACTTCTAGTCCCAACCTCCACAGGACCCTGCAGCACCAAGTACCACCATGAAATAACACCCTGCACTACCATGTGTTTTTTTGAGGCTTGTTCCTGATCATTTCACTCGTTGCCCTTTGTCCTTTCGCTGTGAACCTTCGTGATTTTAGAGAACAGACTCATGCAACTGTATTCCCTTTGTTCCTTGAAGTCATTCATCTTAAAGGGGACTGAGTCTTCAGGAGGAAGGTCCACAGCCCCAGGCTGTGAGCCCCAAACCCAACCCGAGTCCTGGTCCCAAATTAGCTACTGACCTTCTAAAGAGTTTTGCTTTCCTTGTGTGACCCGTATCCTTCAGCACAGGGATTACAAAGTGTGCTTCTGTCTCTAAAAACATGGTGCAGCTGGGTTCCAACCTTAGTCTCTGCAAGCTCCTGTCATGCAAACCAAACCCTAGCAGATGTGCTGCTTTGGTTTGCCATCCCTGGTAAATGAGGAGGATGTCTGTGCCTTCTTTAAAGCAGGCACAGACCTCAGTCATGACCTTCTTCACCAAGCATTTCTCATTTTCAGTAACTCTCGTGGTGCTTTACCAACTCTTTCCACCCAGCTGTGCCCAACGTCATGCACCGTGGGGACAAAACGGGCCACTCCACTCCTCCTCATTTCCAGAACAACGTACCCTCCTGTGTTCTGAAGCCTTCTCCTCTTTTGCTCCCCTTGTTTTATCCCACTTCTACTCGTTGTGGGGGACAATAAAAAAAGAGTAAAGCTGCTCCGGAGCCCGTATCCCAAACCGGCCTCTTCTGTGCCCATCAGATGCAACAACTGGGACGCTGTCGCTGCCCGGGCTTTGCCCGGGCCCCTTTTCCAGCAGGCGTCAGGGATGCTCAGCTCCTGTGATGGGAATCTGGGGGATGCTGCCATCCATATGGAGGTTTGCAGCGAGGGCGCATCTTGCTGACGTGCTGCTGCTTCCTCCGCTTGGCCGAGGGAACCCGGCCGTGCGTCTGGCTCATTCCCGTCGCTCATTTGGTAATGCGGATCGGCTGCTTGGATTCGCAGCATCCCGGGAACTTCCTGGCTATCAGCTTTACCGGGCAGGCTGAGTTAGGAGATGAGCAGAGGAAGCAAGTCTATAATTGCAACAGAGGGGAAAGCTGCGGGGGAGTTTGTCTCTGAATGACAAACATGAGCTGTAAAGGCAAGCAGAGGCTGAGGGAGAAGGGACAAGCAGTGGCGAGCATGGCTTGACTTGCTTTGTTGCACGGGCTACAGCCAAGTGCCCTGGAGAAGGGGGAGGCAGGTCTCACTCCTTGCCCCTGACCTGACACAGCAGCACCAAAGCACTTTGCTGTGGCCCCCAATTTGCCATCCCCGGCCACGCAAATCAGACCTGGACTTGAATGGTTAGTGAAGAAGATCTTGCCAAGAGCACCCAGATGGACTGGTGTGGCATTGACGAAAAGAAAAGAAGATGAGAAAAGAAGGCTGAGGGTAGACCATGTTCCAGTATTTAAACGGTGGCTACAAAGGAGACTCCCTTTCTACAAGGCGTCACATGGAGAAGATGAGGGGTGATGGGTACAAGTTACTCCAGGGGAGATTTCGATCAGACACAAAAGGAAAATTTTTCACAAGACCAACCACCCAGGAAGTGGTGGATTCCCCAACATTGGACACTTTTGGGGTCCAGCTGGACAGGGTGCTGGGACATTTTGTCTAGACCATGCTTTTGCCAAGAAAGGCTGGATCAGGTGATCCTCGAGGTCCCTTCCAACCTGGTATTCTATGAGTCTCTGATTCTACAATAAATAACTATTAAAGCAATGCTACAGTAATGCTTAGGGCTGCTGACAAAGACTGGGACAGAAAGGACATACCCTCAAGATGATGT
This sequence comes from Rynchops niger, assembly GCA_013400035.1. Lineage (NCBI taxonomy): Eukaryota > Metazoa > Chordata > Aves > Charadriiformes > Laridae > Rynchops > Rynchops niger. Next base: position 116,001 of record VXBH01008067.1, read on the forward strand.
GGTTTACTGAGTCTACAAGTGCTGGGAAATGGAGCCACAGAGGAGTGACCCAACTTGCTCAGTGCTCCTCTGAGCTGGATGATGCTACCCTCATGGAAATCAGCGTTCCAGGGACATGCAAGAAAGGACGGTACTCTCCCATGAAAACACGGAAGCCATGCTCCCCAGAAACACCGTGAACTTCATCTACCAACTGCAGCTGGGAGCAGCCGGCCACCTGACTGGCTGAATTTGGGTTGCTTGCCTTGCCTATGTTCAAAGGGACCAACCAAGGAAACGCAACTGGTTGGAGGCACCTAGGAAAGGCAAACGTGAAGAGCTTTTGGGAAAGATTAAAATTTTCCTGCAGCACCTTTTTCTGCCCTGTGTTGCCGGCCTTGCTTGAAAGCTTCGGTACTCATTGTTCTGAAGCTGGGGTGATAAAAAAAAAAAGTCTGTGGCCTTTTTGGATAATATAATAAAGACTTAGATGCTTTTCGGACGTCAGCTGCTGCCAGTAATCAGCGCTTCCCAGCTGCTGAGTCACAAATAGCTTGAAAAAAATTTCCAGTCCTTGCTCTCCTGAGAGCTAATCCCAGAACGGGCAGTCTTAAAAAAAAAAAAAAATAAAAAATAAAAAATCCTCAAATTACTAGAACAGACCCAGAAATATCTTTTAAGGAGATTAGTTAGATGTCAGTTCTGGATTGCCTTTAGCTCATTGCTTTCTCCTCCATGTTCCTATCACCTCTCTTTTCCCTACATGGTTGGAAAAAGTCATTCTTCTGGCCCTCATCCTGTCCTTCTGCTGGTGACAAACGAACCAGCCCGATCCCCAAAATCTCGGGACCTGCTCTCCTCCTGGCATGGGCTCTGCCCTTCTGCTCCCTCCCCATACCTACCCTGTCCCCTCTCAATGTCTGTTCCTGCCAGAAGATCAGATAAAAAATTGTCTCACTAAGCAACAAAGAGATTTTTTGGCTGGTTTGAGGGTTTTTTCCCCTCCATTTTTCAGGAAGAACAGAGATGTTTCTGTGTGAGGTTGTCCACAAATTTTTCAAGTCACCCTTCAAACCAAACATAAAGCCTTGGCACAGCTGTCTGCAAGAGATCTTACCCTGGTGTCCAAAAGGCTCTGCTAAGTTTGTCTTTAGCTCATTCAAAATTGGTTTAGCAGTATTACTCAGAAGAAACAGCAGAAATAACCAGCTCCTTCATGACACTTTTTTTAAGTGAATGCCAAGCACGCTGCAAGAGTCGTCATCATTAATTAAGCAGAAAAAAGGCCAGCTGAAGCTAACATGAGCGTGTCCGTGCAGCTGTTGGCATAATTTTAAATAAATAAACAAATGTATGTATATATTTTGAAGCTTGTTATCCAGCTCTGGTCCTAAAACCACTTCCGCACCACAAAATCCTCACTCGACAAAGCAGGGTGGTTGCACCTGAGCTGCCTGTTGGGGTTGGCCCCTGGGCTGGGCTGGGCTAACTCCCAAACTCAAACCAGCAACTGCTTGGGTTGGTCCTCTTCAGCCAGGTCAAAGCTGTGTCAGCAACCAGGACATCATTTTAGTAGTGTCAATGATAAAGTTCACCTTTTAATTTGCTCTTCTAGGTGAGTCTGAAGCTCATCTCCATCTTTGAGGTAGGGCAGGAGATACCAGAAGAGCTTCAGACCATCATAACCCCATGTTGCCATGGTGGAAACCACACCTAAACATCTTGGTCCTGGATAATGTCTGGTATGACTGCATAGATTGGTGTCTCCCATCTTGGAAATGACATGTCTGGAATTGTACGACCCCAGTTAGGTTCAGGCTGCCCCAAGGCTTGGAAAATGGGAGAGGAAAGCTCAGTTTTTAGGGTCAGGTCTGTATTACTAAACTCTTGTGTCCTCTGAAGGCGGGTGGGTGTACCCAGACCACTTTGTGGCAACAGTCACAGTCCCTGCCCCATACACCCTGGGAATTACATGGGTCAGTGCTCCTTGGTCTTGGCCAACCGGTGCCAGGATAAAGGAGCAATGTAGATAGTCAAATGGCAGACCCTGTGTCTGCTGCATTTACTGGTACAGACTCTGTGGGTCTCCCCACTTTCCTTTGGATGACCCACAGCTCTTCCCCTCTCTCCTTATGATCCCAGTTTTTCTCTCCAGGATATCCTCAGATGCAGAAATCTCCCCTTCCCTTTGCAAGAACTCCCTATTTTATGTAAACCCAGGACATGGGAAGACATGAGACATCCAGATGGAGACAGCCTAGCAAGAGCAAAAGCTTCTATAGCTCAGCAGAGAATATTTTTAACATTAACAATAATAACCGGATGGCTTGGCCTACAAAATGCTGCTACAGGGCATCCATCCCATCGTGGCAAAGCTCCCGAGTGGCTGCTGGGACTCTCGGAACTAAGTTTAGCCCTGAAATGAGCTCAGAACCCTTGCTGAGGTCTCTGACTCATGGTCTCCTAGCTGAGCCGGTGGAAGAGGTTTGCCGCTTCCCCTTCCAGCCTTCGGCACCGATGACTCCTTTGCCATGGGTGGCTTTCTCTGTGCCAGAGCAGAAGACGCAAATGCACCCGCGGGACCTGGCATGGACTTCAGTGTCCCCCCGCGGTGACAGCACGAGGCTCTGCTTGTGCTGAAAGCTTTGGCTCCAAGGGATCAGCGACTGCCCTGGGTCGCTCCCTGCTCTGTTTTGGGCTTTGTTTTTCTCACTGTTGCTCCCAGTCGCCTGTTGCACATGAAAAAAACCACCCAGTGGCCAGAGCCAGACTGCGTAGACATCTTGGGGCAGGGGCATCACCCACCCAGGATCATGGCGTGTCCTTGCCAGACCCTGCCTCAGGGCTCGCAGCCAGGAGGAGATGTCCAAGGAAGGGCTTTGGTGCTCCCCAGGGATGCTACTGGGTGACATCCCAGCATCACCCCAGGCGTGGGGACTCCCACATTGTGTTCATCACCCTGCGGATGCCCTGACTGTGATTCTCCCCAGGGAGCACCAGCTCCTCCCAATCCTTCCCCTGCTACAAATGTGACGGTCAGAGCTGAGCTCTGCCCCCGCCGCGAGCTAAGCGCCAACCGGGAGGCCTTCAAGGACATTCGCACAAAGTACAATGAGACGTGGATAATAAGGAAATAAATAAGGTATATACTGGGGGGGATGGACCCCAGGAATCTCACAGCCACCGCTATGAATATGCAGAGGCGAAGGGCAAGGAGGGGCAGCGAGGAGCGAGCTTGCTATTTTAAGGACAAGCTCCAATAGTAAAGTAATCATCTCCTGAGCAATGCTATTTTCTGGATCCGTGCCCTCAAGTCAGCACGAAGCCACCGTGCTTTCTATTCCAGTCACACCAAACGCTTCTCACCAATCTATCCATCTTAATCCCAGCCCCGGCAGCCGCACAGCCCCGCCAGGGTGGAGGGGTGCCCGGGGACGGGAGGGGGATGACAAGCTGGGTGCCATCCGTGCTGTCCCACCCATGGGCACAACCGGACCATCCTCGCCATCGCCTTTCCCCCGCCTTCTTTCATCTGCATCCTCGCTGCTACTGCCGGTGCTGGACAAAATGCCTCCCACGTAATCAGCTCCCAGCCTCCCTCTCCTCCTCCTCCCCTCCGTCGCTCTCCTCCTTCCATCCCCTCCTCTAGTGCACCACGGCTACAGATAAAGGGATCGGTCCTGCAGCGACGGGGTCATTTCAGGAACCAGCGCCGCTGGAACGGCGAATGTTTGCACACAAAAAATCCCGTCCCCATTGCAGCAGCGAGCGACAGGACCGGCTGGCCACGGGGAGCCTAGGAGATGCCGCACGATGCTTCCCCCACGTTCTGCCTGCTCCTGCATCCCTCCTCTCTGACATCCCAGCACTGTGTCCCCCATCTCACGGAAGGGAAGAGCCCGGTTTGCTGCACCAAAGGCATGTGGGGAACCTGAACGCCTGCTCAGCATGGAGACGCACCAAGCATCCTTCACACCACGTCGCCCACCTCCCATCCTCACATCCCTCCCCGCTCCCCTAAAATACATCACTCTCACCCCCCACCCAGAGCATCCAGCCCCAACCAGCCCGTAAAAACCTTTTCCTCTCTCTTTTTATTAGCTGCCTGTATAATCAGGCAGGAGCTGCGCTTCACGCTGCAAGGATTTCCCCGCAAACTTCACCTTCAAAAGCCCAAGTCCCCAAAGCCCCGAGGCACAAGGTTTCCTCCTGCTCAGTGCTAACAAGTGGTCAGGAGCTTGGAGTTTTTGAATTGTTTCCGAAATAGAACGTTTCTTCAGAAGCCCAAGAGATTAAAGGCCCAGCTGACTTCTAAAAACGATGTTTATATGGAGCACAGAAGGATCTGGACTTTAAATAAGTATATCTACACGCACTCACATGGATGCAACGTGCTGCCACGCAAACACATGCTTACAGAAGGACCCTCACGGACACCAGTTAACTTCTATTTATGCTTTGGGAGGAAAATTTCCCTGTGGCTGTGTGTTTCCTATGTACCCACACAATACCTAAATGGTAATTATTGCGATAAAAAATATACCACAGTGAAAAACCTGATCCACCTAGGCAATTTTGGTACCCTTTGCTCCCAGACACTTCGCTTTGAACCCCACTTTTTCCCATCAGAGTGCCCAAAAGCCCTGAGCTCTGAGACGTGCCTCCCTCTGTGCCTCAGTTTCCCCAGGTTCCTCACAGGCTCAGCACTGAAGTCTGATGACACAGTCACGAGTTTGCAACATGTCCAAGACCTGTTTCTGCTGAAAGGAATTATCCACATACCCCAAATCAAAGCTGACAAACTGCTCAGGGCAAGATGGCTGGGGGTTTTTTTGGGGAAGGAATTTTTTGGGGGATGTGTTTGGGAGAATTTTCTGAAAAAATACATTTAACATGATCCAAAAAAATGGCCAAGAACCAGTCACAAGAGACCTAAAGTTTAAAAACATGACCTCATAATTTCTCCCGAAGCCGTGGATGAGGTCAAATAGGGGCATTAATCAAGTTCCTTCACCAAGAGCTTTGCAGCCCTTGGGTGATTCAGATTTGGTCTTTACATTAATTTCCCCATAAGCACCTTTTTCCCCCGTTCCTACCCCTTTTGTCTCCAGCTCAGGGCATCATTTACCAAGGCCATGTTCTTTAAATATATTTATAAATAAATACTTGTTTACACGCTCAGCAGGTG
>VXBH01008067.1:121680-133454 GCA_013400035.1 Rynchops niger
AAAAAAAAAAAAAAGGGCAGGACAAAACTAAACCTCTAAAAAACCCAACAAAATACGATCCTGCTATGGAGTCACTTCAAGTCCCCAGGACTAAACTGGAGCAGGCGCCCAGGAGTCGCTTGAGCAGCAGAGAAGAGGCAGAGCACTGCAAGAGCCAGTCATACACCCTGCAGCTGGCAAAATAATAATAATAGTAATAATAATAATAAGCCATGTCCAATCAGCCCTAATATCCATCACCACCATCAGGTTCAATGCAGGATTAAGAACTGGAAGCGAATAAATATGCCTCTGATTTCCGTTGCAGTTAGAGACTGATTGGAAATCCCAGTGGAGGCATGTTTTCAGCCACGGATGCATTTCAGCCGCTTCTCCGAGCCGGGGCCGCCGCGGCTCTTGTTTGGCCGCACTCTCGTCTCTCCCAGTGTCTGACCCTACTCCTCCTCCTCACCTCTCCCTTGAGTTGTGCTGCGGTCATGCCGGGCTGTAGACCAAGCTAGAGGGACAAAGCCAACAGTCTCAGGCAATAACAAAATTAAGGGCTTACTCCTGTGTTAGCGGCCCCCACTGCCCCAGCTTGGATTTATCCTGCCTAAATACAGGCACGTTAACTGACGGCTCAGGTTAGGACCTAATATTTAGTAGGATAATAAACCATGGCTCATCCTGGTGCTGGTGAAATAACCCGTCATCCCAAGCCCAGGTGGGGATTCATTCTTTGAGTTGGCTGAGATTTTGACCTGAGACCACAAGTAAGACCTTGTGCTGCTCTTTGTGGAGCAGCCAGGGAAACGCAGCAGTAAATCCCCCTTCTCCACCCAGCGCCTGTCGTGAGGACTTTCGACCCCGTGGTGATCCACTAAGAACATACAACTTCTTTTCCTCATGGTGGTCTCATCAACACTCCTAATAAATGCAATTCCCTCACTTTGCCTTTTGGTCGTCAAAGGCCCACTTGCAGGTTTCAGTTCCCTGCCCCCCAAAATTCAGGGAAAGCACTGGAAAAATCCTCAGCAAGGCAATGCAGGTATGGGAAGATCTGGAGAAGCTGGGCCAAGGGGTGGGATCTCGCTGAGGAGTGTTGGCACCTACCTTTACCTCTACCCTAGCCACCATGGCTTCCTCCATGAGTTAAACACCGCCACGCCACTGGGACTTGACCATCCCCATCAGAACTGCTAAAATGGTCCTTGGCACAACTCATACTGGCCCAAACCCATCCAGGGCTCAACTTGGGAGTGAACACAGCCCAGGGGACTCCCCAGAGTCTTGTTTCCATGGCTGCACTCCTGGCTGCACTGCAGCATTCCCTTTGCATGCCCCAATGTCCGCATGCGAACCTCTGCTCCCTGCCATCATCACCCTTGAACCACAGCAAAAGGCCAGCCACGACCTTCAGTGACCTCGACCTCCCTGCAGTCTCCCCAGGAGAAGCTGAGGAGCATTCAGATGGCCAACAAAGTTTCAGGGAAGGACAGAAAAGTGATGGAGCGCCCCCGCACCAGGCTTGTGTCCTACCCGCCATGCCAGCGATCCTGCATCATCTCCATGGTGTGCCACCTCTCAGAGCATCCTGATAAGGGGCAAGGTGGGGACAAGGATATTTTCTGGGGAAGGCAGAGGAAGGGGCCACCTGTGTCAGCACTCAGGTGTTGACGGATGCTGCTGTTAGCGTTGGTGCCTTCCAGTGCCACACTGCAACGCAGGAATCACGGGTATGGGAACAGTGGGAATTTGGCATTACTCCTCCATACTCCTGTGGATCCTCTTTCTTTTCTCATCAAGAGCCTGCTCTCCTTCTTTCTTTTCTTTCCTTCTTTCTTTCTTTCTTTCTTTCTTTCTTTCTTTCTTTTTCTTTCTTTCTTTCTTTCTTTTCTTTCTTTCCTTCCTTCCTTCTTTCTTTCTTTCTTTCTTTCTTTCTTTCCTTCCTTCCTTCCTTCCTTCTTTCTTTCTTTCTTTCTTTCTTTATTTATTTTCTGGTACTACAGGGAAGAATGGGTTGACTTGGAGAAGGAACAGTGCAGACAGATCCATCAACTTCATCCTTGCCAGCGGGGAGGAGCCGAGACGGCAAGCTGCTGAGCCCTGGCGTGGAAAGCAGCAGAGAGATGTCTCTACCTTGGGGGAATCTCTGCATTGAGGGATGACGGGAGAGCCCCTTGGCCCCCCCGCCTCTCCGAATCCTCTGCACTCTTGGCATCCCCTCTCCGCCTCCGCACCAACTCTCCTGTTACCGTGACAACGGTTGGCTCACACGAACCTCTCGGAGATGCAGTACTCGCCCACCCCAGCGCAAAGCACAGCCGGTGGTGCGCGTGCATCCTGCAAGGGATTTAGCGGGGCCACCATCAAGCCAACGCCCTTGGGCTGGGTGCTTGGAGGAAACTCCAAACTGCACCTGAATCTTGGAAGGGAAAGAAGACTGCCACGATGGGGATCATCTCTTTGACCCAACTCCTCAGAAAGGCTATCAGAAGAGAAAGATGCTGAGAGCAGTTGGGATGCAGGAAAGGCAAAGTGGCAAACCCTTGCAGTGCCCGGGGGCCACAGCTGATGCTGAGGTTACACCTCCACAAGGGAATAAACCCATGTTGGAGCGTGGTCGCCAGCGCTGAGGCCTGGCCGTGTCCACACTATTAATCTTTCTCACCCTCCTAAGCAAGGTGGCTGCATCCCAACCGCCTGTTGGGGATGGTCCCTGGCCCAAACCAACTCCTGAGCTGTGGCAGGGATGGTTTGGGTAAGTCGGAGGTCACCAGGGCTGAAATGGCACTAGGCATGGTGGTGGGAGCGTAAGAGCAGAGAAGGTTGAACCCCAGCCCTTGTGTCCTGACTCTGTTTCATTTACAACTTACAATAATCAATCATTCAGCCATGGCAAGGCCTGGGCGAACCTGAGCACATCTCCTGGCTGCTGGCAGTGCTTTTAATTCATTGGTGCCTCGGCTAATGTCAGGGCAGGTGCCCTAAGCAGCAGTAGTGACTTTCATCAATGAATGAAACTAGATGGTGACTCACATAACACCCTTTCAGTTGCTTGCCCTCTGCTCCAGGGGACAGATTAAAATGCCAGCTGCTTTGGCTAAACAGCCACCAAGGACATGAAGCCACCTCTACGGACAACATTTGCAGTGAGCAAGGACTATGCCTAAGAAAGTGGCCAGATGGTGGGACCAAAGAGCAGAAAGGATTTGGGCTACTGTAAGTGGAAAAGAGACCACGAAGAAGTGACCAGGGATAGAGATGGGACACGCAAATTGGCTGGAGCAATCACCACCTCTGCACATCCCCACTGAGCAGTTGTGAACCAGGGGTGAGGGCAGGGAGGAGAAAGCAGGGAACACACTCCTCAAAATAAGCACAACTCGTTTAGTTGTATTGTGAACGCTTGGGAAATCTGGCAGCCCTGTAACGCGGAGCACAAGAAAACAGTCGAGGAAACATCCCACTCTTGCAGGTTTTCTCCCCATCCCAGTCCTTGGCACCAGTGACCAGCATGGAGTAGGGAGGACTTTGACAGCATAGTCCTTGGCACAGTCTTGGCCCAGACCAACAAGCACTGTCCCAAACTGCCCCACCATGTGTGTCCTCAAGAGGCCCCAGGACCAGCTGCAACACAGAGCGAACACAGAGAGGTTGTCCCACTTGGTCCCAATCGTACACCCCCACAAACATCACAAAAATAGTCACCTGGGTAGAAAAGAGAAAGGGAGGCAGACAAAGAGAGGGCACACATTTCATCCTCCTCTTTCCAAGGAAAAGACTGTCCCGTGATCTTACTCCTGCAGAAGACATCAGTGAGTCCAAGAGGGATGGACAGCCCTAACCAAGCTTCAGTTGAAACTTGCCACCTTTTGAAAAACTCAACACAGTCAGTCTGGGAAACCCCACTTTTTGGTTCATTCTACTTGGCCAGAAATCTAAGGCAACATTTTGAACCCTGCTACAGAGAACACGGGAACAGGAAAAGGGTAAGAGCAGAGCATGTTGAAAGGGAGGTGACATCTGTAATCAGCATAAAGACATGGGTATAGGAGAGGGTACGATGACTTATTTTCCTCATTCCCATTAATTTGGGCAAACCTGATCTAGAGGCAAGATCCCTCTGCTTTCCAGTTAGGGCTTAGGGCTGGACACCATCAACGATGGAGTTATATACACTGCTGCCTGCCCTGGCCTATGGAAATAAATCAATGGAGGGGAAAACACAGCTCAGTGGGAACCTTGGACCATTGGAGAAGGAGTTAATTAGCTCCCCCGTAGCTAATCATTGCCATGAGTGTTTTGTGCTCTTTGGAGAACGCCAGCCATTCAATGGGAAGACAAAGCGGGGGAAAGAAAAAAAAACAAACAAACCCAAAACACACCACACTGTCGCTGCTAGAATTTGTTTGCAAGACCACTTTATCAGTGTCAAAGGGAAAGGCAGGCTGTTATACACTGCAAGGGTCCAAATCGCTCAACTTGCTAAAAGGCAGCTTGCTGGGGGAGTGAGAGCCTGGCGCGACCAGCTGCGGTTGTTCCTAACGGGGCCTAAAGGTGATGGAGATGTCACTTATGGGCAGCCAAATTCCCAGAGCATGAAGGGACTGGCGTGGGTAACTCTTCTGTATCACACGGAGTCACAGAATCGTGGCATCGCCTAGGTTGGAAGGGACCTTTCAGATCATCAAGTCCAACCATCAACCTAACTGTGACAAAAACCATCACTCAACCGTATCTTTTAACATGAGCTGGGAACAGAGTCCACTTCAAGGCCTGTACCCTTGGCCTCGGTGGGATTGCTGGCCCCAGGGAAATATGGCGATGACCTCATCAACCCTGAGAAAAAAATCGCAGATTGACTTAGTTGCCAGAACAAACAGTGAGCACCTGTACTTAACAGCGTGAAGATACAGCTATATATTACATACATACACGCACACGCAAAGTTGTCCCTAGAATTAAAATTTCATTACAAGGAGTGTACCAGGAATAACCATTATCAATTATATATTACATGCTGCTTTAGTCTAAAAGAAATCTAATGGCTCGGGGGTTCCGCTGCGAGAAGGAGTCTGGCATGCAAGGTTTGAAGCTGGTGGTGTTGAGGAGCTTTGTGATTCACCGCACATCTGCCACTCACCCAGCCCTGTATTGGTTCGGTGGGGATACCCAGCTCAGGAGGTGCCTTGCTGTTCCCCCTGGTTCCACGCAGGTCATGCTGGATTATGGATCCCTCTGTGGGATGCCCAGGACAGGACAGGGATTGAGGACTGGATCTTACAGCTTTCAGAGGGGTTATTCCATAAAGCTCTCACTTCTCTGCCTGGATAATGCCACTGTGACATGGGTCTCCAGCCTTAGTCCACCCTCCACGTGGATATTTTGCACCCTGGCCTTCAGGCCTTCATGCCTTGCTCTCAGTTCATCATTGTACTAGTACCAGAGCCCCTTACGTGAGTCACCTGGTCACCTGAGATGCCATCTACATCCATGGGCACCTCCGGAGGTGGTTGTTCCTGTGTGTCTTGGACACCTCTTGTGGGTGAGATGACTGGAGGTGTCTCCACTGCTGACAAAAGGCCCTTTGGTGACCACAGTCTCCTCCTTTAGATACTTTGGTCCTAAGCACGAGACAGGACCCACATCCCAGACCTGCAGTGTCCCCACTGTGTGGGGGGGAAACCCTCATTGTTTCCCTATGAAAGCGGTGACACTGTTCACAGCCACCCAAATCTCCTCTTTCCCCCAGCGTACCATGCCTGAAGGCTGGGCGGCTTTTAAAACCCAAAAGAAAAGGAGACAACCTCCTCGGTTCTCAGCATGCTCCTCAGCCCCGGCTCCTGCCTCCAGCCATTCAGCCCCCAGCAGCCCTTGACCTGCCCCTATTGAAAAGACCAGCTGGTTTCCACATCTTCATGCTGAGGAATAAATGTTTGCATTGCCCGAAGGCTTTCCAGTTACACGATTTGCAGATCCTGCTTTGGGGATGGCAGGCAGCGAACAATCCCAACATCCTGATAGACGCCGTCTAATAAAAGATAATGACAGGGACACTGAGCCGCAATGGGGCGGAGGGAGGGGCTGCTGGGCTAAAGTCTTGATATTTTAATCCAATTAGTGCCCCTGTGCTTACCAAGGCAGCTGCTCTTGTGGAAACCTCAGCGTAAAGGCAGCCGTGTGGGTAACAGCCACACCAAGGGTGGTCTGCAGGATGTTGGCCACCTCCTGGATGCTTTTGAGGGATGCAAAGGGGAGGAAATCAAACTGCAAAGCCAGCTAGACCTTGTGCAGTGATTCCTAGTGAAAAGGAGTTTGCCAAAACATGGCTTGGCAGGTAAAAAAAAAAAAAAATATTTCTGTTGTTTTGGGGCAAGTTTTGGGGGTCACAAGGCTGGTAGAGACATTGGAGCAAGATGGTAGAGCAAGCCCAAGCCCAGTTCAGGAGGCAGAATAAGACAGAGATCATTGCCAAGAAGGAAAATGGGTCTGGCCACCCTGATGGGTGGGACACAACAGCAAGAGGGAAGGGACATTAGTTGTGTGGACATGAGCTGCGCTAACGCTAAAGCACGTCCCACATTTCTCTGCTTGCCAACAAGCCCATCGCTGCATTTTGAAAGCCCTAATTCCCTTTCCCATTCGGTAGATCATGCCTGAGAATGTGATTTCTCAGGATGCAGATTAAAGCAGAACAGCAGAGAGCCCCCAGTGCAATTATGAAAAGGAAGTCGTAAAAAATAGTAATTAAAAGTCGTATTTCTGCTGGGTAAATGCCTGGGCAGGGCTGGGAGTTGTTGGAGAGAAAGATGCCTGAAAGACAGAGGATGCAGCGGTGGTGGAGATGGGACAGAAGGGCTGTGTCTGCACCAGTGGATGACACAGGGACACAAATTGCCCCATCCCCACTGTCAGCACAGCCCCTTGGACGGTTTTAATTCAGCAAAACAGTCCTGGTGGGCAAGACTGGGCAGTGTGGATGCATCCACCCTACTATGGTGGGTCCCTCTGTGTAGGGGCTAATTCAGGATTCCTGCAGAAAGAACAACAGGTCCTACTGCTAGAAGCTCAAGTGGTCACAGGGAAGGGGATCTGGTGGCTGAGGATGTCCCCTAGGCCTGATGGACCCTGGTCTCTGCTGGGACCTGCCCGTGCCTCCGTTTCCTATGCTATCAGGGAGGGATGATAAGGTGTCTGTTGGATGTCCTATCTGTGCAGCTGGTGTGGCGGTGGGACACATGGCTTTCCAGTCTGGCTGATGAACTGGAGGTGGAGAAAAGCAAAGCAATTAGGGTTGGACAGATGAGATTTCTCTCACTAAAATGAAAACATGGGAAGAATTTTATTTGGTTCAACACTGAACCGAGCACATGTCACAGAATCACGGAATTTTTCAGAGTTGGGAGGGACCTCTAGAGATCATCTAGTCCAACTCCCCTGCCAAAGCAGGATTGCCCAGAGCACATCACTCGGGACTGNTAGTTGCCCTTCGCTGGACTCCCTCCAGCAGTTCCCTGTCCCTCTTGAACTGGGGAGCCCAAAACTGGACACAGTATTCCAGTTGTGGCCTCACCAGTGCAGAGTAGAGGGGGAGAATGACCTCCTTCGACCTGCTGGCCACACTCTTCGCTATGCAGCCCAGGATTCCATTGGCCTTTTTGGCAACAAGGGCACATTGTTGGCTCATGGATAATTTACTGTCTACCAAGACCCTCAGATCCTTTTCTTCAGAGCTGCTTTCCAGCAGGTCCACCCCTAACCTATACTGGTGCCTGACATTCTTCCTCCCCAGGTGCAGGACCCTACACTTGCCCTTGTCTACCCTCATTAGGTTCTTCTCTGCCTGTCCAGCTCACACTGGATGGCGGCACGGCCCTCTGGTGTGTCAGCCACCCCTCCCAGTTTGGTATCTTCAGTGAACTTGCTGAGGATACACTCCGTCCCCTCATCCAGGTTGTTGACGAATACATTAAACAATACTGGTCCAAGGATTGACCCCTGGGGGACACCACTGGTTACAGGCCTCCAACTCGACCCTGCTCCATTGATCACAACCCTCTGAGTCCTGTCACACAGCCAGCTCTCAGTCCACCTCACTGTCCCCTTGTCTAGTCCACACTTTCTCAGTTTCCTAAGGAGGTTGTTATGAGAGACATATGACCTCCTGGAGTGAGGTCAGGGCATAGCCTAAGGGCATCTCAGATGGCATTTGGCACCAATATTTGGACAGGGGAATTACTAGTAAAAACTTCCACGTAAAGGCAACTTCCGTATTCAGAAATTAACCAAAGCCTCTTCTCTGAAGTCCTGAGGTCTTCTGCTTGGGCTGCCCAAACTGCAAACACTCTTCCAGGTCCTGGTCCAGCTGTACAGGGAAGGACCTTGCACCACCTGTAATGCCTCCTGCACCCCTGTGGAAGCTGGGGTACTTCTGCCTACTCCACAACCTGGCACCGACCTCTCAGACTTGGCCAAAAAGAGACCTCCTAGCAGAGTGGTTTGCAGGAGACTGCAGTCTCAGCGTGCTGCTCTTGGAAACTTAACCAAACTCCTGCTATGGATGTACAGGCAGGAGCTGCCAGGGGGGACAACTGCAATGAGACCTTCCCAGGAGAGGCTTCAGGTGCCATCCATCAGCCCATTTCAGCTGCAGCGACCCAGCACCAGCCCCAAACAGATGAGGCCCCACATATAACGAACCTTTCAGGAAACACTCAAAAGATAAACCCCAAAGCCAACAACCCTAAAGCCCAGTGGGACTTTTTGCCTTCCTGCCGCTGAATCACCAGCGATGTGGGCAGGAGGAATTAAACAGAAGAAATAAGAATGGAGCAACAGTAAGTGGAGATGGTGAACATGAGCCAGATGATTAAAAACTTAATGGGTCTAAGCAGGCACTGGGGGAAAGCAGGAGTGGGAGGGAATGGGGCTGAGAGGGAAGGGGGGGGCTGGTTTTGTCTGATGGGCGGAAAGGGCTGTGGGGAGATCAAGCAATTCCACTGCACTCAGGGGAGGGGAACCAGATGCTCGGGGAGCGGAAGCTGGAAACGCAATTATTCTCCCCCGGCACGTAGCTGACGCTGCGCTGGGCTGGTTCGCACCCAAGAGCCTGGAGGAAATTTGGGAGGGAAGAACCGTGTGCAAGACAAGGCCGAGGTTCACGACTTCCACCATCCCACCTCTGGTTGTGGTCCCCACATGGGTTCTGGGGCAGGGAATGGGGTACAGACTGGTGGCAGCTATTTGAGGGACGTCAGAAAATTGTGTGCATAGAGGAGGAAAAGTTTTTTCCGTCCTATGTAAATATTCCTGGGACAAAGTGGAGATCTGCTCACGGAAAGCAACCTCCTCAGTTCTCCCCATAAAAAAGGAGGGTGCTCGGGTCGGCCCAGGATGAGACTGGTGGGTGAGACACATGCCTCAGATGTGGTAGACCGAGGTGCAAATCCCTGCAGTATCTGCTTTTCCATGATGCAGGTGGCCATGCTAGATAGATAGGATCTTCTAGGAATCATGCTCCAGACAAAATGAAGCAGCACCTCTGGGGTTTGACGCGTCACAATCTTCCCACATTTTATCCACAAATCTCCACCTGGCTTTGTGCCATCAATGATTCATTCAGCGGCCGTGTTTTCTCTGGGTAGACCTGGACGCAACATGCTACTAAAGCCCTGTGGCTTTAGTATGGAAGGGATGTCCAACCTACCATTTTCTGAGGATGTCCAAGAGCCCCCAGGGGTCTCAGCCACCTCACAACTGAAGACCTCTGCACCTGTTGGAAGAGGGAATATTTTCTGGGCCAACAACCTGATGAATTTCCAACTCTCACACTTTTTTTTTTTCAGACCAGGGATGGGCCAGATCTGGTGGCAAGAGGGTCCTTCAGAAGATCAGATGCAAGGGCCATGGTCCTTGTAGCTCTCCTGAAAACCCTCCAACGCGCTAAAAGAAAGGCTTTCCTGGTGCGACTCTTGCCCATCCAAAATGGCTCAGCTCAGCTCCCTCGGTCTCCCTACCCTTTCTGGTTGAAATAAGAAATGCTTATTCAGAGAGCAAATATTTTCATTAGAATCATAGAATGTGTTGGGTTGGAAGGGACCTTTAAAAGGCATCCCTGCAGTGAGCAGGGACTTCTTCAACTAGATCAGGTTGCTCAGAGCCTCATCAAGCCTGGCCTTGAATGTCTCCAGGGATGGGGCCTCCACCACCTCGCTGGGCAACCTGTTCCAGTGTCTCACCACCCTCAGTGTAAAGAACTTCTTCCTAATGTCTGATCTAAACCTGCCCTGCTCTAGTTTAAAACCATCGCCCCTTGTCCTATTGCTACATGCCCTTGCAAACAGCCCCTCCCCAGCTTTCCTGGAGCCCCTTGAGGGACTGGCAGGGGCTGGAAAGTCTCTGCGGAGCCTTCTCTTCTCCAGGCTGAGCACCCCCAAATCTCTCAGCCTGTCCTCACAGCAGAGGGGCTCCAGACCTCTGAGCGTCTTCGTGACCTCCTCTGGCCCCGCTCCAACAGGTTCACGTCCTTCTTGTGCTGAGGGCTCCAGAGCTGGACACAATACTCCAGGATATGTATGGCACTAGCCCCAAAGGTAACAGATGAGGCCCCAAAATGATGAACCTTTCAGGAAATGCTCAAAAAATAAACCCCAAAGCCAACAACCCTAAAGCCCAGTGGGACTTTTTGCCTTCCTGCAGCTGAATTGCGTTGCAGGTATTGCCGGTCCCTCGCACTCGGGTTTTTGGGAGCTGGTCTGAGCTTGCAGATCCCCAGTGAGGAGCATCCGGTTTAGAAGAGCTCCAGCTTGGTACCCTCAAAGTTGCCTGACCTTAGGAAAGTTCAGAAAGGATGGTCAGACGTGCAGGTTTGGAGCCCGTAAGCTTGCTGTCGTTTTCTTGCCGTATCAGCTGGTACAATAAGACCGTGATCCTTCCCTATGAACTTCACTTCCATTGCAATTTGTACAACTGTACTTTCAGTGCTGTGCATAAATACACTTTAAGTTTCACTCTGCCGTTGACAAGGGGTGATTGAAAATGAATGCCATAAACAATCAAGGCAACATCAACTTTACTATTATTACGGCCGTTAGGAAATTTCAATGTTCGTGCAGCATCCCAGGGTTCAAAAAACCCGCGCCTTTCTTATTTGTCTCCCAAATTGTTTCTTTACATGCTCTAACATGAAATCGTTACCAGACCTCCCCCTACGGTACGATGCAGCTAAGAAAACTGGTCGCTCTGTGAGCAAAAGACCAAAGCAAGGTGGGTTTCCAAGGGATGGTGGATTCTCTAGTGTCCAATATAGCACAGACTCCAATGAAAGATTTACCCAAGGCTGTGACATTCATAAAGTCTCTCTAAGGGGTGGCTTGGAATTACAAATTCTTTGGAATTTAAGGAGGTGTATGCTCCTAGGCTGCTTTTTCCTTCACTGAGGATATGAACTGGTCCCTGCTCTCTGTCCCTGTGCCTGGTTGTGTGAAACTCGTAGGGTTTATCCTCTGCCAAATTAGTACTAAAAGATGTGAGGGGTCCTCGTCTGCTGGCAGCCACCCTCCACTGCTACATAGGTCTGCTTTCCTTGGGAAATCAAAGTTGCGATAGTTGCTCTGGTGAAAGACACTGCACAAAATGAAACGTGAAACCTTTGGAAACAGATTTTTGCACCTCTCATGCAAAGATGGGCATTTTAAATGTCTCTGAGGTGAGAAGATTTGACTTGAAAATTTTTCTCCAGGCTCTAACACCTAAGGGGGGAAAAAAAAAAAAAAAAAAAAAAAAAAAAAAAA
>VXBH01008067.1:142155-224992 GCA_013400035.1 Rynchops niger
AAAAAAAAAAAGCCCAGCGCTTCCTACTACAGCGAAGCTCTGAGCTACACAGCCTCTCTCTCTGCAGGAAGAAATCAGTGGAAATGTTAGTCAGGGGACTCGTTTTGCTTGGCGGCAGCTGCTTCTTCAGGGAGCTGTTGAGCGACTGAACCAGCACCATCCAGTTGTGCGTACAGGTGCACACGGTGTAACACCATTGCCGTCCCGGCGCCGAATGCGTCCCCGTTACCGATGCTGAAGAGCAACGCAGCCATTTCAAGTTGCTCACAGATGTCCAAATCGCAGCTGAGTTTTCTTCAAGGTCAGTTCCTGCCTCTGCTCCCGCCAGGTGAAGCATCTCCGCAAAGCCGGTGGGCTCCTCCTGCTCCACTTTGTGCCATTTTACATTAGCGTCAACGCCACTTAGAGCAGCAAAGCTCTGCTCTTTATTAATTCAGCAGTGATGTTCATCCACCTTATGCAGATGAACACCAAAAATGTGCTGTGAGCAGCACTGGGAATCAGTCCCCCCACTTAAGAGAGGAATTTTGGATAAAACGGAAAGCTGAAAGGTCTGGAGAAAGGGGTCATTTTGGGAGTTATGTGGTCTGCAACGCATTAGGTATGAGCCAGGCTCCTTATAGTGAAGGCTGTGTTTAAACGGATGTGTCCTCGGAGATGGAGTTTGTCACCTTGGTGTCGAGGTGGAGTTTCCACCATGGCTCTGAAGTCACACAGCAGTCAAGATGCCGTCTCTGGGCTATTATTAGCCCCTTGGAGCCCAAACACTTCTCCTCCCAAAGCTGTGTATAGCCTTTTGTATGCTGTGCATTTTAAGTTGCCGTGCTATCACATAATTTAAACATCCAAGAGATGTCCAAAGTGGGGTCACAAATCCAGATTCCCTTGAATTGCCTAAGCTGGATCAAATTGCGTATGATCCCAGAAACGGTCAGACTCAATGACCTTAAACGTCTTTTCCAAGCTAAATGATTCCATAAATGAAACTGCTGTGCTGGGTCAGACTCATCCATTTTCTGTCTCCAACAATAGTCAATAATCCATTCCCAAGGAGAGGATAAGAATTGGGTAACACAATAGGTTCCTGCAACACTCCAAATCTCCATCAATTTCCATATCAGGTCCTACCTATAGAGGTGGGGTTTTTTCACCAATTTTCAAATCTAACGACTTTCCAAGCTACACAAACGTCTAGCATCCACAGCCCTCTTCAACAATGCGTTCCACAGCTTAACCTACATGCCACGGGGGGACAACGTGGTGCACAGCAGGATGCTGAAGGCAGGTGTCTGAGCTCAAATACACTCCTATTAATACTGATGACCAGCTCCCAGATCAGGGGTGATCTGCATCTGGTAAGTTCAACACTGGCAGGCAGATCCCCATCCTCCCTGAGGGCTCTCAAGAGTTCGTACGTGAGAGGAGCCGGCAGGATCGGATGAACCCTTCTGATCCATGATTATTGATGCAGCAACCTGGTTCCTGACGTTGGTTTTACCTTGATTCGCCTAACCCCAGCTGGTCATCCACATCAAAACATCATTGCTTTGGTGGTGGTTTCCAGAGCATGTAGATCCAGTATCCAGATCCCAGTAGGTCATAGGAATCCCATGCCTCAGTTTCCCCTGTGTTTTGACAGTAAATGCTCTAAATCTGGGGCTATTTCCGCTTGGGTGCATGCACAGAAAACACTGGATGCTGGAGTACATCAAGGGTTTCCCAGGGAGGGGTGGCAGCTGGTGGGGTTTAGTTGTCTCATTCCGTTCCTAAAACTTCCAGACACCTGGCAAAGGGCAGCTCTTCTTGCACAGTCTGACAAGGCAGCGCATAAATCCAGCGCCTCCGGGACCTGCGTCCCACGTCCCTGCTAGGAAACAAAATGGGTCAGGGCCAGTCCTCTGAGGGCAAGCAGCATGGCACAGCTCGTATCCATATGGCTAAACTTGCCTCCCCTCCAAAACAGGCTGGCATCGTGCCGGTTGGAAAGCGTCCATGCTAAACCCTCAAGCATGCCCAGATATTGTCTGGGAGAAGGAGAGTTGGTCTGGGCCAAACCCGTGCCCAGGTCCATCATAACAATATAGTGGTATGGATGATCCCGGAGGAGGACTCAGCCTTGTGCCCTTCCCCTGGTTGGTTTGTTAGTGCAAATACAGAGACATGAGCTTTCACACTGCACACACAGACCGTGCCTACAAACACCCACCGCCCTGGGCTGGCCGGTCACGGCCATGCACGCCAAACAGCGGAGGTAACAAAAATCTATCATTGCAGATTACTGACCTGGCTCAGGGCAATCCCAAGCATGAATACAGGCTGGGGGGAGAATGGCTGGAGAGCAGCCCTGAGGAGAAGGACTTGGGGGTGTTGGTGGCTGAGAAGCTCCACAGGAGCCGGCACCGTGCGCTGGCAGCCCAGAACCCCCCCGCAGCCTGGGCTGCATCCCCAGCAGCGTGGGCAGGGGGGCGAGGGGGGGATTCTGCCCCTCTGCTCCGCTCGGGGGAGACCCCCCTGCAGTGCTGCCTCCAGCGCTGGGGCCTCGGCACAGGAGAGACACGGAGCTGTTGGAGCAGGGCCAGAGGAGGCCGCGGAGATGCTGGGAGGGCTGGAGCCCCTCTGCTGGGAGGACAGGCTGAGAGAGCTGGGGGGGGTCAGCCTGGAGAAGAGAAGGCTCCGCGGAGACCTTCCAGCCCCTGCCAGTCCCTCAAGGGGCTCCAGGAAAGCTGGGGAGGGACTCTGGAGCAGGGAGGGGAGCCGTGGGACGAGGGGGAATGGTTTTAAGCTGAAAAAGGGGAGATTTAGAGTAGGGACTAGGAAGAAATTCTTTGGTGTGAGGGGGGTGAGCCCCTGGCCCAGGTTGCCCAGAGAAGCTGTGGCTGCCCCATCCCTGGAGGGGTTCAAGGCCAGGCTGGACGGGGCTTGGAGCAACCTGGTCTGGTGGGGGGTGTCCCTGCCCAGGGCAGGGGCTGGCACTGGGTGGGCTTTAAGGTCCCTTCCAACCCAAACCATTCTGTGATTCTGTGATTCTATGATTCTAAGCTGTGGTACCCTGATGAGACCTTCCCTGGCTGTAACCATGCTGGCTGAAGGCTCTTAAGAGCGTAGCGGCATTAAAATCGGCCTCACCTGCCTTTGACTTGCTCCACAAAGATGTGCTTTGAGGAATAACAGAAATGCAAGTGGAAGAAAGTTAATCTATCTGTGGAAGGGCCCACTTTGCTTGGGGTCCTTTCAAAATGATGGTAATTAATGCCCTTAACACTAAAAGATTCAGAGGTTTAGCGAAGATATGCCTTCCTGGAGGTCCAAATCCTGGTCGGCAGAGGAGGGTAAGCAGAGGGCTCCGAGCTCAGTGTGCCCAGGGTGAACATCGACTACTGCCCAGAAATGAAAAACTTCACCATTTCATAGGCAAAAAGGATGCATATTTTCAACAGAGAGAAGAACTAGCCACTGGCATGATTTGCCCAGGAAGATGGTAAAATGCCTTGTTTCCTGATGTATTTAAATGAAGACTGGATGTTCTTCTCAAACCCCTTCTTGGGTTTGAATGGTGGGTTTTGAACATAGGCTGGGGACGGTTAAAGCAGCTACTTTTGACATAAAACCTTCATAACTAGCTGATCACAGGTACATATACACATAAATACCTACATGTTAAATAGGTAATTAAAATGCACAAACAGACATAGACATACACACATATTGTTTTGGAAAAAATTCCCAAGATCATTTCCTAAACATCTTTGGCTCTTCCCTTCTGCTGCTTCATGCCTGTCCTTTCCTTCCGTCTCCTCCCCTTTTGGAAGACCATGGCACGTACTGCCTCCTACCATGCATTTGTAGAGCACTTCATAGATGGAGGCCCTGGTCCTGGTTAGTGGCCAAGAACATGATTGCGATACCCAGGTTGTTAAAGGCACAGCCTGGAGAGGCTGTGATGGAGTAACGAAGCATAGTCCTAGTCACTGTAATTGGAGGAGACAGTTCACATGGGTTAAGCTAGTTTAGACCTTCTGTATGGTCACGAATGGTTTGCTTGCAGAGAGCCAAGGTCTCCGAGGGCCACAGCGGAGGCTGGTCGGTTGGTGGCCACACCAGAGGAGCTGATGAGGGTGATCTAAATGACAGAAGCTAGGGGAAACAGAAATACAAATCTGTGCTTTGTTGGTGCTGGCGAAGAAAAGAGTTTAAGAGGGATTACAAGGTGCTCAGGGGAAGCTCTTCTGTGTAAACTTAGCTGACGGAGACAGCATGAAAGAGTCGGGAGCCTGTGCCAGCAGGGATTCACCTCAAGAGATGGATGGGAGATGGTGGAGGACCTCCTTCAAGAGACGGATGGGAGATGGTGGAGGAATTCCTTGATGCAGTGTTCCCAACCATGTCATCGTGGGGCGAGCAGAAAGAGCCTAAAGATGGCAGAAGGTAAAGAGGAAAATGAGACCTTGGGTGAGAAAGAGACTTCAGTACGCAAGCCTTTAAGGGAACAACCAGTATGGCCTTATCTGGTTTGCTCAGATGAGTGCTGGCGGATGGCCAAGGAAAGTTCAGAGTGGTGCTGGTAGGAGTTCAAAGGATTCAGGGGTATGGTCAAGAGGTAACATCTGTTAAGCAGGGAAGATGCTGGTAGCTGAAGCAGGTGGAAAGGCTCAGGATATTATGGTCCAGACAGCCCCACATGCTCCCCTGAAGGGGCCAGGGGATCCACTGGAATAAGAAACAGTGACAAGGTGGGGAAGGAAAGTGACAGATGTGGTTGTCACCAGGGTGGATGCTACCACCTTGACAAGGTTCAAAGGTTTGGTGGCCAGCCCCACGGGACCAGACCTAGGCACAAAACATTACGGCAAAAATCACAGCCAACCCACTCTGAAGGAAAACATTTGCACGCAGGCGGATGCTGGTATCCATGTCCAACTCCCCCCTTGATCATCAATCAAGCAATCAATCACATGAATTGTGAACATACACAACTCTCTCACTCCCAACAGATGGTCATCACCTCTGTGGCTATGTGTACCATTGTACATAAACTAGGAGATGCACCATTCCCTGGTCCTGAGAGCTTGCAGCAGCTAAAACCTCTTGCCCAAGAGCAGGAGGGTCCACCCAAAACACCTCTTAGGAATGGCCCATGGCTCTTCCTAACACCTTGAGCGTGTCTAGGAACTGTGCCAGCTGGCCTGGGTCCACCTTATGTGCTTTGAGTTCATTGCTTTCCTTCCTACTGAATCACAGAATCACAGAATGGCAGGGGTTGGAAGGGACCTTTGGAGATCACCTAGTCCAACCCTCTGCCAGAGCAGGGTCACCCAGAGCAGGCTGGACAGGAACGCACCTAGGTGGGTTTTGAACATCTCCAGAGAAGACGGCTCTACAACCTCTCTGGGCAGCTTGTTCAGTGCTCTGCCACCCTCAAAGGAAAGAAGGTTTTCCCCATTGTTGAGATGGAATTTCCCGTGTCCCCGTTTGTGCCCGTTGCCCCTTGTCCTACCGTTGGGCACCACTGAGAAGAGTCTGGCCCCATCCTCTTGCCACCTGCCCTTTAGATATTGATAAGCATTGATGAGATCCTCTCTCGGTCTGCTCCTCTCCACGGAATAACGCTGTGCACGCGTGTACGCAGATGCACACCTTGTTCTACCAGGCCAGGAGCGGAACAGCTCCTAGGGAAAAAAGCATTATTCTGCATGCTTCATCACGCAACTTCTTGCTCACATCCTCTGTGGCTCTGCAACGCAAGCTTCAGCTGTGCGAGCCATACCGCTTTAGTTCTGCGGTCTTCTGCCCTGGCACCGCAACACATCTGAAAGGCTTCAAATCAGTCCTGGGGGGATATTTATTATTACAGCTTTCACGTTCGTATTTTTAACCTCCTTGAAGAGCTCCCAAGGATAGCCAGAGGAGGGATACTATCTTAAGTGCACGAAGCAGATGAAAAAAACTCAAAATTAGCACTTAGTGCATTTAGTGGACTGGNAAGAGATGGATGGGAGATGGTGGAGGACCTCCTTCAAGAGACGGATGGGAGATGGTGGAGGAATTCCTTGATGCAGTGTTCCCAACCATGTCATCGTGGGGCGAGCAGAAAGAGCCTAAAGATGGCAGAAGGTAAAGAGGAAAATGAGACCTTGGGTGAGAAAGAGACTTCAGTACGCAAGCCTTTAAGGGAACAACCAGTATGGCCTTATCTGGTTTGCTCAGATGAGTGCTGGCGGATGGCCAAGGAAAGTTCAGAGTGGTGCTGGTAGGAGTTCAAAGGATTCAGGGGTATGGTCAAGAGGTAACATCTGTTAAGCAGGGAAGATGCTGGTAGCTGAAGCAGGTGGAAAGGCTCAGGATATTATGGTCCAGACAGCCCCACATGCTCCCCTGAAGGGGCCAGGGGATCCACTGGAATAAGAAACAGTGACAAGGTGGGGAAGGAAAGTGACAGATGTGGTTGTCACCAGGGTGGATGCTACCACCTTGACAAGGTTCAAAGGTTTGGTGGCCAGCCCCACGGGACCAGACCTAGGCACAAAACATTACGGCAAAAATCACAGCCAACCCACTCTGAAGGAAAACATTTGCACGCAGGCGGATGCTGGTATCCATGTCCAACTCCCCCCTTGATCATCAATCAAGCAATCAATCACATGAATTGTGAACATACACAACTCTCTCACTCCCAACAGATGGTCATCACCTCTGTGGCTATGTGTACCATTGTACATAAACTAGGAGATGCACCATTCCCTGGTCCTGAGAGCTTGCAGCAGCTAAAACCTCTTGCCCAAGAGCAGGAGGGTCCACCCAAAACACCTCTTAGGAATGGCCCATGGCTCTTCCTAACACCTTGAGCGTGTCTAGGAACTGTGCCAGCTGGCCTGGGTCCACCTTATGTGCTTTGAGTTCATTGCTTTCCTTCCTACTGAATCACAGAATCACAGAATGGCAGGGGTTGGAAGGGACCTTTGGAGATCACCTAGTCCAACCCTCTGCCAGAGCAGGGTCACCCAGAGCAGGCTGGACAGGAACGCACCTAGGTGGGTTTTGAACATCTCCAGAGAAGACGGCTCTACAACCTCTCTGGGCAGCTTGTTCAGTGCTCTGCCACCCTCAAAGGAAAGAAGGTTTTCCCCATTGTTGAGATGGAATTTCCCGTGTCCCCGTTTGTGCCCGTTGCCCCTTGTCCTACCGTTGGGCACCACTGAGAAGAGTCTGGCCCCATCCTCTTGCCACCTGCCCTTTAGATATTGATAAGCATTGATGAGATCCTCTCTCGGTCTGCTCCTCTCCACGGAATAACGCTGTGCACGCGTGTACGCAGATGCACACCTTGTTCTACCAGGCCAGGAGCGGAACAGCTCCTAGGGAAAAAAGCATTATTCTGCATGCTTCATCACGCAACTTCTTGCTCACATCCTCTGTGGCTCTGCAACGCAAGCTTCAGCTGTGCGAGCCATACCGCTTTAGTTCTGCGGTCTTCTGCCCTGGCACCGCAACACATCTGAAAGGCTTCAAATCAGTCCTGGGGGGATATTTATTATTACAGCTTTCACGTTCGTATTTTTAACCTCCTTGAAGAGCTCCCAAGGATAGCCAGAGGAGGGATACTATCTTAAGTGCACGAAGCAGATGAAAAAAACTCAAAATTAGCACTTAGTGCATTTAGTGGACTGGCAAGTGGTTGATCTGATCCTCAGGTTGGAAAGTGTTGGATTTCCTTGTACGGAAGCCGAACAGCAACCTCCTCCCAAATCGTATCTCAGCCTCCAGTACCACCACCTCGCGGGCTGTGGTTGCAGAGGATGTTTTCACCTGCCCACCCCCGTGTCAGGTGAAGACACAGACTACAAGAGCGCAATCGCACAATCGCGTTAGCTTAATTACCGGCAGCGGTGCTAGAAAAGCTCCAGTGTGCGCTGGCAAAGCGTCAGCAATCCCGACTTGCAATAGCACCCGCTTTAAGGAGCTCAGGGGCAGACGAACAGCCCACGCAGAAAGGCGACGGGTGCCTTTTGCATGCGATATCTTTCTGGCAGGGAAGCGCTATCAACCCTGCGGCGCTGGAAATAGCGAAAGGAGGTGAGAAGCCTCCCCAAAGACATCTCGGAGGTCTGGCGCCAGAGCAGGGAATTGAATGCACTCCACCAGGCATTTCTCCATCAAAGGGCACTGCCATGTGAGCAATATCAACTGACGGACATCTAAATGATGGGAAGAAACATCCCCAGCCAAGCTACCTTGTAACCTACTGTAAAAATTCTTGTGTTTTCCTCCAATCTAGCTGGCAGTGGCTCGGCTGTGACAGAAGCGGGGTTACAAGCCAGGGGAGAAGGGGAGGTCGTTTCATATCACTCAATATAATTTCCTTTTCAGGTTCTCTTCCCAGGCGCTGCTGACAGAGCCATTCCCTCTGCTTAGGCGTTCGGGTTCTAGGCTGTGGCTTTGGGGTCTGAACTCTTGGAAACAGAGACCTCAGTCCTCTCTTTCCAAAGGGTCTTCTTAATCTTAGAATCATAGAATCGCTGAGGTTGGAAGGGACCTTTAAGATCATCAGGTCCAACCATTAACCCACCCTGACAAAAGCCACTTCTAAACCAGGTCCCTAAGTACCCCATCTACCCTTTTTTTAAACACCTCCAGGGATGGTGAACCCACCACCTCCCTGGGCAGCCTATTCCAACGAAACCTTGAAATTGATTTTGGTGTGGTTCCTAAAACATTTCACGGAAACTACTCATACATGCCACCAAGCAGTCAAGACCACCAGCCTGGGAGCTCCAGGTTGAGGTATCTAACACAAGTGCCTATCTGTAGGTGTCTCCATTTCCACCACAGCCACGGGAGCCCTAGCCCATACAGTCAGCAAGGCTGGGAAAGCAGTTCAGCTCTCCCTAAAACATATGTCTCCTCCAGGACAGATGGATTGATCGCTCCAAGCTCCTCTAAGCTCAAGTCTCTTGCCCACAGGGAGGCATCTAACACCAGCTGTGATGCCCCAAGGTATTTCTCCTGACCCTCAGCTGCTGTTTCAGAGAAGTGCTGCAGTCCCATAGGCTCTGTGTCATGTTTGCCAGTCCTATACATCTTCCTATAGAAGAATAAGCCTTGTATCAGGCTGCAATATTCCTTCAGAGCAGCAACCATCTAGTAAGGATGTGCAGCACCTTCAGCACCTGGGTGATTTCAGCTGGGGCCTCTGGGTACTATTGCAACAGCACTTCTGGGAGGGAGGGCAGGCAAAAACATGACTCTGGATCCGCACATGCCAGGGAGCATCAAGACGATGCGTGGGATACACTTTCCTTTTGTTGTTCAGGTTTACTCTTCAGTCGTTGTTGCTCCAGCTGTGATTAATTCTGCAAACCTTTCGGGGATGCTAACATTTTTATTACTGTGCTGCTAATAAGGGAGGTTAATTAGTCCCTCCTTTCTCTTGCCTGCTTGGAGGACGTATCTGTCTGGTGTGGTTTTAGCCATGGCAGGCTGTGATGAAAGACCTGGCAGGGCAGAGTCGTGGCTGGTGCCTGTGCGGCAGACCTGGAGAAGAGGAGAACCAAGTTCAACCCTTGGGTTCAACCGATCCCAGGTCTCCTTGCAATGACCGAGCAAAGGGAGACCTTGACCCCCAGGCTCAAGGCACAGCAGTCTTCTTGCTGGTCGCTTCAAAAACCCATGGGGAAACATGGGGTGCTTCCAGCTGGTACCCCAAACTCCTTCCTCTGTCCCTCCAGCTGATGAATTTGGGATGATGTGGGCATCCCATCTCAGCCTGTCCTGTCATAGAATCATAGAATAGTTTGGGTCGGAAGGGACCTTTAAAGGTCATCCAACCCAGCCCCCTCCTCTGGACCCTTCCTCTGAATTCTGCCCCAATCCAGCCTGGGCTCACTCTTTGATCTACCAGGAAGACCAGAAATAGGTGCCGTGTTCCAGCAAGTTCTCCAAAATATGATGGGATTAAACTGGTCTCTACCGGAGACACTTCTGAGTGCCCTTTCTTCTTCTACCTCCATGCTATATTTTCCACCTTCTGATCAGCTCACACTTGGGTTTTCTTTCCTTCTCCTGCCATGTCTAAGACAAGCCCCTGCCTCTTGGCAGAAATTACTGCAGTGAGTGCCCGGGTGCAGGTCCACGAAGTCTGTATGCCCAACTCCACCTCCTCCACGCATCACTCCTCAAGGCTAGGTAGGCTTAGTTGATGGTCCTCTGCTCCTCTCTCTACATCCAAGTCACGGCAGCCCCAGGGCCAGGTCTGGAGGCCAACCTAAGGTTCCTGGGGCTAACAGAAATAATTTCATTAATCTGAATTTGCAATACATTAATTTGCTTTTGTGTGAGGATCACCCTCTCTAGTCAACATATCCCTTTTAGCTTCTATTTTGCAGCACAGCGTGGTGGCGGTGCCAGTATCTGCAAGAAGATGCCAAAGAGCAAAAAGGGCAGCAGCAGCCTCTGTGGGAAGCGCCCTGTTTCAGCAGCTCTCCTGGGATGGGGCACGTGCTGGAGCCTCCTGCTCTTCATCGTGGGGGAGTCCAAACTTTTGGGACTCCCCCAGAAATATTTCGCATTTCCACTTCTCTCTCCTGTTCATCCTTAGCTCCTGGAGCACACAGACTTTCTCAGAAAAAATACATATTTTCCAAGCAAGGACTTTTAGGAAAATGAGATACTTGATGAAAAGCTATCCCCTTGTCTTCCCTCTCAATTATTTTTTAAGTACTGTAGAAAGGAAATAAAATATTTTTATTAAAATGTCAGCAAGTAAACAAAATTTCTGAAGAGATTTGCCACACCAAAGCCAAAATCAACTCTGAAAAATTACTAAAGCAGAAGAGTTAACCCCCAGACTGTAATTTCTTTCCTAGGGAGACAGCAAAGCCTCTAGAGCTCTCTCTACAGAGGGACTACTGTAAAGTCTGGCATTATTTGATTTTATTGTTTTTGCTTCAGAGTAAAACCAGCCCTTCTCTAAGACTGGGGACTGGATTTGTCCTTATAATATGACCTTTTTGTAGCCTACTAGTAGTGAGAAAAGGACAAACTCTGGCAGAAAATGGACAAGATCTCTGGCGTTATGCTGGTGCAAAGTCAGGTTTTATCCATCGTCTGCTCAGAGCTGCTCCGGAGACAAGAGCTTGGTGATCTCCGTTTATCCGCTGTGATCTGCCACTTCCTGCTGAGAACGCAGGCCAAGTCCCCGATGTGTTTTTGCTTTTCTTGCAATGGTTGATGAATCCCTCCTCACTCTACAGGAGCAGAAAGAGCCCCATCTCTTGCTAGACCACCACAACAGCCACTCCGTTTTCCTGCAGATGCCCACAGCCTCCCTGCTCTTCTTGTGAATGGTCCATTCCCATGCCTGGTGGGGAAGACCCATAAGGTTGAACCCAACATCATTCCTTCTTCTGCAATCACCCCCACCCTGTTCAGAAACACTATTTTTTCTCCAAAAGCAGAAGGAATCACGGAACTGTCAAGGAACTGTTCCATGTCAAGGAACCATGCTTGACATGGTTTAGTAGTAACTTGGCAGTGCTAGGTTAATGGTTGGACTTGATGATCTTTAAGGTCTCTTCCAACCAAAATGATTCTATGATGCTACGAATCACGATACGCTGGAATTTGCAAGTGTTACTGCTCAGGTTAATCCACCCAAAGACGTTCATCTCCAGCAGAGTCCCAGCCAGAACAGCAGTCTCCAGCGAGGGGCTTTCTTGCTCACTCCCCAGATGGCATTTAATCTCTCCTCTAGTCAACTGCTCCTTCGTTACCCCTAAAAAAAGCCCTGGGAACTACTCATTGTTTATTTCCGAAGGAAATGGTCACATACTGCAAATGGGAGGAAAAATTGCTTCCTTGGGTCAACCAGGGCAGGTCAGTGCAGGCTGGTCTGCCACAAAACCCACCCCTCCACACAGTGCTAAGGCGAGGAACTGATGCGAGGCTCTGATGGTGGGACTGGCTCATCCCTTACCATCACTAGTGAGAAAAAACTTAGATTTAGTTTTCAAACACATCTGATAAAACATCTTTTCAATGAAGCTAGAGGGAGAGAGAACGAGTCAGACCAAGGAAACTTATTTTGGTGTGTAGGAAGCATGAAGACCTTCCCAAACAAACTAGCTGGGCCTGAAATGTCAGGCAAATCCTTCCTCAAGGAGCACATCAGTAGGTACATCAATCAGACAAGCCTTTCTTCCAGCATGCACACGAGTGAACGAATACCTCAATTATGGCTATGTGTTTCATTGCACATTGACCTTAAGAGTCCAGTGCTTTATACAAAGGAATTTAATTCAATTAGCACACCCATGGGTTTTTCAGACAGGCTACGGACGGACCCGCTGATGTAGGACATTTAAAGGTAGCACAGGGCACTGGATCTCAAATGTACCATCTTCCCCCGTTTTCCACTTACAGTCCAAAAAAAGAGGACGTCAGTGATCCCAGCAGAAGTGGTATTTGTTGCAAAAACATCCCAATGCTTGTTTTTGCAGTTTTAAAGGCAAGAAATATTGGCTGCTATTCTTCAGGCTTTCAAAGTATACTCAAGCACAGACGTATACCATTCATAAAACAAGGAGAAAGTCAAATTCATAGAGTACCCGCTGGAAGAGTCTTGTATTGGCATCAAGAGACAACAAGAGGCCAGACAGCCTCTTCTTTGCTTGACAGCTCACTGGAGAAGCTGCTTTGCAGGTTGCAGCAGACTACTTCTCTCAGGGGTTAAACACAGGTGGCGTTTTTTTTCTTGGAGGGAGGAGGGGTTTGTACAGGACAAGGCAATGCCCATGGGATCACTCATGACCTTGACCATACCAGCTGTCCATTCTTTGCTTTGTTTCTGGAGTTACAACGCGATGTCTCGAGTCTCTGCTACAGGACCAGCTTAACCCAAGCCATTACGGAGAAGAGCCTGAGCACATCCACTCCCTGGCACGATCTGACCTTGTTCGTGCAGTTTGGCCAAACTGGGCAAATTGTGGCCTGTTTGGCCCCCATCCTGAGGTTCCGCTGTGACACCAGCTATCTCAAGTTCTTCTTGACTGTGTAAGTGCCCCTACAGCCAGCCAAAACAGGGCCAAGGAATGGGTTTCACCTCTGGGAAACTGATGATCCACATTGCTACTGGTTAGCAGGGTTTGTGACAGTTTTGGCTGATGGAAACTCACATTGACCCAAACAATTCCCAGGCAGTGACCATTCCCAATAGCTGGCATAGACAAATCGCAGCAGGTTGCCTCCCCTCATCCAACAGTCTTCCACCACCAGCCCAGACACCTTCTGTTCCCTGGGAGAAGCAACACAGCCCTTCACCTTCACCCTACAGATACACTCTGGCAGGCTGCAACACAGCTCTCGCGTCAGTCCAGACACTGAATGGGAAGGACCACAAAGATGATGCTTACAGCACATCACGGCTACTATTTCTTTGTCGAGAAGACTTAGGGCTCGGTGCTGTGTTTTGTGGCCAAGTTTGTGCATTGAATTTCTGCATGTCTTCTGGGAAGATCATTCTGTGATTCTGTGATTCTGTGAAGAGGGAGGGAGATCCCACAGGCGCGGGGAAATACAAACGAGGTCACTTGAGCTCCAGAGCGTCTACACAAGGGACACTATCTCTTTCCTTCCAACCCATCAGAGGATGACTTGAAGGGGGAGGCAACGTTAATTCTAATTTTAAACACCAAATTCCACCTCATTTTAAACAAAATTTTTTAAAAATTCCCAAGTCTGCATGCAGGCAAGTTTTTTCTCAAGATGAGAAAAGAAGGTCAAACTGGAAGGCCAAAAGCTTCTGAAACACCAGTGACATCGCAAACTGTAAAAACGGTGCCTGGGTCCCACTTCTCCTCCATGCCAGACATGGGTAATGCTGCATCCTTTCTCCTCAGCCAGAATTCGCCAGGACAGCCACCTAAGGGGTGTCCTTTATGGTGTGCACGTGTGGGTGGCCACTAACGCCCAGGGATGTCCGTGCTTGCAAGGCTGCAAGCAAGAGAAGGAAGGAGAAGGGAGGGGAGATGAGATCTCCGAAAGCACCGAGGAACTTCAGGGAGCGGTGGGAATTGCCGAGGCAGACGTGAGCTGAATACCTAGAGGAATGGGCAGATGGGGAAAAAAACAGTGAAGCTTCAAAAACTGGAGACTGGTTCCCAGTGGTTTTACTCTGAGGATAGCAGGGATGCAGCAAGGGATTGCGCCTGGAGAAGCCGGGGGAGGCGGGGGCACCGACAGCTCTCATCCTTCTCCAGGGTATCTTGGAGCAGCGGAAAAAAAAAAAGGAGAAAAACCATCCAGCGACCTCGCTGAAATTAGAAACTTAACAATGAACACGCTCCACATACAACTTGCCCGTCTCTGTAGCCATGGAGACGGCTACAAATCTGTGTCAGCCGCAATCCGCTCTCCAGCTCCTAAAATTTAAACGAAAAAGGAGGGAGCGAGGGCTGGGAGGCGGGAGCAGGAAGGGGGAATTCCTCTGCACTGTTTGGCTTTGATGTGCATCACGTTTAAAGGCACAGGGGATTATCCGAGCCTGGTGCCGGATAAAGCGGCGGCTGTGTAGTAGCTGATGTGTGCTGGCCACGTTTCCCTCCAGCAGAGCATCTCCCCAGCCCCCGTAACAGCCGTGTCAAAACGTCTCGGTGCCAGGGACGAACCCAACGCCCCGCTGCTCCCGGGAGGCTAAAAAGCATCATCATCATCCTGGAGGCAGCAGGCTGAGGCAGCGTCTTGGAGGGGATGGAAGGACCAGGACAGCCAGGAAAGGAGCATCCACGGGGACTGTGCAGGGCTTCAGAGGGGAAACACCCAGGAAGGGGCTGGTGGCCTCTGCACAGCAAAAAGGGCAGAGTCAGAGAGGAATTCCTGCTGCCAGGACGGCTGGAGAGAAGATGAAGCAGGAAGGAGAAGGATGGGACCAGATACTTGTTTCTCCTGGGCTTAGAGGGCACAGCTGGGATGTAGGGCATGAACAACACACCCCTGCTAGCTCTGTCTCCAAAGCAGCAAAAATACAGATGTCTTGGACAAGACTTACAGCCTCTTGGACTTGTAAGCAGGTTCCCAAATGAGTAGGAGTCCAAGAGGCTGTAACCAGCCTCCCTACCTACCCCAACCACTCATTCTCCAACCCTGACCATTACTAGGATTTGGGTAAATTTTACCCATTCTGCATTTCTTTTTTATTTCTTATTTGGGCTACTTTTGGCTGGTTTGCCTCATTTTTGCTACTATGCACCTCAGTCCTATTTGTGCTGCTACGTGGAGCCAAACGTGATGTATTGTATAAAACTAAAGGGCTGCAGGAAACTCAGCAATACAAGGAGAGCTTAGAGTGCTTTGAAACTCTTTACAGCAATTAAATAATATTTAAGGCTACACCGCCAATGCTAATTTATAAAATACTGTCTTCTAACTGCCCTTTGGTGAGTATGGATGATCTACTGAGTTACAAAGCACGTAAGGGCTCAAGGCTGTTCTCCGCCCTACATCTCTGAAGACTCCTTAGGGGATGCTGTAGTTTCCCATCAAGGTCACTAGGGAAAGCTTGAGGTGTCCATTCAGAGAGGCAAAGGAGACATAGACTATTTTGACTGGCTCCATTTGATTCAAGGGCTAAGCCACTGAATTATCCACAGGTGACCGGTGCAGAAGCCCGGTGCAAGTTGAAGCCACCATGACGGAGAAAGCAAGCTCAGTTCCCAAGACTGAAGGTATGACTGGAGGGTGTTATTGGCCACAAATTCAGGATAACCCACTGAAAGCAACCTAATTTGCCCCTGCATTCATTCCCTGCTCCACCACATTCCCACTAATATTATAGGGATATTCTGGATGGATTGAGAGGCAAGAAGGTATCCAGCAGAAGACTGGTGAATGAGAAGCTCAGCATGAGCCGGGAATGTGCGTTCGCAGCCCAGAAAGCCAACCACATTCTGGGCTGCATTAAAAGAAGCATGGCCAGCACGCTTCCCCTCTACTCTGTTCTGGGGAGACCCCACCTGGAGTACTGCGTCCAGCTTTGGAGCCCTCAGCGAAAGAAGTACATGGACCTCTTGGAGCGGGGCCAGAGGAGGCTCCGGAGATGCTGGGAGGGCTGGAGCCCCTCTGCTGGGAGGACAGGCTGAGAGAGCTGGGGGGGTCAGCCTGGAGAAGAGAAGGCTCCGCGGAGACCTTCCAGCCCCTGCCAGTCCCTCAAGGGGCTCCAGGAAAGCTGGGGAGGGACTCTGGAGCAGGGAGGGGAGCCATAGGACAAGGGCGAACAGTTTTGAACTGAAAGAGGGAAGATTTAGATTAGGGATTAGGAAGAAATTCTTTGGTGTGAGGGTGGTGAGCCCCTGGCCCAGGTTGCCCAGAGAAGCTGTGGCTGCCCCATCCCTGGAGGGATTCAAGGCCAGGTTGGACGGGGCTTGGAGCAACCTGGGCTGGTGGGAGGTGTCCCTGCCCAGGGCAGGGGCTGGCACTGGGGGATCTTTAAGGTCCCTTCCAGCCCAAACCATTCTGTGATTCTAAGACACTCAGAAAACTATCTCTTGGGCATGGATGCAAAAGAGAAACGTGGCTCACAGCAACTGTAGTAACGGAATGACCTACAACTCCTAATTCATTAATCACTTCTATGGAATAAGCCTTATTCCAACAGGGCTGAAATTACCTAGCTCACTGCAATGCGCTGTCAAATAGGTTAGCACTTGATTAAGGTCTAAAATGTGCATGGAGGATTTATTGAAATGTTCTCATTTGCTGCAACATAATTAATTAGAGATACATTCCCAGTCAGGTATATTTTTAATGCTATCTGATCAGTCTACGAAAAAAGCGAAAGAGAAAGGAAGAAGAAAGGACAAGTTTAACTCATTTTAAATCAGGAAATTAAATGCATCAGTGTAACTCCTCTTTCCAGAGCACGGAGGTTCTGCTTTTCCTTTCTAAGAAAAACCCTTCAGAAGGCAGTTTTGCTGAATCTTGGATTTCCCGTCGGTGAAGTGTAGCTGAAAGCAGCACTTGGACTGGAAGGAAGAAAGTAAACACGAGTACCTGAAGTAGCCTGTTGAATGTCAACACCCCACCCTGACTAATTAGCAGGGCTCTACTTGTTATGTGCGCTGCGGTACCTTTCCAATTAATTCGTTCATATTTGCAAAGCCAGTGAAAGAGGCAAAGCATTAAATATAGAAGCTAAATAAAAGGGAATAAATAGCAACCAAGACTTAGCTCTCCAGGTTTTCAAGCCCCATCAGCGGGGACATTTAAAGAATCACAGAATCTTCATGGTTGGAAAGGACCTTTGAGATCATTGAGTCCAACCAAACAACCTACAATCTCTGCCACTAGAGCATGCCCTGAAGTGCCACATCTAGACATTTCTTTAACACCTCTAGGGATGGGGACTCAACCCCCTCCCTGGGCAGGCTGTCTCAGTGCCTGACCACTCTCTCAGTCACGTCATTCCTCCTCATATCTAACCTAAACCTCCCCTGCCGCAGCTTCAGACCATCTCCTCTGGTCCTGTCGTTCTTCACCTGGGAGAAGAGGCCAACACCCACCTCTCTCCAACCTCCTTTCAGGGAGTTGCAGAGGGCAAGGAGGTCTCCCCTCAGCCTCCTCTTCTCCAAGCTGAACATGCCCAGCTCCCTCAGCCTCTCCTCATAGGACCTGCTCTCCAGACCCCTCACCAGCCTGGTAGCTCTCCTCTGGACACGCTCCAGCACCTCAATGTCCCTCTTGTACAGCGGGGCCCAGAACTGAACACAGCACTCGAGGTGAGGCCTCACCAGTGCCCAGTACAGAGNCTTACTGAGGGTGCGCTCAATCCCCTCATCCAGATCATCGATAAAGATACTAAACAAGAAGATATTCACTCGCTGCCCAGAGCAGACTCCTTAACTAAGACTCGTAAGTGCATTATTAATTTTTCAGTAGCATCTACCAGACCTAATGAAGACTCGGTTATGCTATACATGAGGACTCTGCGCAGAAGAGCTTTAATATCTCTGGTCTCATGGCTGGTTCACTGCTCATCTGCATCCCAGCCATAGGACGGTCTGGGTACAGACCCTTTGCAACCACGAGTCCTCCTGCTGCCCATTTTCATTTTCCCAAACTGACTGCCCCTGCCAGGACATGGACATGGGATGAATCAGCCAGCCATCACCCAGCCTGCCTCTCCCAATCTGGATGCTTCACTAAATGGTTTTATTTTTAACTCTTCTTGTTGCCATTGAGTAAAGACACTCGCAGCACCTGGAGGAAACTAGAGCCAGGGACCTCCCTACAGCCTCCGCTGCTGTCCCTGCTATTAAATTATCCTGGCATCCAGAACAGGGTACTCACTTCCAAACTGCCTGTTGGGAATGGTCCCTAGTTCCACTGGGCATCCAAACAGCAGTTTGGATGTACCTAGGATTTCTTTGGGATGGCAACACTAGTATAGACATGGTAAGGACAGGATATATTGTCCACTGGATTGCATGACAGATCTCAACATATCCTGGATTGTATCCAAAGATCCAGGCTGAAGCCTGGTGACCAGCAGGACCCTGCAGAACTACCCTCTCTTGATGAAGGCTCTTTGCAAACAGTTGTTTCTGCATCACAAAGACCTTGTTCTGATCCCTCTGGCAATGATTAAAGAGAAAAAATAATCCTGTCATCGTGGAGAAAAGCCTGAACACAGGATTCAAGACTATCCCAATGGCTCTCAGCAGGTGACAAAGGCCACCCCTACTGCAAGGACATTGGTGGAGATGTCCTCTTTCAGACGAATGTGGAGGTACACCCCAGAGTTGGACACCTCTTGCAAACAGCTTGCTGCCAGCCTTCATTTTTAAAACTGAGAGGGAATTTCAGCTTGAGCGAGGGGTCTGCAATGGTTGCACCTACAGCGAGAAGACAGCAGCAGATAGTTTAAGGCACCTTAAATGCAGACAGAAAAGTCACCTCCTTCCCTTGTGAACTGCTATCTTCCGCAGCAGCCCGCAGTTACGGGCTGACCTCTGGAGAAGGCATCAGCTTCCTGAAATCCATCCCCAGGGTGCTTCTCATGAAGGCCAATGGGTTTCCAAATTGGTCCGTCCTTCCCTCGCTCACATCACCCACTGTTATTTCATCACACATGATGAGCAGGGGGGCAGCATTCAGAAAAACGCCCTCTTTGCATGTCACCCACGACCCCCAGGTGCCGAGGAGACAGGCTTATAATCTGTGCAGTCAGCTGGCACGCTCCCTTGGTCTAGGATTACATCAATTATCCTTATTTTTAGGCTTGAGGGTAAAGTCCTGGTGTCCACAACAGAGGCAAACAACTCCCGAAGAAAAGCTATTAACATACCTTTATATTCCAGTCTTTGTTAAGCTCCATGAGGGATCCATCAAGAACCAGAAGCCTACCGATTTCCAAAACCTGGAGTATTTCCAGGATTCAGTTCTGCTCCAACCCAGCTGGTATTTTTTCCCCCTTCTTTTTCTTTCCTTGTTCTCTGTTATCCGCGGGAGTCCGTTTGCCTCAGAGTACCTCCATGTACTTCACTGAGCTTGTGCCATTATTATCCTCCCTGCAGAAATTCTCGTACAGGAGGTTTAAAATGCGTGATGCATTTCTTCATTCGCGGCTGCATCCCCATTGCTATCAGCAGCCAGAAAACACAACGTATTATTAGAACTTTCTCTTTGATTAAGCCTGTAAGCTAATCGCTGCCTTGCCAACTGGCCCCCAAGACTTGCCCCACGACTCCTCGTGCAGATCTCCTTATTTTTCAAGTCATTATAATTCATCTGCACAAGCGTTGTGAACTCTGTGCTGGACACTGCATGATAGAGACCATTGTGATGCATGAACAGGGACACCATCAAGGAGCGCTAGAAAAACATCTGAATGACGCTCTGGACTCTTCATGTCCTCCTTTTTGATACAGCGCTACCAAGACGCAGGATTTCTCGGCAGAAGGAGGACACTGAGCACAAGGAGGACATGGACCTGTTGGAACGGGTCCAGAGGAGGGTCACAAAGATGATCCGAGGGCTGGAGCCCCTCTGCTGGGAGGACAGGCTGAGAGAGTTGGGGGGGGTTCAGCCTGGAGAAGAGAAGGTTTCGGGGAGACCTTAGAGCCCCTTCCAGTATCTGAAGGGGCCTAAAAGAAAGCTGGAGAGGGTGGTGAGCCCCTGGCCCAGGTTGCCCAGAGAAGCTGTGGCTGCCCCATCCCTGGAGGGGTTCAAGGCCAGGTTGGACGGGGCTTGGAGCAACCTGGGCTGGTGGGAGGTGTCCCTGCCCAGGGCAGGGGGTTGGAACTGGATGATCTTTAAGGTCCCTTCTGAACCAAACCATTCTATGATTCTATGATTATGATTCTATGATTCTATGGTTTGGGAGTGTGGCAAGGCGTGTTATGCAATTAACTTCCTAAACTCAGGTGTTAACGTCACAAGGAGCCTTCTTGTGCCCTCACCTTTCCTCTGTGACATCGTTTTGCCTTTCAAGAGCAAAAAGCAAACAAAAGAGGCTTTTGAGCCATTCCACCACCTGGCTGCCCTTGCTTTGTTTCCCAAGCCTGTGTGACAGGATGGCTCACAGCAGAAACAGAACAGCAGCCGGTACAAAGTTGGCACTTCAAGAGCTTTTGGACATCCCTTCTCAAATGCTGCGTAGGTTGGGGGATGATGACGGGCCGCGAGAGCCCACAAGCATTGTTATTTCCATTTAGAGACAAGCTGTGAAGTAGGGCGGGAGAGCAGGAAGGTCGGTGGTTGGCAGGGACCTGGGATGCCTGCCTCAAGATGGGGTGAGTAAATCTCTGCAAGTCACTTTCTCTCTGCTAAAAAAGTGTATAGGTGTGTTCACTAGTAGAGGCATAACCTAAAGCTGTTTTCTTCTAGGGTTGCACTCGACTGAATTTAGGGCTGAAGGCTTTAAGTAACCCAAGATTACGGGTTCCCTAGATTGCTGGGCAGTGGCTGCCCAAAGCACCTCCGTACTTTGTAACTCCAGCCTCCGAGCATGGAAATGAAGGGCTGCAGGGAACGGGTGGCACAGAACACAGCCGGGGCAACAAATACGAGTTCTTCAACAAATACTTGTGATAACTTAAAACAGGGAAGCGATGCTGAGATGGCGCACAAGTTTCCGGGATGACATCCATTTGAAATAAATTGTTTTTATTAAAGAAAAGGCCAACATATCCTTGCAATTGGAAACAGTTTATTTACGTGAGGAAGAAAGTTTGATAACACAGCAACGAGTACTGTGTAAGGAAGCAAAAAAGGACAGGTCAGGACAGGCCCAGGGAAGCAGCTTTGCTGATGCCGGGGAATTGCCATGTGCAAGCCACCCATCAAAACACATCACACAGGACCCTCTCCATGCTTGGGCCATCACGCCCTTGCTGTGAACTTCAGCTTGGGTCCTCAAGGCTATTCATGGAATCATAGAATTGTTTAGGTTGGAAGGGACCTTCAAGATCATCAAGTCCAACCATTAACCCAACGCTGAAAACCCCACCACTAAACCATGTCCCTCAGCACCACGTCTGCCCAGCTTTTAAATACCTCCAGGGACGGTGAATCCACCACCCCCCTGGACAGCCTGTTCCAATGTTTGATAACCCTTTGGGCGAAGAAGTCTTTCCTAATATCCATCCTAAACTCTGTCTCTACACTCCTATTCAGAAGCCTACTTTCAAAGACAGCTGGCTGCCTGAGTGTGTCACCCTTCATGTTCAGATGCCCGATTCTGCAAGTTCAGAGCAGTATTCTCCCATGTCTCCAGGCAGGACCTTCTTCTAGGAGACAGTGTAAGCGATGAGCCTCACCAAGAAGTTCATATGGTAAAGCATTACACCATGAAGACCCCTCCTCTAAGCACGGGCAGTGGCTGCTATCACAGCTCTTGGGTAGGATTCATCTAAACCACACGTGAATGTTTCCAGTGAAGACATCCATCACTGAAAACATCTGTGGAGATCTGCCCAACACCAGGACACCAGAGACAGGCAGCGCCAGGGGTGGATGAAGCCACATGTGAGGCTGCACAGGCACATGGCATCTCCTGTATTACATGACCCTGGACATGGATAATCCAACAAGTCACACTTAAAGAGGGCCAACAGCAAGCCCTTTCCATCCTTCCTCCAAAAACCTGTAGATGGAGTTATTTAATGCTGCTATAAAAAATAACACCCAGACTGACCTGCTGTGCCAGACAGAGCACAAACATCTAATAGGCAACAGATCTTGTCCCCAAAAACTTAGCAGGAGGTTACTGGGCAGCTGAATGCTAGATCCATATGTTCAAGGACCCAGTGAAGTATCTTATCCTCTACGCAATTCTGATTCTCTCAGCAACGTGGAAAAAGATATTCCTGCCCACAAACCAAGATATCGGGAACTTCTAGAGCAGGAAAGCGCAATGCCGAGCCTGGATTTTTGCACTGGGGCGCGAATAATCACATGCTGTACCTAAGCTTCAGGAGTGGCACTGTTAGATGGAAAATTAATATTTAAAAAAAAAAAAAAATGCAAAACAGCCCTTTTAGCAGAAGCAATTCCTGGTGCAGAAGGAAAGCGGAGGCCGCGCCGTCGCTCAGCTGTCTCTACGCTCACGGCTCTTTTTGTAGAAAAACAGACTCCCACTCGGGACTCGCTTCCTTCACAACTTCGCCCTCACTGCGAGGCTCGGCGGCAGTTCCCGGCAGTTCCCGAGGTCCCAGCAGGTCTGCCCCATGTGCAGATAAGGGGTTGCGCTTGGTTCTCGCAGGATGCTCCTGGCTTTGCACCGAAAACC
Organism: Rynchops niger; assembly: GCA_013400035.1. Lineage (NCBI taxonomy): Eukaryota > Metazoa > Chordata > Aves > Charadriiformes > Laridae > Rynchops > Rynchops niger. The sequence goes on from VXBH01008067.1 coordinate 164,930, forward strand.
CCGTTTCAGCGGTGGCACAGCACTCTGCCACCTAAATCCGTCAGGGGAGATGCTTTGTGGATGGGGCTTCACCAAAGCGAGCAGAAGTAATTCCCGGGAAGGGTGGCAGCCCCACTGAACCACAGATGTCCATGTCCAAGTCTCCTCTCCAGCCTCCTGCTGCTGCTAATGGAGATATCTGGACTCAGACAGTGGAGGCTGCAGAGGTTTCCTTTCCCTGGAGCTGACTCCTGCGTGTGGGCGTAGGAGGAGATGATCACAATCCCAGCCTCGCTGGCTGAGCGCCTCTTTTGTATCCTTACTTGACCCCTGAATTCACACACAGCTCGATCTACGGGAGGTTTCCCCAGCTGATCCACTCACAGAATCACAGAATCTTCATGGTTGGAAAGGACCTTTGAGATCATCGAGTCCAACCAAACAACCTACAATCTCTGCCACTAGAGCATGCCCTGAAGTGCCACATCTAGACGTCTCTTAAACACCTCTAGGGATGGGGACTCAACTCCCTCCCTGGGCAGGCTGTCCCAGTGCCTGACCACTCTTGCAGTCAAGTCATTCCTCCTCATATCTAACCTAAACCTCCCCTGATGCAACTTCAGACCATTTCCTCTGGTCCTGTCATTCTTCACCTGGGAGAAGAGGCCAACCCCCACCTCTCTCCACCCTCCTTTCAGGGAGTTGGAGAGCACAAGGAGGTCTCCCCTCAGCCTCCTCTTCTCCAAGCTAAACATGCCCAGCTCCCTCAGCCTCTCCTCACACGACCTGCTCTCCAGACCCCTCACCAGCCTGGTAGCTCTCCTCTGGACACGCTCCAGCACCTCAATGTCCCTCTTGTACAGCGGGGCCCAGAACTGAACACAGCACTCGAGGTGAGGCCTCACCAGTGCCCAGTACACAGGCACCATCACTTCCCTGCTCCTGCTGGCCACGCTGTTCCTGAGACAGGCCAGAACGCTGTTGGCCTTCTTGGCCACCTGGGCACACTGCTGGCTCCTGTTAAGCTGCCCGTCCACCAGCACCCCCAGGTCCTTTTCTGCCGGGCAGCTTTCGAGCCACTCTGCCCCAAGCCTGTGGCGTTGCTTGGGGTTGTTGTGACCCAAATGCAGGACCCGGCACTTGGCCTTATTAAACCTCCTACAGTTGGCCTTGGCCCATCCATCCAGCCTGTCCAGGTCCCTCTGTAGAGCCTTCCTACCCTCAAGCAGATCAACCCTCCCACCACTCCTCGCCTGCCTGTCCGCTCTCTGCCCTGGCGATGCCTCATTTGGGACCGTGGCACCACCTGGATTTGCAGCAGGACAAACGCGTGGTGTGCTGGTTGGGAGGGCAGCTGGCTGGGGGCTTCATCACGCGTGATGGCATTTCCTCACTGAAAACAAACGTTTTGGTGTAAGAAAAGGACGGGACGGAACACCTGAGCACAGCAGCTCTTCTCGCAGCACAAGCAATGGGCTCAGCAAAGGTGGCAGCGAGCTGAATTCCCACGGGGTTTCACCGAGTGATGGGTCTCAAATTGCATTAGCCAGTGATATTCTCCCCGGAGGCCTCAGAATCAGGAAATCCTGGGACTGATGGGGCCCCATGGACCGCAATCCACCTGGCAGCTCACTGACAGCTCCGCTTGCTCTGGCATCGGCTCGGGCTGTCGCGCGCTCCTGGAAGAGCTCCACCTCTGCCTGCTTGTGTCGATGCTCCGCGCTGCGCTGAGATGAAACACGTGCTTTCTTGGGCAACACTGATGAAAACCTCCATGCCGTTCTCTCACTCCAGAAGACAAAACTGTGCACACATCGGGCTGATGGCAAAATCCAAAGTGGCCTTGTCTGCCCATCACCTCCCATTGAACTGCAAGCTCTTACAGGGGCGCAGTCTGTCATCTCTTGCAAGCTCAGCCGGAGACTGATAAGTCCTAACATAATCCAACATCTAATGAAGGAATCAGAGATGTTTCCAAGCTGTGAGCAGGACTTTGGAGCTGTTACTGCCCTCCTCCGAGAAGCTGAGCATCCCGACTCACTGCTGCCACGCAGGGAGGACTCCAGCTGCTGCGGCTTGTCCTGCTCTTCGGCAGACAAGAAGTGGTCGAGGTTTACCAGGGGCAGCGCAGTTGGGTTTGACGTACCATCTGGACAGCTGTTGGACGTCTTCTCTTGGCAGCGAGAGACCACTTTGGTTTTTTTCACCAGTTCCAAGTCCCACGTGCTCTCATGTCTTAATCTGCTTGACTAGCGCCATGGGACTGCGAATGGAAGCAGCTGCACAAGATGTTTTTCGAACAGGCTGCGCAGGGAAGTGGTGGAATCACCATCCCTGGGGGTATTTAAGAGACAGGTAGACATAGTGCTTACAGATATGGTGTAGTGATGGTTTTTGTCAGAGTTAGGTTGATGGTTGGACTCGATGATCTGAAAGGTCCCTTCCAACCCAGGCAATTCTATGATTCCATGATTCTATGACACCGGGAAATTTCCCCCTCTGCCATCCTGCCCAGTACTCACTGTTACTTCTCTCAGATGCCAGAAGCCTTTGAGAGTTTCAGCCCAGGAATATGTATTTATTTATTTATTGGAAAAGGCAGCACACGTAAAGGCAAGCCGTGGGGAGCAGCTGTCTGGGCCAGGCTCTAGAAGTCCCCAAGCTGTGACACCCATGGCAAGAGGTGCTTCAACTGTGGCCAAGCAGTTCCCCAAGCTGCTCTACACCCTTTGCAGCTCTTGGGCACAGCCAGGTGGAGTCTGAGCACAGTATGTTTGGGATCCCCAAACACCGGGAAGACTCCAGCAATCACCACGGCTAAGGAAGTAACATGAAGCTTCTTTGTCAAGCTGGATCAAAGCGTTGGTGGCTTCCCGTGGTCCAGATAACTTCACATCACCACCAGAAGGGACCACAGGTCTGGGGGCTATCTCAAAGCCCAGAGACATTTTGCAGAGAAGAGCCCGCCTGCTTTTGAGGGGAGAGAAATCTTCCTGCCCACACACAAAGAAAAAGTGCTGCAGAACACTTTGAAAGCTGTTAAACTTCCCTCCTGGGAATTTCTCCCCAGGTTTGAATTTTTCCTTTTGAAAATAAAAAGCACATTTTTGTGGCCACGGAATCACACAACGGGACTGTTCACACATCAAAGGGTTTCAAAACTCACTTAAAAAAGAAGGTTCATTTAATAATCACATTTGCAGTTTGCAAAGCAACTCATTTATAGTAAAGAAAGGATGAACACTTTACACAGAGCAACAGACATCCACAGGAGAGTAAGTTTCCTGCAACAGAGGATGGGGGGATTTGTACCCCTGACTTTTAATATAGAATCACAGAATCACAGAATGGTTTGGGCTGGAAGGGACCTTCAAGGTCACCCAGTTCCAACCCCCCTGCCCTGGGCAGGGACACCTCCCTCCAGACCAGGTTGCTCCAAGCCCCGTCCAACCTGGTCTTGAACCCCTCCAGGGATGGGGCAGCCACAGCTTCTCTGGGCAACCTGGGCCAGGGGCTCACCACCCTCAGAGTGAAAAATTTCTTCCTAATATCTAATCTAAATCTCCCCCTTTCAGTTTAAAACCATTCCCTGTGATCCTATGGCTCTCCTCCGTGATCCAGAGTCCCTCCCCAACTTTCTTGGAGTACCTTTAGGTACTGGAAGGGGCTGGAAGGTCTCCGCAGAGCCTTCTCCAGGCTGAACACCCCCTGCTCTCTCGGCTTGTCTTCATAGGTGAGGTGCTCCAGCCCTTGCATCATCTTTATGGCCTCCTCTGGACTTGCTCCAACAGCTCCATGTCCTTCTTCTGTTGGGGGCTCCAAAGCTGGAGCTGGGCTTTCCCACCTCTCCCTTTCACAACACCACCACACCACAACCAGCTTTTTACAGGCAGAAACTCCAGCCCCGCACGTACCAAACACCATCGTGGCGTACCATGCGTGCACCCAACATGATGCAACTGCTCCCACCACCATGGCTCACCTTCCGCAGGCCCTACAGTCCTCCCTCTCAACAATCAGCTCAAACCCTTCTCTGCAAACTCTTCGTCGCCATAAAACCTACTTGTCTCTTGACCAATTACTCCGTGCCGTTAAGGATTAGGTGAGAGTAGACTTGTCTAGCTGAAAAAGACGCACTGCCTTTTTGAAGTGCAAGTTTTTGCTGTAAACTTACCTTGAGCTCCTGGTGCTGTTAACTCAAGTGCTTCTTCGCACAAATAATCTCTTTAATCAAAAGTGAAGGGGTTTTGAAACTGATTTGACTGGTAGGGCTGAGGGGGAAAACAGCCCGTTGCTTCCACAAGCTCTGCTCTGGGCTGTGGAAAAGGGAAATGCCAACCTACAGGGACATTTCAGAGTGCTACAATTACCTGCCCTGTGCCCTCACCGGCAGCTTTCAAGCCACAGGATCTTGCAGTTGGACGAGACGATCGTTGTAGGTCCCTTCCAACTGGAACTATTCTATCCTAACACACAAATCCAGTTTCAAGTTACCTCGAACTGGATCAAAATTTCCACAGCTCCCTCGGTCAAAGCACTGACCCAGTATGAACTCACCCCGATGGCTTGAATTTATGGAAAAACACCACAGCCTCATGCCAGGTCCACCATCCTCCCATGGACACACAATGCTGACAGAACCAATGCACACTTGGCTAATCTGACTGAACTGGGACATTTTTACAGTGACCACCATCTCTTGAGTTTGGCCAAGTGGAGAACAGCACCTCAAGCACAGATGACACCCAACAGCTCTGCAAGAAAGCCAAGAGATATCAAGCTGACCAAGTGAGGTCAGCTCTGTCCACTCTGGGAAGATGCTCCCAGCCCAGTTTCTAAGGACCCAAGTGCCACCACCGCCAAGGGGTGATGCATTTTTGGCAGATTCATACCAAATTGCAACAAGGTTTTTGGATGAGGCACAATCTCAGGAGGGCTCCAAAAGCCACGTGCTGAACAGACCCTCTGGAGCTCTTGCACCTCCTAGGGAGTGGCGTGCTCCAGCCTCTGCTGCTGCAATTCCTCGTGCAGAACGTTTGCAGACCCACCTCTCCACCCGTTGAAGCCAAGGAGTTGAGGTATTGCTGCTGGCAGAGGGACAGGGCACAACACTGGGACTGCAACACCTTAGGCCACCACATTTGGGTGCACCAGCCCTCACCCACACGAGTCAAAGAAACCAGCATGTGGATGGACAAGTTGCTTCTTAGGAACATCCCCTGAATAGCCACATTTTGTTCGGTACTGGAAGCTACCACTTTTATTGCAACTTAGATATTCATTCTCCTGAACCACACACGCGTCTCGAGACTGTACATAAGGAAAATATACGTATTTTAGCAGAATCGATGGGGAAATGGCCTCCATCTCAGCAGCACGACCTCACAGCATCCTGCTGATTTCATGCAGCAGATCCAGCCTGGATCCCAATGTCTACATACGCTCCTACAAATGCTGTGTTTCTCACATAGGGTCTGGTGTACGCTGGAGCCTTGCTGTAGAAATCAGGCTAGGCGTCTCTGAATGGCACAGGAGCTCACGAAGGGAACGATTGCACCTTAGAAGCATGTGAGTAACTACGAGGGTCATTCAGTTCAGAGAAGAGGCTGGTATTTAGGCTGCAGATGGAGAAAAATTATGTCAAGAGCATGGTTCAAAACACTGCTTGTTTAAATAACCTCCTCCAGGCAGCTCTGGTAAACGTAACGCTGTAAAGGAGCCCTTCTGCTGCCCACGGAGAGACTCTGGTGTCAGCAGGTGACAGTGATTGGTCATCTGGGCTCTTCTGCTTGTCCTTCTCGACCACCCTGCTCCTCTCGTAAAGGGGAGCTGCTCCGGGAGATGCTCAGAGGTAACAAAGCCTGGCTGGTTCTCTTGGTCCAGAAATACACTGAAAAACCCCAGACAGGATTCCCCGCTGGCTCGGCGATGCCATAAATCAAGGCTCATGTCTTACACAAAACATGCAATAACCTCTAAGTGATGCTCAGCCCTCCCCTCCCACCGACCCCCTCTTCCCAGGGGGGTCTTCTCTCCCCAGTCCCCAGCAGAAGGAGCAACATCCTTGACCAGAAGCTCTGCGAGCAGACCTGGATGCGTGCTCCGGCTTCCATAAAGCACAGCCTTGGTCTCGTTAGCTCCAGCATATCGTTATGATTTTAATTGGCCAGACTTGCGTGCCTGAAATACCTTTTATTTGATTACACTCGTTCTCCCCCAGCCTCAGACATGGCAGCCTGGTGTAACAGGTACAGCGCTAAATTTACGAGCGGCCAACGCCAGCCTTAGCACCAGGCAGCCTTTTTCATGACGGGCTCCCTCGCTGGAGCTGTCTGATGATACTTCCCGTTGATCCGAAATTTCCCATGGCCCGGAGTGATGCCGGAGAAGGCAGACGAGGGAAATCTTCAGGCTGAGAGTTGTAAACACAGGCAGGTTAAGTTGCCTAGCTGAAGAGCTTGCCTCACGCCTGCTCCATCCTGGAGGTCTCCACCTGCGCTGCAATCTGTCCTTCGCTAGAAGCAGCCCGGGGGGAAGGTATGGGAGACTCCCGAGCACACAACATGCAGCGGCGACTCTTACCCACCTTGGTCTTTGCAAGTCAGAGCCCAAACTGAGCTGGATCGAACTGCCTGACGCTATTAAACAACCTCCCCGGCTCATGCGCGCCCCACGTCCGCAGCACACGGTTGGGTCCTCAGGGCAGGGAAACCTTCGTAGTGCTGAGCAATGGGGACTGAAGGGGAGTTTAAGGGCGAGCGTTAAGAGCCCATGCAGGTGAAAACAGGTTTTAAAGTCCAGTAGGTTGGTCAACTCGTTATTTCGTATTTGTAAAACAGAAGAGCGAAAGGGATCTCCATGATCAGAGGTGGTGGAGGCTCCTTCTCTGGAGATATTCAAACCCCGCCTGGACGCGTTCCTGTCCAGCCTGCTCTGGGTGACCCTGCTCTGGACTAGATGATCTCCCAAGGTCCCTTCCAACCCCTGCCGTTCTGTGATTCTGTGACTCTGTGATCCCTTCTGCAAATTACGGGGAGGCAGGACCCGCTCCTGGAGGCGCTGGTGCTGCGGACACGACCTTCATTACCCACCGGTGCCTAACGAGGCTTCGGCACCTCTCCGGAGAGCATAAGTTATTACTAGGGCTCATTTTGGGGATCAGGGTAGAACAGGTATCGGACAGCACTGCACTGTTTCTGCCCCATAAAACTGCACTTGGGCAAGCAAATGCCAAAGGCTGTTAGTGCCCGTACCCTAAAAGTCACGGCAGAAGCCTCAGCTTAGACAGGGCTTCACACGGGCAAAATTTTCAATTTTTCTTCCCCGGGCAGGTGACCGTAGGCTGTTCAATGCACTAAATTTACTAGAGGAAAGACTGAGCACCCCCTCAGCGGCAACCAGCTTCAAACTCGTGAGCCTCACCCCAGATTTCTAAACCCATGCTGAGGGATGGAAGTAACAGCATCCCAATTCTTGAAAGCGCTACAGCCTCACTCTCTTCCATAACTGAAGTAAACACCACCGTCAGTGTCTATTTTAAAGCATATTATTCAGTTTTAATACCTCCCAAGACTGGTTTTCATTCTTTTCAATCCCAACTCCACCTTTGGGATTAGTGATTTTATTTTACGATGGGATATTAAAAGTAGGCAGCCAGCCCCACCCCCCCCCTTTTTTTTTTTTCCAAGACAGTATTTAGAAGGAATAGATTAAATCATTAAATACACGCGAGCACAGGAAACACTGGAAACTCTTAGCCATTATGCTATGAAGAGAATGCCAATGCAAACACTGTAATAAAATATTCTTCACTGAAATCAACACTAATTTTCCGAGGCAATCAAATCCATCCCTGTGATCCCTCCTCCTAGGGAAAACAGCCAGCACGGCTAAATTCAGCTCTGTGTGGCTCCACGCTTAAATTTGGCTCAGACACGCTGCAAATCAATGACTTCAGAAAGGTTTGCTAAGGAAAAATTCCCAACGGGCAACGTTTGCCCCAGCACGTGGGACCTCTCCCCACACAACAGCAAAGAGTAAGATACCGCATCGATCTGGGGCTCCAGGAAGGCTGAAGCTTCAAGCTACAAACTTGGTGAAGCCACTTTGATCACTATTTGGAGATGGCTGCCTGTCATGCAAGGGACCGGTCACCAAAGAGAGCTGAGCCATAAGGAGCTCAAATGTTGATGCTCCACCAGCATTCCAGAAACAGGACCAAGTCTTTAACAATGGCTCCTCCTTCCTAGTCAACCCACAGAAGGGAAGGATGATGTGCTGTTAGAAAAGGCTGAACAATAACCCGGCCAGTATCAGATGAGCAGGAGGAGAGGACACGTCATAGAATCATAGAGCAGAGTGGGTTGGAAGGGATGTTTAAAGGCCACCTAGTCCAACCCCTGGCCATGGGCAGGGACATCTTCAACTAGACCAGGTTGCTCAGGGCCCCGTCCAACCTGACCTGGAATGTTTCCAGGGATGGAGCATCTCCCACCTCTCTGGGCAACCTGTTCGAGAATGGGAAGGACGCCTCAGTGATCTGCAGTTTGTGGATTACCCAGACCAAGGGCTGTGCTCATTTTTCACCCAACACCTACTCCCGTTTCCAGAAAGCTGTTGGTACCTGTCTTTGATGGCCCTTAAATCTTCTGCGGTAAGACAATGAATAAATATTCCAGCTAGGTATTTTATGGTGAGTGCCTACCCTCCATGATTTCTTTAAGGATCTGGTAGCATGCTGCAGATAGTGGATTTTAACACAAACATCTGAGAAATACTTAAATGCTCCTCTTTACTCTAGGAAGAGCTACCCAAAAAACCCAACCCACAACAAACAAACAAAACCAAGACTTCTCTCTCTCAGACATGATTAGTTATTGGGAAGAAACTCTTTACTGTGAGGATGGTAAGACACTGGAACAAGTTGCCCAGAGAAGCTGGGCATCCCTGAAGGTGTTCAAGTACAGGTTGGACGGGGCTTGGAGCAACCTGGGCTGGTGGGAGGTGTCCCTGCCCAGGGCAGGGGCGTGGGACTGGATGATCTTTAAGGTCCCTTCCAACCTAAAGCATTCTATGATTCTATGATTCTATGACCCAATAGAAGTTTAATCAAGTAGGCTGCAAAACCCTGCTTCAGGTCACAATGACCTTACCAGTCTGGAGAAGACCAGCAGCCATGAAGGCAGGTGGGCACAACAATCCACTTTGCCAACCTGAGTATTGCAGGATAGACATTGCCAGGATCCATTCTGTTGAGAATGGCCCAACAAGCCATTCAACACAGCCCCAACAAGCAAAGCCACATCCTACTGTAAAACATTGTCTCTCCAAAAGAAAGTGACTGCACGTAAAATACCTGTTGGGAACAATCCCTGGAGCAGGCCAGAAGCAGGACCCAGGAATCATTTGGGTCAGTGCTAGCTGGCCCAGGCATCAGAGCTTATATTCAGCTTCAGGGGGGCGAAAAACACCAAAACCCCAAATGCTGTGTTCTCTGTGTCCTCTATGGTGTCCTTGGCTTCAGACAGTAATACATCCTCCAGCGTGGTTGAGGTCAAGCGCGGAACTCCCATTCTTGTAAGGCTAACTTCTGCTCAGCATCATCCATGAAAAAAACGCACCAGTGTTTCTGATGTTCTCCGGAAGATGCCAGAAATGCTACTTTTCACATTATAGCACAGGAGTCAGGGATCAGCGTGTTTCATTATGAGATCAAAACCCAGTTTATCGTAAGTTCAGCAAAGCTGAAAGGACTTGCAAAAGTTAACAATTCTGAGAAGCAACCAGACATTCACCAGCGAGACACAGAGATGCACCAGGCGAGTAACAGCCTTTGCAATGGGACTTGCTCTTTCCCTCTTTCAAACCACCTTGAAAGCACCATTTGCTGGTGGCAAAGCAGCTTTAGGATACTGCAGGTTTCATCTGTAATGTTCAACTCCTTGGGACACCCAGGAGAGCGACCAAGGATTTCACCAAACTTGGATCAAGTTGGGTGAAATCCTTCTACTGAGGTCATTGAGTCCTTAATTTTTGGATGACAAACGACACTCCCCTCTATGCAGCCCTAACCTACTGAGGACTGCAGTGCCCCATAAGTTAGTACCTATTGTATATGGTGGAGAACAGGGCAGCATGGCCTCATGCCCAACAGCTCCAAATCCATGGTACATCAGGGCCGCCCCACTGCATGGACGTACCAGCCCCACCAGACACAGGAGCTCCTGTACTGCTTTTACAATATAGAATCATAGAATGGTTTATGTTGGAAGGCACCTTAAAGATCATCTAGCTCCATCCTCCCAGGGATGGAACAGGGACACCTCCCACTAGACCACAGAATCACAGAATGGTTTGGGGTTGGAAGGGACCTTAAAGATCACACAGTTCCAACCCCCCTGCCTTGGGCAGGGACACCTCCCACCAGACCAGGTTGCTCCAAGCCCCGTCCAGCCTGGCCTTGAACCCCTCCAGGGATGGGGCAGCCACAGCTTCTCTGGGCAACCTGGGCCAGGGGCTCACCACCCTCACACCAAAGAATTTCTTCACAATATCTCATCTAAAACTCCCCTCTTTTGGTGTAAAACCGTTCCCCCTCGTCCCATGGCTCCCCTCCCTGCTCCAGAGTCCCTCCCCAGCTTTCCTGGAGCCCCTTGAGGGACTGGAAGGGGCTGGAAGNCCCACCCAGCCTCTGTTCGTGCTTGGGATTGCCCCGACCCAGGTGCAGGACCTTGCACTTGGCCTGGTTGAACTTGATGAGGTTTGCACAGACCGAGCTCTCAAGCCTGTCCAGGTCCCTCTGGGTGGCATCCCTTCCCTCCATCGTGTCGACCGCTCGAGCCACGCAAAGTCCCCCCGAGAAGCAATGGGTGATGGTCTCTCAGCCGTGCAGCGAAAGCTGTGTCATTGGGCTCGGAAACAGCCGAGCGTCTCCCGTAAATCCTTCCCCATGACGGAGGCTGAATCAATTCTCCCTTCTGTATCCATGGCACAGGATCAATTAACCTTTGCTATGGCTCCTCCTGTGAATCGCTTAAGAGGGGTAACAGTTAAACTGCTTCATAGGAAGCGGTTTTAAAAATGCCCTGCTCTGCTCTGCATAAGATGAGAGACTTCGCCACAGAGAAGGAGGGGAAAAAAAAAATTAAGCGCGTTCAGCATCTTATGGATTAATCTTAGGCCTAGAGCCAGGATAATTACTGCCAGAAGGAATAAAAGTAACATAAATATAGGTTAACGCACAAAGGATCCCGTTTGCGAGGTTTTATACACCACCAGCTCAAAAGCGGATTTGTAAATTTAATTATAGAAAGATTATAAAAGCAGGTAATACCCAAAGGGTCGTTAAAATAATTTCACTATAGTGATGAGAACAAAACAAAACAAAAAAAAAAACCCAAACATTTTAAATAAAGTAGGGCATCCGATAGATCCCTTGAAGACCTCCTGCAGGATCCAGACCCGGCTGCTGGCCGGGGACGTGCACGAAGCGTCCGGCTAAAGCAGCACCCGCCACGATCTTGCAGAAATGCCATTTCTGAGGGAGAAGAGAGAAGTCACTCTGAGAACCTTGCAACCTTCCAGCGCCGATTTACTTAAAAACATCTGAAGTTTTTTTTTACAGAAAGTATTTCCACGGTGGCGGGAGCGTGGGACGGTCTGGTCAAAGCCATGGAAGAGGACACTTCCAAACCCACCTTTTCCACATGGATGATGCGAAATCCCTGAACATGCTGGTCCCCGTCAGGATTAATGGTGTTTTCTCTGCCAAAACCAGCTTTGGGGGAGAAGGACGGTTCTTTAAATATCATTGGCGCAGATTTGGGGTCTACCCCGAAGGCGATCTGTTGCCGGTGAAGAAAACGGCAACGGCATGGACTACCCAAGCAACTCAGCTCAGAAAAGCAGGAATATTCCCTGCCGTCCAGGCTGCAAGAGTGCATCCCTCACGCTGCTAAAAACTGCCTGAAACGCACATACATCTCCAAGCGTCTACACACACTCATTTACTGTAATACAGTTAATCCTGTAGATGATCTAAAAAATATATATAAAAAAAAAATATCCATCTCAGTGCACACAGCATAATATTTAGGTTATCTATTGTTTTCATCCTTTATTGTCTTTCTGCTTGCCCTCTCTTTCCCTCTCTTTTCTTGCCCAGGAATGCAGCCGGATTGTCTCCTCGCGGTGCGGTCTGCACTCTTTAAGAAAAAATGAAGTAATAGCACAACCTGCGTATAAAGGGTGAAGGCACAGGGCAGGAACAGAGCTGAAGGTTCAATTCCAGGATCTCCCAGGCTTCCCACTAAAATACAGACACCCTTGCCAACTTAAAATTTTAACTCTTGACCTATAAAACCAAATTTTTGGTGTACAAACCGTATTTCTGACCGCTCCAAGGACTTTTTGACTCCAGGAGGCAGCAGAAGCGTCCCTGGGACAGACCTGGGCGTTCACCTACCACGGCTCTGAACAAGCTTTTGTCAGTCCAGCAAAACACGGTGTCATTTTTAAAACGCGTCGCTGGCGTACTTAAAATAGATCATGTGCTTAAATGCTCTGCTGGTCTGGTACCGCCATGCCCGGGCTGCGTAAGGAGAAAACGTTCTGAGCGCGCTGCCACCACCAAATGCCTGCAAAAAGGCCCTTGAAAGGATCACAGGCAAGTATTTTTTAAGCCTGACAATACACATTTATTAGAAAGAAATCTTAGGGTTTTACAAACTCGCCGCGTATAAAGCGCAGTGCATTAAAAAAAAACAAAACAAAACAAAACCTCAGGGCTGAGCATTCACACCTTGACCCTCCTCTTTGCCTCGATTAGCAAGATTTCTGCACACATGGCTCTTTTAACCTCGTTTCGCGCCAGTTGTTTTTGTGCGCGACGATCCACGCTGGGTGCTACAAGCCCTTTTTGTCTGTAAATACGTTCAAGAGCTCGAAGACCCAAAGGAAAGTCACGCACGGGTGTTGCCAAGACCAGGGTTCAAATACAGTTTGACTGTGTAGTGAGCATTTAAAATACCATGAGCACGATGCGCCTCTGAAATCCACATATCCATATGCCTTTGAAAGCCATATATCACGAAACAGCGACATTACGTGTATGGCACAGGATGCACTGGGACGCAGTAATGGAAATGCAAATTGTACCTCTAAATCAGAGGCTACACCCACACAACTGTTTCGCAGAAGAGGTTGTAAGAAGCCCGGTCCCCCGAGACGTGTAAAACCGGATTAAACATGAACTTCAAAACCAGTATGATGCGGAATAATCCTACGCTGGCAGAAAGGGATCAAAGCTCATTTCTCTAATTTCCTTCATCTTCCGCAGAGATTTCTGAACTCTGGCTACACAGGAGGTTGGGAAGTTAAAAACCTCTCTCTTTTAGAAGGATCGGCAGCGGCGAGCTGAAAACAGAGCAAGTTAAATATCCCGGAGAGCAGAGTTATTTCGAATGGGCTTTTATAAAGGAATCCCATGGCCGGAATGGCAACGAAGGAAAAGCATCATCACTCAGCTTTGTCCACTTGGCTACTGGCAGGATGCCATCATCCAAATCCCATCACATCCGACCTAAGTCCAGAAATCCCAGGATGCTTTTATTTTTTCATATATATATATATATCTATATACACACAAATATTTTTTTTTTAATTTTTTTTTTTCCCCTCCCTAACCTGGTTCCGGCGATCCCCGCAACACAGCTCATGTCAAACCCTCGCCTTGTCCTGGCAGAGGACCGCGAGCGCTCAGGCGGAGGATTTAGCGCTCTGCTGAACAGGGACCGACCTGAGCACGGGAGGAAATGAAAAGCACGCTTCAGTTCCCTGGCCGAGGGGGTGACATCCCGGCGACACCGAAGCCAGCGGCAAAGCTCCCCGCTGTTTGGGACCTCACCCGAGGCTTCACAACCCTCAGCGTTGTGAGATCGCGCTCGTCCAGCAGATGCTGCTTCAGCCTTAACTGCTAAACATGGGAGAGAGATTTTCCTCTCCCGTGTCGTTCACACCACAGCAAAAACCTTGCTAAACCTCGGGCTAAGGTGAGATCCGGCTGACGCAGCGCTGCTGGTGGAGTAAATCCCCCGACATTCCCAGTTTCTTTGGTGGAAATCAGCTTCTTTGCTAAAAGAAGCTGCATTCATAGAATCATAGAATTTTTAGGGTTGGAAGGGACCTTAAAGACCATTTAGTTCCAACCCCACTACCACAGGCAGGGACACCTCCCACCAGACCAGGTTGCTCAGAGCCCCGTCCAGCCTGGCCTTGAACCCCTCCAGGGATGGGGCTTCCACCACCTCTCTGGGCAACCTGGGCCAGGGGCTCACCACCCTCATGGTGAAGAACTTCTTCCGAACGTCCAGTCTGAATCGACCCATCTCGAGTTTTAATTCATTCCCTCTAGTCCTACCATTACCCGACATCCTAAAAAGTCCACATGAGCATCACAATTTTCATCGCAGTTCAATATCAACCGAGTTTGAACAACTCCTTGGCCAACGCTTCCCCGTTCCCTCTACTGTTCTCTGTGGTAACTCTTCTGGGTCTTCTTCTGCCCTGGGATGGATTACTTATGCTCTGCTGTGGACATACAGTGATGTTTATATGTTTATATACGTAGATACACCTCACCTGGATCCGATAAGCTGACTTATAATCACAGCAACTTCAAAATTGGTGAGGCCTCACCTCGAGTGCTGTGTTCAGTTCTGGGCCCCGCTGTACAAGAGGGACATTGAGGTGCTGGAGTGTGTCCAGAGGAGAGCTACCAGGCTGGTGAGGGCTCTGTAGAGCAGGTCGTATGAGGAGAGGCTGAGGGAGCTGGGCATGGTTAGCTTGGAGAAGAGGAGGCTGAGGNCAAAGAACACAAAAAAAAAATAATCCGCTCCTTCCCAACATTAAACAATACACATCGATCCAAGCAGTGGCACATCTCGCCACCCATAAAAACCTTTCAGACCTAAAAAAAAAGAAAGAAAAAAGAAAAGAATTAAATAAATAGCTTAAATGTTAACAAATCCATTATCAATAAATTAAAGCTGAAACGGTGAAATTAAAATTAAAATAATGCTTTAGACCTACATGAACTGAACCACTTGACAAAAAACTGCTTCAAAGTACAACAGGAATTTTTTTTTCCCCTTGGTGTACTCTCATGTTCCCATTTATTGGAGGAAAAAATTCAGCAGAACTGGAGGAATATGGTGTTTTCCTGACAAAATAAAACTTGGGATTTCTTGGCATCCCAGCAATACTTGCAGGGGCTTGGCTTTATATTCAACTGCACTATTTTTGAGTGGAATACAACCAAGAAGAGACGAGTTTCAGACCTGCAAGTAAGAAGTCCAACTGTAAGGGACAATACCTTCTGGAAAGTGAGCTTATTTGTACCCAAAACGGACTTGTTTTTGGGGTTTGGTGTGCAGCACTTTGGGGAATCCACCCCCTCGTGTGTGACATCCCAGTGATGGAGACCAACCCCCTTCTCCACAGTAAACTGCATTTAATCAAGAAGAACCACGCAGAGCGAAGCCACTGATGAAAGTCTTTCCAGGAATTTCAGCAGAGAGGATTTTAGCCTAAAAAAGGATTTACATATTTTTTCATTCTCCCTCTCTCTAAGGCTATTGCAACAGAGTGCTCTCCTGGGGTTTCTGGATGACTGGAAATGGCACCTTGGACCATCAGCTGGTTTTACGCATGCTCTACTCGTGGCCATCCAAGCCGATGGCAGCAATGACACATGGTATGGCTGTAGTCTCCCAGGGCTCCCATCCCAGACTATGGTGTGCTCCTGTTTTCCGGACATAAAGCTTTCCACATGGTTCCTCGACCCTGGAAAGCCCAAGGTGTCCAAGGCTGTCTGCAACCATGGCTTTTGTGGAAATGCCATTTTACAGAAGAATAAAATGAAATCTCTCACTGCGATTGGCAAAGGGCTCCTTCGGCAAAGGCAGGATGCCATCAGATGGCTTTGATCAAAGTAAACTGTGACAAACACAGCCCTGCTAGGATGACTGGCCACACAGCTCAGATCTAGGACAAGGTTTTGCGTGGGAATCAGCACACCAATTTCCTTGCTCCGTGGCCAACACCGTCCTGCTGCAGCAGGGGCAGTTTTGCAGCTCTCAGTGGGATATCGTAGTTTATGAACCCAAAAAAAGACATTTTAAAGGCACCAGAGGACATTCAGAGACCAGCTCCTGCTGATGGGACGGCACAGTTCATCCCAGAAAACCTCAGCTGGAATCACAGAATCACAGAATGGTTCGGGTTAGAAGGGACCTTAAAGATCATCCAGTCCCACCCCCCTGCCCTGGGCAGGGACACCTCCCACCAGACCAGGTTGCTCCAAGCCCCGTCCAACCTGTCCTTGAACCCCTCCAGGGATGGGGCAGCCACAGCTTCTCTGGGCAACCTGGGCCAGGGGCTCACCACCCTCACAGTGAAAAATTTCTTCCTGATACCTAAATCTCCCCTCTTCCAGTTTAAAACCCTTCCTCCTCGTCCTGTGGCTCCCCTCCCTGATCCAGAGTCCCTCCCCAGCTTTACAGAATCACAGAATCAGAATCTTCATGGTTGGAAAGGACCTTTGAGATCATCGAGTCCAACCAAACAACCTACAATCTCTGCCACTAGAGCATGCCCTGAAGTGTCACATCTAGACGTTTCTTTAACACCTCTAGGGATGGGGACTCAACCCCCTCCCTGGGCAGGCTGTCCCAGTGCCTGACCACTCTTTCAGTAAAGGAATTCCTCCTCATATCTAACCGAAACCTCCCCTGCCACAACTTCAGACCATTTCCTCTGGTCCTGTCGTTCTTCACCTGGGAGAAGAGGCCACCACCCACCTCTCTCCACCCTCCTTTCAGGGAGTTGGAGAGGGCAAGGAGGTCTCCCCTCAGCCTCCTCTTCTCCAAGCTGAACATGCCCAGCTCCCTCAGCCTCTCCTCATAGGACCTGGTCTTTCCTGGAGCCCCTTGAGGGACTGGAAGGGGCTGGAAGGTCTCCGCGGAGCCTTCTCTTCTCCAGGCTGACCCCCCCCAGCTCTCTCAGCCTGTCCTCCCAGCAGAGGGGCTCCAGCCCTCCCAGCATCTCCGCGGCCTCCCCTGGCCCCGCTCCAACAGCTCCATGTCCTTCTTGTGCTGAGGACTCCAGCGCTGGATGCAGTACTCCAGGGGGGGTCTCCCCTGAGCGGAGCAGAGGGGCAGATTCACCTCCCTCACCCTGCTGGCCACGCTTCTTTTGATGCAGCCCACGATGTGTTCGGCTTTCTGGCCAGTGGAGGAGAGGACACACTGCAGTGTCAGTGCCATCAACTGAGAGGGAGCCAAGACAAGTAGCTCAGGGTGGACACCTAACTCCTGAATGAATTAAATCAGCTGGAAAAAACAATCCCAGCAGGGTAAAGTAACCACCCCAAAGCCTTCACAAAAATATTCTACAGATGGGTGAAAATGGATTAGTGTAACTATACCTTACACTGGAACAGGAATGGGGATGTCTAGTTTGGGATAAGACGTCCTTCCACACTTTAAGTGCACCGTTAGTTGCGCTGGCAAAAGAATACCGCTAACTAATAAACCCAGAAATACTCCAAAAGAAATAGTCTACTTTCAAGTGGAAATGAACTCTTACGCTGTCACCTACAAAATAACCTGGTGGATAAAAGGCACAAAAAAATTAAGTACAAAAAGGCTAGATCACATCAAATAACAATTAGCCATAAGCGGATGCATTATATCATGCACGTATCTTTGCTCTGTTAAATATTAAATTAAATGGGCACATTTAAAAAGACATATAATATGGATAAGCACTTTTTGTTAGAAGAGAGCAACTCCCGTTACTGAGTAAGAAAGGAACAGCTATGGAGAAGAGCAGAACGCGGCATTCCATGCAAGGAGCAGCCCAAGAATAAGAAAAATACACAGCACAGTAACCTGAAAACGTACAGTTTTCTGGTATGGATAACAAAATTCCCATGTGCATATACTTATATGCATTCAAGTGTGGCTTTTCTAAATTAATTCCTTTTTAGATGATTTTTTTTTTAATTTTTTAATCTTGAACTGCAATCTACCTAATACGGTATATCGCTGTCCTCCAGAGCCGTAAGATTATTCAGTTTGAAGATGATTCTAGCAAGTATGGAGTAACACTCTGCTAAAACATCCGCTCCACCTCTCTGAAATGAGCCCTTATTTAGATGCAACTCAAACCAGACAGCGTGAGCTGCACGCGTCTATCACTTCAAAATGTGAAGAAAGTTCACGCACAGCCCCTAAATATACCTTCTGCCAAAACACAGCAAATACTTTCCGTAATAAACCCATCTGTAAAGCAATTTTTTTTTTTTTTTTCCCACTTCCTTCTTAAGTTCCAGCTTCAAGGAGTACTTGGGTGTACTCTCAGACATGCACTCAGCTATGAAGTGAAGTATCAACCGAAGCACATGCCTACCTCGTTTCCTCCACTGCTGTTAATTTACAGACCGATTTGCTACATTTGCCCATTATCTGTCTATAGAAAACTCGGGTTTTGCCTAATCTGCTCCCAAAGCGCTGGCTTTTGGGGGAGTTACAGGACACCCAGGACTATATGGAAGAGAAAACTCCGCAGAAAAGTAAGGAGAAGGCGTGTAAAGAAGCCGTAGTTGTCTGAAGACAAAGAAACAGAAGGAGGACAGCTCGACAGAAGCCTTTCTTTTCCTCATTACCATTTGGTTGGAGGTTTTTCACCGCGATGATCTCCTACGGCACCTTCTATGATGGAATCGGATGATGTCAAAATTAAGCCCAGTTCGGCCTTAACGCTTCACGGCTTTCGCTTACGCTAAAAATAAAGATACACATGGACGATTATGAAATGGCAGACACAAGGAACTGAAAATAATGCTTTGCCGCAGGATACTGGATTACCATGAATTGTGAAAAAAAAAAACAACCCAAAACTAAAATTCAGAGGCAAAAATGCTTTATCTTCAATGATGGATATCGTGCATATACATTAAATATATATATACACATTGGAACAATAAATGGTTCATCAAAAACACAGAATGGAAATAACAGGTAAAAAAAGTGTTTTATGTTTCAAACAGATGATAGAAACAAATAGAAATCTGCTTACAAGAATGGAAATAAAGGTCGGCCGCGGTGTATTCCTGATTTAGGATAAAGGCATTTTATCAGTTCCACAGCTCCAATTAAGATCATCACCTCGGTCCCAAACACCATCATCGCGGGGAGCGGGGCGGGGGGGATTATTAGTGGCTTATTTGTCATCCTGAATTACCTGGCGCACGTGTGGGCAGAAGGACCGGCTTACACATTCAAACGCACTGCCTCCAAGAAAAAACATCTTTATTTTCATTGTTCTCAATTTCACGGCCGGGCCAGCAACACGCACCGGCTGCGTGTCAGCAGGCAGCGGCGGCTTGAGGAATCCACACTGACACGACAAGGACTAATCCTATTATTTCCTTAACGGCATCTGAATAGGCATTTTCCAAGTACCGCTTCTTATTGTAAGTTTAACCCATGTGTTAATTCTCTTACTGAGATCTCAAGCTGCTTTCTCTAGAATCGGGGATTTAGGGGAATAAAATCCCTTCTATTCAATTCCGTACTTCAGAGACGAACCTTTCAAAATTAAACGGGGGCTTGCAGACTGTTTGCCTTATAAAACATCGCTTCTCTGTCTATTAGAAAATGTCTCTAAAGCCCATTTTAGCACCTAGAAAATAAGTTTTTAGCACATCTCAAGTTTTAACTTGACAGCAGTTTGGGCAGCTGCCTTTAAATAAGTACCGGGATTGCCGAAATACACCGCGGAAAAGATTTTCAGAACGATTAGAATGACAACTTGATGAGTGAACAACAAAGGGGTGCTCCGTTAGGGTGAATTATTTCCTACGACTTTAATTCTCCTCCAATAAACCGCAATATTTGAAGGTGATCAAGTGGAAAAAGGCTGGAGCAAAACCGAGTCCTAGCAGTCCCTTCGCTTGGCTGAAGAAATTTTCGAGCACATCGTGCTCAGGGGAGTTTTCCTTTCTGTAATCAAATATTAAAATATGAAGCACGATGAAAACAAACATCTGACTCTACACATACACACGCTCTTTCTGCCCTTTCCAGCAAAGCCCCAGCCGCAGATTTGCGGTGGGTACGGAGCAACTTATAGGTAGCATATTAAATATTGATTAAAAATAAATCCAAATAATTAGGCTTAAATTTTAATACCCGTGTACATTTCTCTATAATTCAACACGAACGGAATTTTATAAGGTTCCAGGAGAGGCTCTGGGTTTAATTTTAATTACGCATTTATTACATAATTCACAAAATTCAGTAATGTGCAGTGAGTCTCCCAGCCATTCAAGTGAGTAACGAGATTTATCAGCCCAGTTTGTCACACAACAAACAGGATTCAGAGCAGTTATAAAGGCGGGTGATGAAAGATACATGGAGGGAGGGGGAGAACGAGCAGCAGCTTTATTTCCCCGTAATAATGCTAATAACATGCAAATAATTCCCCATCTTAATGAATACTTCAGATGAATGCCGCGTTCAGAACGGAGATTGCACGTTGGGTGCTCGCAGTGAAAGAGGGAACGCGGCAGCTCAGCTGCTCTCGGTCCCCAAAGCTCTTTTGAAGCCACAAGGTTACGACTGCGGGTACCACCGAGCATCCGTCCATCCCCACCTGCCTGAGATGATGCTCTCACCCAGCAGAAGGTACCTCAGGCCTTCAGGCTCCCTGCGTCCTGTTCTGAAAGGGTGACAATCACATCAAAGCCACCTCAAAAATGCGTGTAATTTTCAAAATATGCAGGGATCCACACGCACCTCTAAGGAGCTGGGGGTGTTCAGCCTGGAGAAAAGGAGGCTGAGGGGAGACCTCGCTCTCTACAGCTCCCTGAAAGGAGGGGGTAGCCAGGGAGGGTCAGGCTCTTCTCCCAAGGAACAGGAGATGGGGCAAGAGGAGATGGCCTCAAGTGGCACCGGGGGAGGTTTAGGTTGGATATTAGGAAAAAAAAAATCACTGCAAGGGCTATCAAACATTGGAAGAGGCTGCCCAGGGCAGTGGTGGAGTCGCCATCCCTGGAGGTATTTAAAAGCCGGGCAGACGTGGTGCTGAGGGACAAGGTTTAGTGACGGTTTTGTCGGTGTTATGTCGATGGTTGGACTCGATGATCTGAAGGGTCCCTTCCAACCTGGGCGATTCTATGTTTCTATGATCTAAATCTGGCCTCTGGAGCACAGCTCTCAGGGTGCATATGAGAGGATCTTAAACGCCCAAACCTGCAGTGGACCGGGGCCCGCTCTCCTAAATACTTCTGTTGACTTTTCAAATTTGCATTTCGAAGTTTCTCCCAAATCTCTGCAATTATTAGAAGAGTGAGTCTTGCTGTCCTTCAACGAACAGTTTAATTAACGTTTTTTTCCCCCTCCTCCAAGCTTTTGCAAAGCTCCCCCCTTTCAGCAAGTATCATCTCCTCTGGGACAAGGGGCACATGCTCAGAAGTAGGTGATACCACCTATTATAACACCCTTGAGCTACCACACTTTTGCATGCTGTTCTCTTCCCCAATTATTTTATCCTCAACCATCTTCCAGGGATTCAAATATTTAAGACTTCCAAATTGCTCACAAAGCAAAATCACAGAATCCCAGACTGGCAGGGGTTGGAAGAGACCTCTGGAGACCATCCCGTCCAACCCCCGGCCAGAGCAGGGTCACCCACAGCAGGTGGCACAGGAACGCGTCCAGGAGGGGTTGGGATGTCTCCAGAGACGGAGACTCCCCCACCTCTCTGGGAAGCCTGGGCCAGGGCTCTGCCACCCTCACAGCAAAGAAGTTTCTCCTCAAAACCACCCCGTTTGCAGCATCCCTTCCCACGTTCTCACTTGAAACCCATTTATTCATTCCTGCTTAGACAGGCGTTTCATTCAGCTTCCCACATCCACACGTGTCCTCTCCAATTTCCAGTCTATCACCCCTTTCAGCGTAACCTGAGGAGAATCACGGAATCACGGAATCTTTAGAGTTGGAAGGGACCTAAATCCCTGCTAAAGCAGGATTGCCCAGAGCACATCACTCAGGACTGCGTCCAGGCGGGTCTNAACTGGACACAGTATTCCAGTTGTGGCCTCACCAGTGCAGAGTAGAGGGGGAGAAAGACCTCCTTCGACCTGCTGGCCACACTCTTCGCTATGCAGCCCAGGATTCCATTGGCCTTTTTGGCAACAAGGGCACATTGTTGGCTCATGGATAATTTACTGTCTACCAGGACCCCCAGATCCTTCTCCTCAGAACTACTTCCCAGCAGGTCCACCCCTAACCTATACTGGTGCCTGACATTCTTCCTCCCCAGGTGCAGGACCTTGCACTTGCACCTTTGGGGTGCCTCCTCCCTCTGCTCCCTAACACTCAATTCAAGGCTCAGGCTCAATGTCAAGTATGAGACACTCACAGACAACACAACCTTGTGTCCTCCTTACAGCTGAGACCTTTTCTACTCATTTTCAAGTGTTCTTCAAGGGGACACCTTCCCCCTTGCCTTCAGCTTTCACGTCTATCCATGAAGTGGTCCAAATTTACTCGCCTTCTTAATACATCAAACACGCAAATTATCCTCACTGCAAAGTCCCTTCTGAGTTTATCAGAAAGATTAACCTCCAGAAGCATGTTTCTTCTCACACCTCCACAATTTCAAAGGCACTTCAGAAATAGAAAATCAGTACTGCTCTGCTCCAGCTGGATGGTGGCCTCTTCACCTGCCGCCGAGACAAGCAGTCAGCTTGAATCCTTGAGCTAGGGGCTTTTGCTCCCGCCTCTTCCAGAAATGCCACTTTCTTATAATCAGAATTGACATCGCTGGAAAAATGCCTTAATCACAGGATTTAAAAATATATAAACATACATGGGGCCAGTGGTATTTTTCACTTCTTGATTTTCAGCATTTCAGACTCATACTCTCCAGCTGGTTCTAGGAGTACATATATACTTTTCTTAAGTACAAACTGAGGGTTTGGGTTTTTTGGTTTTGTGGTTTTTTTTTTTTTTCTCTCAGGTGATTACCACTTATTGGAAGCCGAAGCTCTAAAAGGAAGAACAAGCGCTCTCCCAAATAATAACATTCACAGTTGGTAGCTCTATCTTCCTGTCCGGCTGCTGAATCAGCGATCCCACCCTCCACGACAGCCACCTGCATTGTTCTCTTTCCCCTCGCTCAAGGAAGGGCATGACGAGCACAGATGACTGCGAAGGTTGATACGTGGGTATCCCCTTTTGAAAATCCCCATATATATCTATTTTTATGCATGTATGCAGCTAAATACTACTTTAAATATTACACGTGGAGTTTAATCCGACACTCCAACTCCAATTTTAAGTGCACGCGTCATCTTTGGTTTTCTCCTAATAGTTGCGTGTCGTGGTTTGGGCCAGGCTGGCCAATGACAAGATGCTAGATGCTCTCCCCGACCTCTCACTCCAAGGAGAAGAAGAAGAGAGATAAGGACAACGGAAAGCTGGCCCTGCTCTACCCCAAACCAGGACATTGCACTACAGCTTGGAGGCAGCCGCCCAGCAAAAGAACGAGCTGCCACGTGTAAGCTTTGCTTGTCACGCAAATTAATTTTTCCAGTTGCTTTCTTATGGACTTTCTTATCTGACCATATTGTACGTATGCCACATACGACACAGCAGAAGCATTCTTAAAGATAACTGGTGTTTCTAGAGATTTTACAGAGATAGAGGGAAGAAACACTGCATTCCCATGGAAGATAAAGGCTTAAAATCAGTTTGAGGCCACAAAAGATCAACCTGATGCCAAATGAGGGTGGTGGACCCTCCTCGGCTCTCATCCTTGGGGAAAGACTAGAGTGTGAACTTCTCTCTTGGGCACCAAAGGATCTGCACGGAAGAGAGCCCTATAAATGACAGAAAAACCTTCCACAGGTCTGCAATACCCTCCTGGGGTCGGGGGCAGCCGACCGTGAGACACCAGCCCCCGAGATGCCAGGCTTCATTAGGTCTGGCACTCACAGCGCTGCTCACGAGATATCCAAACTCGAAGACAACAAAACACGCCTTTACCAACCTCCCCCTGCTCTGAAATCCTCATCTCCAACGCTATCATATGACGTTGCTGGCCCTTCAAATTTTTTGCATATTTTGACCTCAAACGCAGAGGGTGATCTGCTGCTTTCACTTTGAGGTGGGACCAGCAAACGTGGGATTTTTTCAACATCCGATCCAGCATCAGCAGAGTTCTCCACTCACTGAACGCACAGTACACTTCTCAAGCCAAAAAAGAAACTCATTTCTCATCTTTCACCTAAAGGATGCCTTTAGACACCAGATGACAGTGTCCTGTTCCCTGATATTTACTGCAAAATATCAAAGTTTCTGCAGGAAAGAAGAAATCCTGAGCCAGAAAGACCCGGAGACTGTATTGCACCCACTAAAATGCATCATTTCAAAATTCTAAGATTGTAAATTTGGCTGTCCTCTTAACCCAGACAGCAAGCAGTCTATCGGTCAGCAGAATTACTCAGGAAAGATACCGTCTGAGTCTGAAATAAGTCAAATTACACGTCGCTGTTCCCCTTCCATGTATGTCATGGGCACCAGAAGGGTGAAGAAGAGGTGGCAGCTTCAGCCGCCTCTTGAACAGTTTGCTCTAGAAAAAAAACAGAGCACTGCCAACTAGGGCATCGCGAAATTCTTCAGGCGCCGAGTAATACCACATGTTTCCAATATCCCACAAAGATCCTGATTCTTTCCCAAATCGCCGTTGAGTAGATCCAAGCATGCAAAGGAAAGCAAGGAAGAACAAGTCCTGCAGCAGCTCTTGAAGGGACCATCTCAACCCGTTCATTGATTACAGAACCCAAATAAAATAGAGGGAGGAAGAAGGAGAAATAAGCAACCAGAGCAACACGTCTAAGTTACCCAGGCCGGGGAACGTCACTTAATAAAGCAGATTTGTGGGCAGCACTAGAGCTGGAAACCTTTACTCCGGCCTCTACAATCACCACTTGAAGCACTCCGTTGACACAACAGAACGTGGCTCAATCTCAAGCACCGTTGAGGTTGAGTAATTTCAAACATCTTTTAATGTTTGTGCATAGTCCAGAGGGAAGTTGGCTGAAAAGATCTCCAAGGCAGCCACGTGAAAACAGACACAAACCCCTTCAAATCATTCCAGTGCCAGGCAGGAGGGAGGAATGGAGACTGAAGAGGGAAAGGGGGTAAGGTGAACATCCAGACTTCCAACTAAACTGCTTAAAGCATTTTTTTTACGTCCAGCCCCCCCCCCCATTACAAGTTTACAGTATGCCTTGGGGAGCAGTAACAGACCAATTCTATCAACCCAGACTGGTAGTTCGAAAGTACGATTTTAAGTATAATCTGTACTCTTCCTTCTTCTCGTGGTATGAATACTCACGTTAGAGGGAAGTCATTCTCCTGTTTTCGCCCGGGTAGGAGAAATGTTGCATGAGAAATCAGTAAGATGTTAATGCAGCTGAACTTAACCGGAATAAGACACACTGACACACTGCTGCTTTTAATGAAAGTCTGGGAAAGACTGATGATAAACCTGGGCTAGAAACAAAGCATGTCAGGGGAAACAGGCAAACTATTCATCTACAGAACTTCCCCTAAACTCATGAAGACAATGGAGAGTTCTCTGAAAGTCTTAATTAAATTTACAAAGGACAAAATTAGCCGCTCAGTGTTAGTATTACAGCATCTTCTGGAGGGTGACCCAGCAGCGGGACTACCTTGTGCTGCGTGGTGGTCAAGCATGTTAGAAAGACACCTGGGGAAAGATGTGGGGCAACCGAGGCACGGGAATGTAAAGGACCTCCAGCATATCAGCATCTTCTAAATCCAATTTGCACCTCAAGTCAGGTTGTTTGGATAACCAAAAGTAACCTGGGAGAGCAAAACGGCCTTTCAGATACTGCTGGTCGCTGAACTGCTCTATTATTACCATTTTTTTTTCCCAGTTCATGGGCATTACCTTACTGCCGAGGTCACGCCAGCAACCCAGCAAGGAATTTCAGGATAACAAACAGTAATAACAGAACCGCACTTAAGGTTTTCTGGAGTTTTTTTGCCCCTCGTGTCATGAGGATTCAGAATTAGGAAATCTGTCTCGAGAACTTCCAGGGAAACACAACGTGAATTCCCTGCACCTATTTCTGGATGCTCTATTAAAAAAAAAACAGGGCTCCCCTGCAAACGTGTCTGTGAACGCCACCAACTCATCACTCCCGCTCCAATTTGTGTCCCTGAAGTGAGCCAAGCAGCAGAGTATGCTGTGGTGACCAGCAACACACACCTCCTGCAGCAGGGCAACACACCGGCGCTGCGCAGCCTGCATTATATGGGGCTAAAGGCTGCCCAAATTTTATAGAATCACAGAATGGTTTGGGTTGGAAGGGATCTTAAAGATCATCTATTTCCACCCCCCTGCCCTGGGCAGGGACATCCCCCACCAGACCAGGTTGCTCAAAGCCCCGTCCAACCTGGCCTTGAACATCTTGAACACTTTGTTGACATCTCTGATCTCTTACTGTCCTCGTAACTTGGTGCACGAATTGGATTTACCCATCGCTCCAGCAGCCGGCTGCTCAGGATGGAAGAATTTAAATCCGACAGCAGGGAAGAACAACAAGAGCCAGAAATGGCCTAGAAGCCGTGAGCCGTGCACAAAGCCTAGAGATGATGGACGCAGACTGGTCAGTCTTCCTCTGGACGAGCAGCAAGCCTCTACTTCTGCTTCCTGAAGCCTTCTGTTAGTGCTTAGCAGTGGTAATGCTCTCAGAAGTTAAAACAAATGTAAACGCTAATGAATCAATGCTCACACCGCTCCTGTCATGTATGGAGATGGCTCTGTTTTTATGGTGGGCAAAAAAAAACCCCACCAGGACCATCAGATTTGCTCTAGAGCCCGAGATGGGGACGACGGCGCAGCTTCAACCTGAGCCTTTGGACAGGTGGTCTGCAGATCCGTCTGCTTCGGACATCTCTCGCTGCGTCTGCCGCTTCTGAGCGCCTCTGACAGTATCAGTTTTAGAGTTTCAAAGGAAAGCCAAGTTAAATCCTTCCTACCCATTTGCAGCAACATAATCACCACGCTTTCATGGGGAGATGATTCATCCCCGTTTATAGATCCACACAGCCACTAAACGGGATCAGGACGGTTTACCTTTTTCTCTAAGTTAAAACCGCTCTCCCAGCACCCGACAACGCGAAATTTTATGGGTATTCAATGGGTGAAGAATGAAAAAGGGTGGGCGTGAGAGCAAAAGCCCCCTCCTTCCCTCTGCCGAAACCTAAACACTGACACCCAAAACGTTTTCTACAGGAAGATTTTCCTCTATGCGGCCAGACAGAGCACAAGCTACTCCAGCAAGCCCCCGTTAATTTGCCGCTTGCTCGTACCCAGCAGAGGTGAGGGGCAAACCAGCACCTCTGTAGTTTTGTGCCAGACTCCATAGATTTCCCATCCAGACAGGCTGTAAGTGCTGCCCTGCTGCGACACTGCGCTCCGTGTCAACAACACGCTGCCAGGATCACGATCCCAGCATTAGCTGTGCGAGCGCTACCAATAAATAGCTATTTTCCAAGCCTGATTTCTCCAGCTCCCCTAATTTCCCATTTTGATGCAGATTCTTACTGTGAGCGAACTCATCACTGCCCAGCTAACTTGGCCCATCCAGCCCAGACACCGCATCTGTTCACACAAGACTGCGAGATTTGTATTTTTCCTTCGAAAAATGAGGAATTGTCAGCATTTTTGCATCACTCTTCTGGAGCAAAAATGATCCGTTGGTGTCGGAGATAAAGAGATGCTACCGCATAGCACAATCACCCCGTGAAGCGTCTGCTCTGGCAGGTGGGAACATTCTCCAAGCGCCCAAAATTCCCTCTTGTGGTGTTCTTCAAAAAAACTGCAATTTGCCTTTAAATCCAGATGGCAGGATTCACCTCCCTTGCCCCACTGAGGACCCAAGACGCCAGCAAAACACACTTTACCGTGTGCTCAGGTAGCCCCAGCTCTCAGCATGCTTAATATCAAGATGCGCTTGACGGTTTTGTTGAGCCCACGCAGGACCGAACTGAAGTCCCAGCCTTCAGCGAATTTAACGAGGACTCCACTTCCTCAGGCCACGGTGAAGTCGCAGATCAGTCTGGCAGGCGGAAAAGCAATTTTTAAATGCGTCGCTAGGGTCGACATCGGTGGGAGAGCAGAAGAGGGTCCCTTACACCTTCAGGTAGTCTCGGATTCTGCAGCAGGTCTCTATTGCCTGAATGTAAAGTAGTCTCAAGCGATTTTCCTTCAAAGGCTCTCTTACCCCCATCTCCACAGATCATACAGTAAATACGCTTTAAGAAACCACACTCTAACCCCAACAAGGCTGTTCCAAAAATAAGGCTTAACCAGTTGACCTCTGCTCATCCGCAGCATTTCACCCGTCTGTCTCCAGCGCACGAATTTCAGCCTCAAAGCTCAACCTTAAGGTGTTACAACTGGATGTTAATAATTAGAAAGCTGTTCAAAGCCTTAAATGAACTGGTGGCATGAAAGCATCCAACTGTCCTTAAAAAGGTCAGCAAGGGCCACGAACGCTAGATCCCTCCCAAAAGTCACCGTGTCCCAGGTATGCGACATCCCAGCAGTTATTTCTGCTCTCAAACCGCTAAATCGGGATCTGGCCTGCTCTGTGCAAGTCTAACACTCGCACGAGATTAGCTGAAACGAAACGAGACGAACCCAAATCCTTAAATGCTAATTCACTTCCACATGATGACTTTAACAAGAAGCCTTTCCAGCAGCTCTGCATTTTGTAGTGACAACGTTTACAAAATCGGGGAACTGTGAATAAAACTGGGATGGTGCAACACCACCTTTCATTAAATACAGCGGCCTGCAAAATAAGTGAGATTTGACACGGGCTAAAAATCAGTGAATCGTTTGCTTGATGGCTGCTCCTTCAGGGCATCCTCCTCCAGCTCCTTCATACCCTCCTTTTCCTCGACAGCTCTGCAGCCTGTCCATCTGTAGCCTGAGGGCTGCAGGAGAATTGGTACCATCCATCAGCAAACTTATCTCAAACCTACCGGGCTACCACAAACTGGAACACCTCTCCTATGAAGAAAAGCTGAGGGATTTGGGTCTTTTCAGTCTGGAAAAAAGATGACTCAGGGGGGACCTTATCAATGCTTATAAATACTCAAAGGGTGGGTGTCAGGAGGATGGCGCCAGGCTCTCCTCAGCGGTGCCCAGTGACCGGACAAGAGGCAATGGGCACAAACGGGAACATAGGAAGTTCCATCTCAACGTGTGGAGGAACTTCTTTGCTGTGAGGGTGGCAGAGCCCTGGCCCAGGCTGCCCAGAGAGGTGGGGGAGTCTCCGTCTCTGGAGACATCCCAACCCCGCCTGGACGCGTTCCTGTGCCACCTGCTCTGGGTGACCCTGCTCTGGCAGGGGGTTGGACGGGGTGATCTCCAGAGGGCCCTTCCAACACCCACCATTCTGTGATTCTGTGAAACTTTTCCTTTTGCCCTTCTGTCCCAGCTTATCTTTAAGGGTCAACCCACCTTTAATTGCACCCAGGAGTTCATTCTGCCACCAAACACGTAATAGGAGCTGGTGGTGGCAACAAGTTAATGCTTCTTCGATGGATAAGCTTATTTTTAAGTGTAAGTTAAGCTTATTTTTACGGGTTAGTTTGCTGGGGGCCGGGTGCCAACGCCCAACACACATTGCAGCCTTTCAAGACGCTGCCACCCTCCTGGTGGCTGTAGACTCAAAAGAGCAATTCCAGCTGCCCTCAGCCTCTAAAAATGGTATTTCACCTTTTCCAGCCTGCTATGAGTGCTCTTTAACATCTAATAGAGACACTGTAAGCAGCTTTTGCATTTGAAGGCCTTCCACTGAGTGCAAATGACAAATTAGGTCTCTTTAGGACAAAATCTGTCTCACTGTGCATTTGAAGGCACCCAGAGAGATCCTGATCATGAAGTGTTTCAATTACAAAAGGGGGCAAAAATGCACAAATACATCTTAAAGAAAGGAGACTGGAGCAGGAGCCTTCAAATGGATGCAGCTTTGTTAGAAACAGGGAGGGAAAAAAAAAAAAATCACAGGAAGAGGAAACCACCGAACGCCAATTTGGAAAACAAAAGACCTGCAAGAGGTTGATTACGGCCTTGATTAGCGATCCCCGCTCAGGGCTGGAGCAAAAGCAGCATGGGTGAGCAAAGCCATCCCTGGGAAGGGTTGAAGCGAGGTAGGTGCTGCCACACTCTGCTGCTTTCCGAGAGAGGTGAGCTACAGGGACTCTTCGCACAGCCCTTATCCGCGAGGAGCGAGCGCAGAGCATCCTCTTGCCCGTGGAAATGAATCTTGGCTCAGGAGCGAGACAGCGCCGTTAGAGCGGAGGAAGCGCCTACATCCAATTACGCTGCCTTAATGAGCCTAAGAATAGATGGAATATTTTAGCGGTTTTCAACCTGAATATTTGGAGGGCTTTTCATTTCAGAAGAAAAGGAGGAAGCGCATTCGCGGCAACGGCACAGTGGGGCAGCCAGCTGGTTCACAATGAGATGTAGACGTCATTCTGCACCTCCGCATCCCCGTGATGTAGACCATGGACACAGCAAGCCACGTGAGATGTGACCCCTCAGCCTGAGGCCATCCTCTGTCACCAGCAGTGTAAGGTCAGCTGTAACTCTGAGATACCTTCTTTTGGGGAGGGTGGGACAGAGGGGGATTGGGGGGCAGTTGTAGCCACCTCTTGGGTTTATGCAGTAACATTCTGTGCTCATGCTTGTGATGTGTCCTCCTGCAAAGAAGCCAGGTGATATTTCACCCTGAATATTTGGAGGGTTTTTCATTTCAGAAGCAGGATGCAAATTCACGGCAATGGCACAGTGGAGCATCCAGCTGGTTCAAGAAGAGCTGCAGACCCAGTCTGGCACCTCCACATCTCTATGATGTAGACCATGGACACAGTGAGATGTCACCCCTCAGCCTAAGGCCATTCTCTGTCACCAGAAGTATACGGTCACCTGCAATTTTGAGATACCTTCTTTTGGGGAGGGTGGGACAGAGGGGGATTGGGGGGCAGTTGTAGCCATCTCCTGGGTTTATGCAACGAAATTCTTTGCTCATGCTCATGATATGTCCTCCTGCAAATAAACCAGGTGATATAAGGGAGCATCCACCCCTTTCTGTAGAAGGATGTAGTCGCAATGGCTCAACAAGCTCCTTTGTGCACCCACTGATCTGGATCTTTTCCTGACAGCTCTCCCTGCAGGGTGGCAGGGCATATCCTAGGCTAAGACCTGTCCGTACCAATCAATCCGGGGCCTTATTCTGGTTTACCTGATCTCCCCAGGCAAAATTCTCGCCCTCCATCTTGAATTATATCTAAGAATGAAGCAAAAGTGCCTGCGTTTGTGTAGTGATACACGAAAGCGTCTGTAAAGCATTTTAGGCTCCTTCAGGAAAAATGCTAAATATCTCTTCTATAATTCAATGTATGTTAATATATTCACCGCAGATTTCAGTTCTCCAATTGCACAGGAAAAACCAAGAAAATCAGCGCTTGCTGAAACGTTATGATGCCAAGGGATGGAAATGGTCCAGGGTCTTGGAATATTCAACCCAGTTTTATACAGAGAGCAGTACGAGACCCCATCACAACACAGCCACAAAGGGCCACAGAGAGGATCAGAGGGCTGGAGGGCTGGAACACCTCACCTGTGAAGACAGGCTGGGAGAGCTGGGGGGGGTCAGCCTGGAGAAGAGAAGGCTCCGCGGAGACCTTCCAGCCCCTTCCAGCCCCTCAAGGGGCTCCAGGAAAGCTGGGGAGGGACTCTGGAGCAGGGAGGGGAGCCGTGGGATGAGGGGGGAACCATTTTAAACTGGAAAGGGGGAGATTGAGATGAGATATTGTGAAGAAATTCTTTGGTGTGAGGGGGGTGAGCCCCTGGCCCAGGCTGCCCAGAGAAGCTGTGGCTGCCCCATCCCTGGAGGGGTTCAAGGCCAGGTTGGACGGGGCTTGGAGCAACCTGGGCTGGTGGGAGATGTCCCTGCCCAGGGCAGGGGGGTGGAAGGAACAAGATGATCTTGAAGGTGCCTTCCAACCCGAACCGTTCTGTGGTTCTATGAACACAGGCGCAAAGTCCGCACGGGGCAGGATAAGGAGCCAGCCCTGCACTCAAGCACGCTGGGTTTGACCTGCGAGTGCCGAAGCCACAACAGCCGGATGCTGTTTCACATTTCTGTGGTTGCCAAGACCAAAACCAAAGCCTGCCTCCGTCCTCACACAGCGAGGGCCCTGGTGCTCCTTCGTGCCTTTGCTGCTTCCCAGGCAGAGAGATAGATTAAGCATTTTTCTTGCCTATTTTTCACTGATTCCTCTTCTAAAAAGCTGTACCTGAGGTGCTTATATCTGCCAGCAGCTTTTGCCTGACGTGACCTCATGAGGATAGGGCTTCAGACCACAAAGCAAGAGCACTTGCCCTGTTTTTCCATAAACACACGCCATTAATTGCTGCTTCTTTGGGACTGTAATGTATTTTTGTTCGCTGCTTGGAGCAACTCTGAGCACATAACTGCCCTGCATTGTTCCTGCTCTGCAGCGTACACGCCAACAAGAGAACCGACTGCTTTTCCAATGAGCTCAAACGTAAAGACTCAGAGCAACATCATACATTTAACAGACTCGGTGCTATTTTTTTATGTGCTAAATTAGAGGAGTGTTTGAAAGGCACTCACCTAAGTAATCAGCGCTCACGCACCACCTGCCTTTACACCTTGAGAAAACAGAAAAATCACTGCTGCAGCACATTGCACGCGGGAATACTCTCCTCTACAGCCCCCCTTCACATTTCCCCAAGTCCCTGGCAAAAGCTCCACAATTCATTTTCTCCCCCAGCATCTTTGGTGACCATTTAAGCAAATCATTTCTGGACCCCAGCCCTTGTTTTAAACATCCTCCTGGTTTGCCGTGGTGCTACCGATAATACATCTCAGCCTGACAGCTGGAGTGAACTCCTGAGTGCCTTAGCAGGAGGGGCAGGAGAAGCACTTTAAAGCATTATTCTCCAGCAGCGAAGCACCCTTTCCTTCTGCCTCGAGCAACAGCAACCCTTCCGTTCCTTTGGTTTCTAACAATGTCTTCCTCCTGCTGCAGAGTTACAAAAGGCCCGACCTGAAAATCAGCTCTTAAAACAACTGTCAGCAGTTTTTAAAGCCCGTCAAGTAGTATACTGGAAAGAGAAGGGGAACCAGGTCGCCTCGGAGGCAAACTCCAGTCCACCTTCACTTAGCCGCAGAAGCTAAAACGTAAAATAATTATGGGTGTGCATCGGTAAGCCTGAGAGTTGGCATGAGGCAGGATGGCAAAGCCCAGAGTTTGCTGGCAGATTCAGATCATAGAATCGCCCAGGTTGGAAGGGACCTTTCAGATCATCGAGTCCAACCATCAACCCAACTCTGACAAAAACCATCACTAAACCATATCTCTAAGCACTGTGTCTACCCGTCTTGTAGATACCTCCAGGGATGGTGACTCCATCACTGCCCT
The DNA here is from genome assembly GCA_013400035.1 of Rynchops niger. Classification (NCBI taxonomy): domain Eukaryota; kingdom Metazoa; phylum Chordata; class Aves; order Charadriiformes; family Laridae; genus Rynchops; species Rynchops niger. Next base: position 198,541 of record VXBH01008067.1, read on the forward strand.
AGGCAGCCTGTTCCAATGCTTAATAACCCTTTCAGTGAGAAATTTTTCCTAATATCCATCCTAAATTTGCATCCTGGTGCAACATGAGGCCTTGGCCCGTCACAGCACAACAGCAGATAAAGCAAGACAGAGGGTTTCCAGCTGTTTCGTGGAAGGACAGTGGGAGATAGCAAAAGCCTGTTTTGACTCTCCGTCATCTGGGGAGAAGGAAGATGAGGACATGTCTGCTTATTACAGGGCACAACACCGCCTTTTAATCAGCAGCAGTCGCCTTAACCAGCCGTGGGTGGGGCCAGGAGAGGTTCCAGGAGGTATGAAACACACGGCTTAGTTCTAACCCTCTGGAGATGCTGGCAGATCCTCACCTGTAAAAACACCAGCAGGTGTCACAGGAACCGGATGCAATTGCTAAAAAAGTCTTTGAAGATAGAAAATCAGCCGATGTTTATCTGCAACAGGGCCCCGAAGTGTCACAGAATCACAGAATGGTGGGGGTTGGAAGGGACCTCTGGAGATCATCCCGTCCAACCCCCGGCCAGAGCAGGGTCACCCAGAGCAGGTGGCACAGGAACGCGTCCAGGCGGGGTTGGGATGTCTCCAGAGACGGAGACTCCCCCACCTCTCTGGGCAGCCTGTGCCAGGGCTCTGCCACCCTCACAGCAAAGAAGTTCCTCCTCACGTTGAGATGGAACTTCCCATGGTCAAGTTTATGCCCGTTACCCCTTGTCCTGTCAGTGAGATGCAGGTACGCAAAAGCACACGCTGCATTTGTCCTGCTCGGAAGCAGAGAGAGCATCTGTACGTGCGCCATCGACAATGCATCAAGGATTTATTTAATTTTAATACACTCACTGGCGGGCATCCAGCGAGACTTCTGTGACCTTCATCTTCTCATTGCCCAAGTGTATATTTCACAGACCAACATATTATATACCTCCAGGTAATGAAAGCACATTTATAATCTGATAAACCACTATCCCTAGCTAGGCTCAGATGAACAATTTAAGAACTCTAGTGTTACCATTATTTTTTTTTTTTTTTCAAATGGGAAGATTAGACCAAGAAATCATTGTTTACTTTTTTTTTTTTTTTTCCTTCCCCTCAAGCACTGGGGCATGCTGCACAGCATTCGACAGGTACCGAGTTGAGAGTTCGAAAACACAAATTCCTGAGAAAACTGAGAAATCTGCTTAATGAGTAGGACAGGGTTACAACATTCTTGGACTCGATGATCTGAAAGGTCCCTTCTAACCTAGACAATTCTATGATTTTTAATATCTAGTTACTTTTCAATGCTACTGTCAGAAAATGTTTGCAAAATGGCCATTCAGGATCCCATCTTTATTATCTCAATGCCTTCAACACCAAGTAGATTTTGCCTCTTAGTAAATGCAGAGTAATATTTAGATGCCTTACGAGTTTCAAGAATGGAAAGCCATTTCAACGTTAAGAGCCTTAAGAAGCAATAAATCATAACATTTCAGAAAGGAGTTGGTTTTGACTCCGGTATTACTGAGCTAAATTACTTGTACCATTACAGAAAAGTAATTCCGTGCGTGAGAAACCAGCAGCAGCACTTTGGTGATAAGGATAGAGAGAGATTTGTACTAACGAGGAAACATAAGCTCCATTTTAACGCAGACTCGCTGCAGCCGTTAGCAATGTCTCCTCCGCTTTCTCCAGGGACCAACTCAGTACCACTATCACATACTTCTCCGGAGTGATGAAAGCACATTATAGGCTGATAAAAGGCAATCCGTGGTATTTCTTACAGCCCCCTAAAGATGAGCAATTTATTAAAAAGAGCTTTTCAGGAACCTAACAAAACCAAAACATTCTTTACCAACACCTCACCCCAAATCCATCTTCCCTTAAATAAATTCCTAGGGCCGGTGCTACAAAGTCGCTCTTCCCTAATTGCCGCTGTTTCGCATTTGCAAATTACAAGTGGTAATGCCTCTTCGCTTGTCAGCAAAGATTTATCAACCCACTCCTCCGTCGAAAGGTCACACGAGTAAATCCGAGTGCAAGCGGCTCGAGCAGGAACCACCCCCCCACACACACACCTCCGCCTGAGCCGTCCCATTGATAAAGGCGCACAAAGCCGGGATGACAGAACACGTAACGAAGCAGACGAAATAATTCAAAACAAAACTATAACTCTCCAAGTAAAAGAACAAAGCAGCTCTGAGATGTAACGAGTCTCGCCTTCCCCCAACTCACTTATTCGCAACAGGTCTCCCAGGCAGGGCTGTGAATTAAGAGTAATGAAGAGATGCTCCAGGGTTTGGTTAAAGGCTACTGCATCCAGCTGTGCATCCTCCATTAGAACAAAAAGAAACCACCAGAAAACCTAGGGTCTGGTTCTCACTTACCACTTTAAACCACTCCGGCAGCGTAAATGTGAGAATAAATTATACCCACACCTCCTCTAACAGCGGCGTAAATGAGCTGTAATGTAAACGATGATCCAGCTGAAGATTTCAAGTTAAGAACTAAAGGAAACACGGAGGCCAGATGTTTTGTTGTCTCCTGCCTTGTGCAAACGCTGCTTTCCGCGTGTGGCGGAGTTGTTCATGTCTCCTTCGAACACGACCTGGGAACGGCAGTGTCACGCGAGGCACTGCAAAAACTAGGCACGGAAATGCCCAATAAACGAACCATCAAAACACTCCTTTTACCGATACAAAAATCTCACCCGCTGCCGTAAAGCCCTCCGATTCACCCACACAGCCGAGAAAAGCTTAAGCCAAGCCCCTCCCTGTGAAATCAGCTAAATCGGCCAAGCCAAGTGAAATAACGAGGCTTCTCATCGTGCGTGAGGAACCCTACTCCTTACCGGCGTATCCTTCTTCATCGCGGGTCACACCACTTGATTTCAGGCACATGATTCCTTCGGCTTCACGAGGGACGCTGCAGATTGAGTGACACCTCCAGTTGCTTGCACCGACTGAGGTCACCACCCGACAATTCGTCCCTTGTAGCAACGTGCCACCCTTAAAAACCCCGAAAAGGAGGTGACCTTACAATGATGGCGATGCAGGAGACCAGGGCAGAAGGAGAAGCCTGGCACAAGCACCTTGCCCTGATGTCCTCCCGCCGGGGCTCGCTCCAGCACCTGTCTGAACTTAACTGCAACGCTAACATCAGTTTTTTTCCATTTTATTATATTTTTATAATATAATATGATGAAAAATAGAAGACGTACCTATGCATCTCAAACACAACGTGCCCTGACAGCAGCATGGCAAATTCAAGTCACCCTGTGATTTTTTGACTCTGGGATGTCTCCCTTCTGTCTGGGTCAGGGCATCCTACTCCAGAAATCACAGTTACCCATACACTGGACCAAGTCCTGCGGTCCTTAAAACCTTATTCTCCTTTTCCTCCAAAAATTCTGAGGGATTCTGCTTCACCACTGAGACTCCAGAATATCTCATCTGAGACTGTTACACTGGACTGAGAGCAGAAAAACGTCAAAACACACGTTGCAGGTTTATGAAATCAAACTGGATTGGGTGGGGTGAAAATATTTTGGTAGAGAAAAGTTTTCGAAGCTCATGTTTTAAATGTGGCGCTGAAAGCGAGTGGCACTCAGCATTTCAGTCAAAGCCTAATTCAGTTTGACTCTGACTCAGAATAAGAAAACAGCACGTTAATCCCAAAATCCCGTAAACACAGACTTGTAAACATTCTCCTCCGTCTTCCTCACCCATGCCGTGGAGGGCTGGCCCATGTTTTCAAAGCCTGTGTGAAAGCAGATGGTAGCCACCTAGTTTGGTTTCCATGCAATCTGCTGCTGGTGGGGAAAAAAAAAAAAAAATCTTGACTGCCTTTCCTACAAATGTAAAACCTGGGAAGTTCAACCCACTTCTTAGTTTTGTTAGATGTTTGGTAACAGTTTTGCCAACAGACCCAGCTATGCGCAGGGAGAACACATGCTTCTCGTTCTCAGCCTTAACTCAACAGAGAAAAAACCCTCAGATAGTTTTGGGAATGGTTAGTTGTCTACTTGCTTAGCTCTTTTTCTTAGTCTGGCTTTGCAACCTGTACACTCACGACAACATGACACAGATCGCCCGATACAGCTTATCTAGCTCGTTTTTTATCATAGCATCTAAGATCTTACAGAAAATACATCTGCATTACACGTAGATGATTTTGTCTCAAAAGAAAACAACGCTGGTGGCCTGATGATGAACTCCCTCCGGTTTGTTGAAGTTTTTCTTGTACTGTGGGACAGACAACTGGATTTTGTTTATGCCGAGCAAAGGGGGTTGTCACTTCCCTCTGTCTACGGGTTGTGCTCCAGTTTAAAGACCCTGAGATGCTGGTGGTTTCCCCTGCTGCCAGCGTCCAAGGGCACAACCCCCAAGTCCTTTCCACCAAGCTCCTCCCCAGTCAGCTTGTCCCCAGCCTGGACCGTCGCAAAGGGTTTTCCATTCCAAGTGCAGGACTTTGCATTTGTCCCTTCCAATTTCATGAGCTTCCTCTTGGCCCATTCCCTCAGCCTGTCCAGGACTCTCCGGTAAACATTACTTGCACCATCTCCAAACTTGATGAGTATACTCCATCAAGGTTGACAGAGATGCCAACGGGACACGTCCCAAGATAAATCCTGTGGTGCTCCACTTGTACACTGTCCTCCAGGTAGAGTAGGACTCTCTGACACAGAGCATCCAACCAATTTTTTTACCATTTAGTTGTCCACTCATCCTCACCATAACATCCCAGCTTGGATATAGGGATACTGTGGGAGACAGTGTTGAAACCTAAAGCTGAGGTAAACGGCAGCCACAATTCTTCCCTCACCCATAAATCCAACCATTTTAAACTACAAGACAAACAGGTTGGTCAGACATGATTTAGCCTTGGTAAATCCATGTTGCCTGTTCTCAAACTCTTTTCTTTCCTGCACATGCCCGGAAATTTGTTCCACGAAGATTCAGTCCATGATGTCCCCAGGGACTGAAGTGGGGCCGACTGGCCTGTAGCTCCTTGGGTCATCCCTATGGCGTTAGGAAGATGGGTGCAATATTTGCCTTTCTCCCATCATTGAGAGCCTCCCCCCAACCTCCATGAGTTATCAGAGAGAACAGAGAGTGGCCTTGCATTAACATCAGCTGCCTCTCTCAGCACCCACAGATGAAGCTTATCAGGTCTCACAGATTTGTAAGTAATCCCTGACTTAACCCTTGCCCGCTGCTGATGTTCCTCTGCTTCTCAATCCCCATCACTAACCACGGAGACCTCGCTGATGAAGACTGAAGCAAAGGTGGCACTGAGGACCTCAGCCTTACCTGTGTCCACTGGTGCTAAATCATGAGTCCCATTCAGCAACAGGCCACAACACAAGAGGAGATGATCACAGAATCATAGAATGGGTTGGAAGGGACCTTAAAGATCATCTAGTACCAACACCCCTGCCCTGGGCAGGGACACCAGCCACTAGACCACGTCATCATCTTGCTGCCCTCGACATCCCCTTGTGAGAATGAACTCTAGGTGAGCTCTGGCTTTCCCAACTCAACCCTACACGTCTGGACAGTATTTCCAACCTCCATCCTCATGGCCAGACTCTATCTCCCACGTACTGCTTTTTTTGCATATTGAAAGCAAAATGAACCACACTGGCCTGTTGTGCCTCTAGCAGACATCGCGACTTGATGCCAAAAGTAAAAAACCTCTTCAACCCCACTCAAAACTCAAGGATTTGATAGTTTTGCTCTCCAAGAGATGAAAAACGGGCTAATGCTACTAGTGATTAGTTAAGCCCCTTCACAGCAGCCTGTAAATAACCCTGGCTTGACACAAATGCCAGCGGTCACAAAGCTTCAAAGCCCTTCTTCAAAACCGGGCAATTTTATTTGACTGGGTTTCTCTGCGTGGGAATTAAATTTGGAGGTTGATTCTATGTGATACAATCAGGATGTTTTAGTTCCTGGAGATAAGATGACACTTCTCCTCCTACCCACAGCTATAAACTTTAGAAGCGTGACACAGATTTCCTACAAACCTACAAACGCTTGCTTCACTGTTTCAGCAGCCTCAAAGTGCATTAATTGTGTTTTTTAAAAAAATATATCACTAACCTGAAGTTACAACATTTCTGTGATCCCTGATGTTTTAAAAACATTAAATGAAGCTTTCCATGAGCACATTCATATTCTCACTAGCACAGAGCTGCCTTGCTTTGTTTTTCTCTCCCGGGGAGAAATCCCATGACTAATTGCAAGAGTAAAAGGAGAAACTGGACAATCAGCTGGTGAGTTGGGTTGAGCTGGGAACTTCAGTGAAATACCAAAAGAAGGACCAAGACAAGAGACCAGAAAGCTCTACTAGTCATTCCTTTTCTTCATAAAACCCTTTACTTGTGTTCCTGCAACGCTCTTCCCTGGACCCATCCCAAACAATGTTTTCCAATATTTGGGCTAACAATCTCCTCCTATTATCGCTACCCTCGACACTTCACCTAAATGACATGGGGGACGAGGTGATATGGGAAGACTTTTCAATGTAACTGATGCGTTTTCTTGGTGCCTTAATCCATGTCGGATCAAAAAAAGCTAAGAATAAAACCTATCCCCAAACTCTGAAGTTTTTCAGTATCAAAGACTTTTATTTTTGGTTTAACATTAAGTTGCTCATAAACCATCAATATCCACCTTCAAGACTTTAACAGAAGGAAGAAAAATGCGAGGAAAAACAGAAGAAACAAAAGAAGGAAGACAATGATTGACAGAATCTGCATTTCTTCCTCTTTGGAGAACTCTAAATGCCAAACGGCTCCAATCCTAACCCTAATTTGGGTCTCAGGTCAATCCCTTTTCATGCCTCTCTTCAACGAGCAACACAGTACATTCATTGCCAGCAACACACGTAAGTTGAACTATATCAGACCGGTGGCCCACCTTGGCTGATGTCCTGCCTTCATAAGGAACCAAACTCTTCAGGAGATGGGAAAGAGACCAGTCCATCAAGCCGCTCCTTCCACTTTCCTCTGTGGAGGAGAATTACTAGAGAGTGCCTGCAGCCTGGAAGAGCAGCTACAGGAATTTGTTACTGGCTTGCTCCCACGCTATTTTTAACCCATTTAGATCCATCACATCACAACAAGACTTCTCTGCAACTGCTTTGTGAGCAGAACAAGAACTTCCCTTCTCAAGCGATTGCATTTTCCACCTGCTCTGTCTCGGAAAAGCTTCTGTGGTTAAACTTCACCCGAATCTGCTGCCGCTGACAAAGCAGCGCCGTCGTACGACAGCCTCATTCGCCGCCACTCATCCTAGATGAGGAACTTTGGGGGCAGGATCGAAGGCAGCAGCTAGCACAGATAGGCCGTGCCAACGTTCAAGCAAGGAAGGGTGCCACCAGGTGATGCTGCACCGGTGCCAAACCTCACTCTGCCAAAACCACTCTGGAGACCGTCTGCAGCATTAATAGCACTGAAAGAGATGAACCACGGTCCGTTTTCTCCTTTGGAGATGGTCTAGCTGCTTTCCTTGGTTTATATGTCACCACTTCAGGGATTGTGACTAGACGCTGGACTGATGCCCACCCTCATGGTCCATCCGAGTGCACCAGCTCAGTATCTGGCAAATCAAACCTGTATCAAACCCAGTGTAGTGCAGTCACAGCACACGCCACGGGCTTGAAATTACGTGCCAGCTCTTGACCCATCAGGTGATCTCTTAGACGGTATCAAGATGAGGGGCTGAGTTTTAATGCCCTGGAGTCAAGAGAGAGATGACCCTCTGTCTCTTAACAGCGCAATTTCACAGAATTCACTTCCTCAGAAGTACTCCTGCTCACTTTAAAGGTTAGACGTGGTTTCACAAGATTTATTTTCATGAAATGAGATTTTTCTCCTCCTTTTTTTTTTAAATCATCTGATCTCACAGTATACTTGAGCTCTAATATTAACCGTACAAATTCACATGTACTCAGGCAGAAATGTTAAACAAGGAGTGCTCAAGAAGTGGAGAATGATGTGCAGGCAACTATGAGGGATACAGACGGATGCTGGGTTTAAGAGCATTACAGCATCTTGTTTAGAACAGAAGATAGGCACATGCAACCCTCTTTCACTAATCATGTGAAAAAACTTTGGGAAAGATGAATAAATCAAAGTGATAATGAAGAAGTTTTTGAAAAGTTGAGTGATAATCCAACTGCATGAAATCTGGAGAAGGAAGCCAACGCTTCGTCTTGACATCTCCTTCAACAGAGCCTTCCACTTTCAGCCTCCGCCAGGTTGTTGCTGCCTTTCACCTGTCAGCAACGAGAACTTTATTTGAAACGACTGTAAAAACATGCAAGAGCTCTTCTTGCCTCTTCATGCGAGCACTTCCCCCATTGCCGCTCGCAGAACTGCACTCGTGCTGGACCAACGGCAAGAATCACCAGCGATGTAACCTAAATGCAAACACAAACAGCTTTTCAACCCTGGACCTAGAAGCCTCAGGTCTGCTACTAGGTTTTCCAGAAAGAAGGAAAAATTAAGAATATTGGGAAAGAAACTCATCTGGCACTGAAGTTCAGTCCAAATCGAAAGCAGACTCCTTGGACACGGTGCGTTCCTCCTAAGCGTAGATCAAATTCTTAAATCTTGCAAAGCAAAGCCGACCTCTCCAGGCTTACCCTATTTCCTGTATATCGATCCCAAGCATGCAAAAATCAGCAGCCATAATGATCACAGGTTTCAGAAGCAGATATTTTGCTGTAACTTGGACAGAAATGACACACTGGTGCGTAGTAGGTGAGATATTATTCTACCCTACTTGGCCTAAACAGTAATAAGTCTGTGTGAGTCTATAGCAAAGAGGGGAGAACCACAGTCGTCTAATAAGAATGCAATCCGCTGCCTCAGAATGTAGTTTTGGCCAGATCTTAATGCTGTGGAAATTACATTTGTTTCAGCAATCAAATCTCCCTCTCATTACCTCACTGCTACTGGGCTTCTGATATAATTGACATGATCGCTTGTAACGGTTAGGAAAGTTTTGATTTTAGAACAGCCAATATTGCCGTCTTTTTCTGTAGTACTTTAGACTCATCCGCTTATACAATCAGATTTTTTTCCATATAAATACTCCTTTCTAGGAAAATAAATTCAAAATAGCTCCAATTTCCCAGTAATTAAGAATATAAATAGAGCGTAAGTCACAAAAAGAGTTTCTAAAAGGACAAAACCTCTTGCTTTTTCATCTAAGAGGATGAGGCTTCCTGATTATTTCCGTCTGCAGAAGAATTTGTCCCCAACACAGAGACCCAGAGCACTGCGTGACCCCCTGAACGCTCCCATTCCCACCTGGCCGTCCCTACCACCCTGCAGGGAAATCCTGCAGTTCCCCCCTCTCCAGCACGGGTCAGGGACGTGACAGCCCAGGCTGTGATGGGGCCAGCAACCGAGGCAGATAAAACGTTTCATGGACTCATAGAATGGTTTGGAAGGGACCTTTAAAGGCCATCTGGTCCAAACCCCTTGCAGTGAGCAGGGACATCTTCAACTAGATTGGGTTGTTCAGAGCCCCGTCCAACCCGACCTGGAACGTTGCCAGGGATGGGGCATCCACCACCTCCCTGGGGAACCTGGGCCAGGGTTTCATCACCCTCGTTGTAAAATATTTCTTCATAGAATCACAGAATGGTTCGGGTTGGAAGGGACCTTAAAGATCATCCAGTCCCACCCCCCTGCCCTGGGCAGGGACACCTCCCACCAGACCAGGTTGCTCCAAGCCCCGTCCAACTTGGCCTTAAACAGCTCCAGGGATGGGGCAGCCACAGCTTCTCTGGGCAGCCTGGGCCAGGGGCCCACCACCCTCATGGTGAAAAATTTCTTCCTATTATCTAATTTAAATTTCCCCTCTCTCAGACTAAAACCGTTTCCCCTCATCCTATTGCTCCGCTCCCTCATAAAGAGTCCCTCCCCATCTCTCCGATAGGTATCTTCCTTACATCTACTCTCCTTATATCCTGAGCTCTTTTGACTCCTAGGTCTTCTCTGCACAAACTCCTCTTCCCTTGAACAGGGACTCTCTCACTCCAACAGGAGGTAGGCATTCCTCTGTGCTTGCAGGTTTACTTCTGTGCTGCTCAACACCAGGCTGGCTGAAGAGACAGCAAAAAATTTTAAAACAAAGATCCTAAAGCTTATCCGTCTGGTATTTCCTCTCAACACCTCTTCAAGCACTCACTGTTCATTGAGCCTTTCATTTCCTTCTCAAATAACCTCCCACTGAGTTAAACCAACACAATCGAACAAAATCTCAGTAACCAGGCCAACCTACGGAGCTCGCATACATCTACAAAGCACGTTGAGATCTATCGCACACCCCGCCGTAGTGCCGCGCTCCGCAATGCCTTGGATGCCGCGCGTCTGAGCTGGGATGGGAAGCAGCTGCAGGAGGAAAATCAGAGCCCTGGACTCCCATTACGGCATCACTTTTGCCAAAGGCTGACTTGTAAAAGAGCGATGCTCCTCTGGGACAGACAGATCTATGAGCAAAGGGTGCGATGAAACTCACTGCATTATGGATTAGCATCTCCTGGTGAACTCGCTCATGGACTCTCCAACACAACGCGTAGCGGCTTTTACTCCGTGGTGACTGCAAGAGGTTTTTCTCTTGCCTCTGCCTTTATGGACTCTGCAACAATTTGGTATCTTCAAAATCCACACCGAAAAATCTGGCTGAAATTGGTCAAATTCCAAAGTTACTACAGGGAGTGCCTCTGTGCCTCTTGCACACATGTCGATCATCACATTAAGCATCAATTCATTTCAAAAAAAGGCGAACGATCACATGCTTTATGCTATGCTTTTTAATGATTCAGATGCATTTCCCTTGAAAAAACTGTAATAGCACATCAAGGAAAGAAGCTAAAGATCACTGTGGAAAATATAATCATGTTTTCCCCTAAGTTTTTTAAGAAGTAGCATAAAAGCAACCACTATTTCCTCTAAATATTAGTCACCCCGTTCTGCAGACATTTGAGGAAAAGTAAATAAAACTGCTAAGGACTTGCCGTGCTTCTCTCCTTGTACTGGAAGAAAATCCGGGTGCACTAAAGCTTTCGTGACAGGAGGGTGACACTGTCGCAGCAGTGACAAGGCTCCCACCAGCTCTCCCCAGCACGCTGGGTTCATTTCACACTGCAGCTAACTTTATATAGCTTTTTACTTCACTTGACCACAACACCCTCTTCTTCCGGCCCCTCTGCCACAGACACTGTCTGGAATGTCACAGGCCAGCTCCCCGACTTGTCCCACATGGTGGTCTCAGCTCTGCAACGCAACCTTCCCCACAGCTCCCACTTGCGCGTAACTTGACCGTTTACCTTCAAAGTGCTTATTTTAAGCAACTCAGAAGCTGTTCAGCTCTATGCCAAACAGCAAGTCAACTCTCTGCCACTCCCTGCTTCAGTTTTTGCACCAAACTGGGGCATCCTTGGGATCTGTGAAAGGAGCATGGAAGATCCCACCCCCTCCTTCACACTCCTCCTGGCCTCCATCCTTCTCCTGCACTGCTAGCTTTCCTACAAGCTCACATGGTCAAAGAGGACACCTGTATCACGAGGGTCTAGTGTTCCTCCCTCTCCTGCAGTCTTCACGGTGGCAGAAGTTAAACGTAGAACTACAGAATCACAGGTTGGAAGGGACCTTTCAGATCATCCAGTCCAACCATCAACCTAACACTGACAAAACCACCATTAAACCATGTCCCTCAGCACCACATCTACCCATCCTTTAAATACCTCCGGGGATAGCGATTCCCACCACTTCCCTGGGCAGCCTCTTCCAATGCCTGACAACCCTTTCAGGGAAGAAATTTTTCTTAATATCCATCCTATATCTCCCCTGTCACAACCTGAGGCCATTTCCTCTTGTCCTATTGCCGCTCCTTGGGAGAGGAGACCGACCCCCCCTCTCTACAACCTACACGCATATTTGTTTCTTCATGGTGAAAAACCCTCTGCTTTACAGGCTAAGCACAAACCCACAGAAGTCGGGGAGAACTGACACCTGCCTGAAGAGCAGGTATGCCCTCCTTGGGAAGGGATGCGATATGAGCCTGATCCCCTCTCCACTGGGACATTCAGTGATGCCGCACTCTCTTAAGAGTACTCTCTTAAGTGCACAGAGATGCCCAGAATAACCCTACCACAATCAGCATCATCCTTCAAAATGCCACGAGCAGACTATTTTCTCCCAGCACATCAAAACCACATGCAAAACCAGGTACGATTCCAAAACGCTACTGCAGGTATCCACTGCAGAAGACTGTAAGTGAAAAAATACTAAATGCAAACTAAACCAATTACGACGACACCCAGCTCCCGTTCTACCGACATAAGGATTTCATATTCTGGCTGCAAGATACGCAAGTCCACGGGCTCTGGACGATGCCAAGGTAACACATGGATATCACGGGGACCCTAACAAAGGCTGACAGCAGCCGCTTTCCTTATATTCTCTGCCAGGCCTCCCCTGTGCCAGAATATCCAACCATCTCTATCCCCATCCCTGAGAAAATACTCCCCAGCTCTGCCTTACCCTAATTGCTGGGCGAAGTCAATTTGCAGAACGCCGATCGGCCATAAAGCAGCAGCCCAGGTTACACCAACCAGCCCAGGTGCTTTATAGCTCCAGGGTTTAGAGGCTCCGAAGTCGCACCTAATGGCTGCTGAGCAAAACCTGCGGAGTCTGGCATTACGAGCTGCCTTTCCGCTCCCTCAGAAAGCCGGCAGTTAATGGCATTCAGACTGAATCTAGAATCATGAAAATATCTTTATTAAGCATGTCAGGAAACGTAGCCAAATGCTGTGTTGAACAATTGGCCGTAGCAATGCTACTCAGTTCTGCAAAGTGAGTCTGTATCCCGCCTGATGTGTTACATGAAATATATGTCAGCATTTTCCCGGCAATAACAATACAGCAGTTTCTGAAAACCTTCACACACTGCAAATAAAATATTTGCAATGTACTCGGAATTGTGGTCACTTTGTTAACACACTCAGCTGTAAACTCACATGTCTCGATCGCCTTAGAGGAGCGCTGAATAAGCCCACCTTTTTACGGTATACGCTTAGTGCTGAGCCTTAGGTCTTTTTATATATTTCAGGTATAATGGAAACATATTTTTATTTAGCTCTATTCACGCGTTCCTGTATACAGTCATATGTCCCTAGGAAAAAAATCAGGAGATGAAAGCAAGGAAGGAAGGCCGGCGTCAGGAAGGAGAGACAGGCAACGAAGTCTTTTATGAGGCTTGAAAATGGCTGTGATTAGTCAAGCTAAGAAAGAAATCAGAAAGATGAAGAAAAAGATGGATGGTTCATATAAGGACAAGAGGGAAAACACTATAGCAAGGGGATGGGGAAATAAAAAAAAGAAAACAAACAAGCAGAGGAGGACTGACTTTTAAATGAGATATAGTACTGCCTGGGGTCAGAGAAGAGTACTGGGAGCCAGGAATGTACCCTCAGAGTTCATCAAGCATGTGATTTCTGCCTGGGAATCTGTTCGGTTGGGGCTCTTGCTGCTGTCTGTTACGAGGCTTTTTGAATCCATCGGCTGCTGACTGCCGGGGACACGCACCCATCAGCAACACGTCTCCGCACCAAAGCAGGAGCTGCCTTCGACACGGGGGTGGATGGAGAAACCCTCCGCCCTGGTTTGAGGTGAAACAGAACCAACTTTCTGTCCAGTAATTTTACTTCTTAGCTAGGCCTCTTCTAACTCTCTGAAATTAACATCATGTTGTGCCGAAAACAGTTCGTTCTCAGAGTGACAAGACCAACGTTTACAGTTTGTGCCAAGGAATGGTACGCAGAGAGGCTCTTGCTTATACTTATTGTTATAACAACCAAGGTCAGCTAATTTCGTTATTTGCCCCATTGGAGGGTCGGAAACAGAAAAGCGTGGAGGGGTCCCACCTGCAGGGAGGAGCGGACAGGAGAGGTGACCCAAAACTGACCAACAGGGGTATTCCATCCCATCTGCCCCACGCTCAGTATAAAAGCTGCGGGATCAAAGGATCACTCTCTTTCTTCAGTGGCTGACATCCAAGGAGGACCCTGTCTGTTCGTCTGCCTTTGATCCCGACCCATGGGTTCCTGACTCCAGCTCGGGAACCCAGTTCCCATCCGTTGCTGAGTCCAGTCTGGGACTTCCCCAGGGCCTGCTGGTGACGTCATGCTGGGAGCTTAATACGGTTTTGTACATACTGTACCTAATTCATTATTTTCCTTTATATTTCATTATTAATATTTCACTAAAGTAGTTTAGTTTCTTCTAAACTCATAAATCTCTCGTCATCTTTCCTCCTCTCCATGTGTGGGACGAAGCATCTCTCACCGGCCATTGGCCAATTTGGCCAAAACCATGACACCCTCCAACTTAACCTAAGCACCGACGAACAGAGGTGGCCTCCTGTGGCTTCTCATGACCCGACCCTACGGGACAAACTCCAGTTAACACCAGCGCTGCCACGGACTCCAGTGGGGTCAGGATTTCACCTCCTGCCACTTAAAATATCTGAGCTGCACTGGCCCATCCTGAACCCCACGGAGGTGTGGACACCTCACTGCTGAGCTCTGAGCAGGGATCTCCTCCCCCAAACACACGTCGCCATCCAGCCTCACTTGTCTCGCAGCCCAAAAGCTTCTGCCGCCCATCAGCCCAACTGCGATGCTGCTGCATTGTCAGTAAAAATCCCTCTGGCACAGCAAAAAAAAACAGGAACAAAATTCAACTTAACCTGAAAAGAACTATGCAGGCACGCTGCACTGATTCTGCACTGGTTCAGAATAAAATCAGCATGTCATTTAAGCGGAGAAACTACAAGATTTTCCAGCTTTTCACACTGCGATATCCTAGGACCATCACATACACAGCACTGGGCTGAGGCAACTGGAAAAGGAAGAGCTGTGTACTGGATACACCCCAGACCTGCTGGAGCGGGGCCAGAGGAGGCCGCGGAGATGCTGGGAGGGCTGGAGCCCCTCTGCTGGGAGGACAGGCTGAGAGAGCTGGGGGGGGTCAGCCTGGAGAAGAGAAGGCTCCGGGGAGACCTTCCAGTCCCTAAAGGGGGCCTACAGGAAAGCTGGGGAGGGACTCTGGATCAGGGAGGGGAGCCACAGGACGAGGGGGAAGGGTTTTAAACTGAACAGGGGGAGATTTATTTGAGATATCAGGAAAAAATTCTTTGGTGTGAGGGTGGTGAGCCCCTGGCCCAGGTTGCCCAGAGAAGCTGTGGCTGCCCCATCCCTGGAGGGGTTCAAGGCCAGGTTGGACGGGGCTTGGAGCAACCTGGGCTGGTGGGAGGTGTCCCTGCCCAGGGCAGGGGCTGGCACTGGGTGACCTTGAAGGTCCCTTCCAACCCAAACCATTCTATGTTCTATGATTCTGTCCTCACGCCCAGCAGCACCGGGAAGAGCCGGACTGGTCTGGTGGCTGTGCCGTGTTTCAGCTGCCTTTGAAGAGACGGACACCAGCAGAAACAAAGTGTTTGCATTTCTGCGAGTGCAGTCATCCCAGGAGAGCCCTTCTGAATGGTTTAGGAAGCCTTTTGATTAGAAGGGAAATTGGAAAACCTAGCTACAGATCCTAGCGCATAATAGGCAAAAACCTGCTGTCACCAAAACTACCCATTTAATTTTTTTCACAGCTCTACCAGACAACGAGTTACACAGAAAACCAGACTGAGGAGAAGGAAGAACAAGAAGGGCTGTGAGCGTGGTCTCACTGTCACCTCCACAGACACTCCCTGCTTCAGGTAATTCTATCTTTGTCTACCACCGAGAAAACACCGCGCTTACCCATTTTAACTGTGATTTCTCTTTAGAGGTGACACAACTCGGTTCTGATTTTGATGCATCTCGATACCTATCAAGGCTTCTGATCTCACAAGTAGTGCAAGGCGCCTCTCTCAAACCTGCTCGGCTTCTTCCTTGAAAAACTGCATCAGCCGAGGACTTAGCCCACCAGCTTAAATCAGGCAGCCCTCCCAGCAAAGGACGGTATCCACACACATTTGGTGGTGGAGAGGTTGAACATCAGTAGTCCTCCTTTCCTATTGCTATAAAAAGGAAAACAAAAAACCAAATAACTAGAAAGCTGGACCGGTCTGGAGCCAGAACAGCCTAAGTGGTCAACCCTTCTCCCCAAGTCCTCCTCCTGCAAGGCTTTGCAGTGTGGGAGACAGCATCCACGCCACAGAGAAGCTGGCACGGTAACAACTCACCTCGTGCAAAGGGAAGAGCCGTTTCCAGGCCTGAATGTAGCATCCCGGGCAGAGACCCAGCTCATCCTGAGATGTGGCGGACCAGGTGAGGACAGAAACGGGCTCTAGAGGCAGTGAAAAAAGGCTTGAAGAGGCAAAGCTTTATAGGAGCAGGAGGGTGGGAGGTCTGGCAGGCCCATTATAGAGGCAAATTTGCTTTTCTTAGATTATTTAGGGTCTCCCCCTAAATCTTCCTTGGCCCTGTCTTGTCTAACGCTGGCCCTGCCAGAGATACTAATTTTCCCTGCCCCATCTGTTTGGATTTGCTTACTTACTAATTTATACAACGTCTAGCTCCATGGTGGCTAAGCATTTTAATCACAGTGATTAACACACTGAGCAAGAACAAAACAAAAATGGTTAATCAAAGGCTATTAGCAGTGTTTGAATGTCTAGACGCTGCTTTTTACACATGAATGCTGGTTAACGATCATCTCCCCATAACGTTCATACGGTCTCTGATTTATTCGTTCTTCTGCCAGCTCTGCAGTTTGCCACAACCGCATCAGGGATTTTGACCCATTTGGCACCAGGAGAACACATTACACTCCTGCAGGAGACACTCAGGCTTTTCAGCCCGCCTGAAGTGCTCGACGCCACCAGCAATCGCGAGCAAGAGAAAAACCTCCTGAGAACCACCACGCTCGCCGTCGGAGCACAACAGTCTGCCGGAGGTACACCCTGCACTGCCACGCACCAAACTCCCCGTGCCTCCAACACAAAGAGGATCCTTCCCCAGTCGAGGAGCAGGACAGATCTTCAACAGCAAAAAATGTCAGGAACTGTCATTATTGGATGCAGCATGTCCTAACTAGCGTTTGTCACAACAGAAGTATTATTTATACACACACGTAAGGACCTTGGCAGTCACACAGAATCATAGAATTGCCTGGGTTGGAAGAGACCGTTCAGATCGTCGAGTCCAACCGTCAACCTAACTCTGACAAAAACCGTCACTGAACCATGTCCCTCAGCACCGCGTCTACCCATCTTTTGAATACTTCCAGGGATGGTGACACCACCACTGCCCTGGGCAGCCTGATAACCCTTTCCGTGGAGATATTTATCCTAATATCCAATCTAAACCTCCCCGGCACAACTTGAGGCCGTTTCGTCTTGTTCTATGGCCTGTTCCTTGGGAGAAGAGACCGACCCCCCCTGGCTGCCCCCTCCTTTCAGGGAGCTGTAGAGAGCGAGAAGGTCTCCCCTCAGCCCCCTTGTCTCCAGGCTGAACACCCCCAGCTGCCTCAGCCGCTCCTCACCAGACTTGTGCTCCAGACCCCTCACCAGCTCCCTTGCCCTTCTCTGGACCCAATGCAGCACCTCAATGTCTGTTTTGTGGTGAGGGGTCCAAAACTGGACACAGTATTGGAGGTGGGGCCTCACCACTGCTGAGTACAGGGGGACGATCACTGTCCTACTCCTGCTGGCCACAATGTTCCTGATACAGGCACCTACTCACCCCCTGGGTGCAGTACTCACCACCCTCAAAATTACTGCCAGCATCAAAACAGAGCCCAGTGCCCAACTGGGAATCAGAGCCCCCCTGGGTGAAGCCATATCCGTACACAAAACCCAGGTTTTGGTTCAAGGACCTCTCACCGACGCCAGGCAGAGGGTACACAAGGAAGGGAGGGGATGCCCTAATACCTGGAGAAAATACTAATCTGGAAAGTCCGAGCCTCTAAGAATGAGTTACCTGGGCAGGGAAAGCATGTCCTACCTGTGTTTGTAAAGCCCCGTGTCAATTTACAGCCTTACGCAAACAGGATTTAAACCACAAATCCAAGTGCAGCTACAGAGTTCATTGCTTTAAATACATCTCCAGTGGTTTACACTGTGAACACGGAGCTGAACGGCTTCATTTACGAGTCACGGCTGCTTAAGGTAAAGCGTTAATGCAAGTTTGTTTGGTTTGTTTTGTTTTTTTCAATAGTTAATACAACAAAGATCAGCCAAAAAAGTTTGGCCACTCTTCCATGCTTTCAATTCAGCTGCCTTCAACTAGTCCTCCTGCCATTTCTGTCACTGAGCTCTTTCTGAGGCCCCTTTGGCCAAACGATAAGTTTTATTTTTCTTATAAAATAGGGCACCACAGATGCAGTATTGGGCTCTGGGCCGGTTCTAGGTTCAAAAGTCTCCAGTAGAAGCTGAATGTTGAGTAAATGTCCATGATAACCAGTAAAGTCAGAAAATCCTCCAATCCTATGCCTGCGCACAGACATTCATCTCTTTCTTGCAATAACGAAAGGTCTATTTGGTGGTAAACTAGAAAGAAATTAAGTGAAGAGCACAAGGAAATACCCTTGCGCTGCTCTGGTTTTTAGCACCCTTTTCCAACAAATCACCACTTCAGGGACACTAATCATTTTAGCAAGATCTTTGCTTTGTTAGAAGAAGCGTACGTTTATGGCAAAATACCAGTTTTGAGGTTTTTATCGCCGGGTGAAATCCTGTGGAGACATGTATCCAAAGTCCTGGTGCCGTGCAGCAGAGAGGAAGATGGCCATCTCGAGATGGACCTCAATTAGCTCAGTCGAGATACATCTCCAGTCACTTAGGTCCTTTAATATAGCATTACCAGCCACAGAAAGTAATAACCACACTGAATCTGCACATTATTAATTTAAAAAGGCTGGCTGGTAGATCCTTACACTGACTGTCCCAGCTTTCCACCAGTTCTACTCCATCGTCGATTGTTTATTTATTATTTACTATCTAGGTGTCTCTGGAACAACTTAATACAGTAAGATAGTCTCTCATCTCTTCCCTGCTAATGAATGTCATAAATAACTACAGTAAGCATTATAATCAATATTACACTCTGCTCACATCCTGGAGAACCCGAGGTCCATGGCTGGCAGTCTTGCTGGAGATGAAAAATCTCCGTGGGATCCAGATCTGCAGAGCAGGTGGATTAGCAGGGGTGGGCTGGGGTACCAGGGGACGGCCAGACTCCCTGGAGGGCTGAAAAGGCATCATACAATGGATAATTTCATGTTTCAGATGAGATCCGAAGCTTGGGCTCGCTGCAAGCGAACCTCGAAAGCAGCAGTAACACTGTCAGTGCCCCGTGGGAAATGCAAGAGGAGGTTGGTCAGAAACATAAAATATGATAAAAAGCAAGGAAAGAAGAGTGGAAAGAGACATAGAAGGTTTATGCACCAAGTAAACCTTAGCAAAGAGTCCTACAGATTCATTCCTGTTTTAAAAAAATAGGTTGTTTTAATGGGAGAGCACTATTAACTACACAATATGGACAGCCTGGAGCTACTTGGAATTTGCCTTCCTATACGGCAGGATCACAGAAAGATCTCAAGATACTGAATTCAGCTGCTTTTTTGCCCTGTTTCCTGCTGTTATGAATTCAGAAGAACCCCACATGAGACTTCACACTGCCACTTGTCGAAGCTTTGATACTCCTCAATTCATCCAGCAGCCCTTCACCTTCTTCCTGACCCTCTCTGGCACTGACAGCTCCAAGGCACGATCCAAACCACGTTACCTAGAAGCTGAAATCAGAAACAAGCTTTTCTTTCTAAAACAGCTATCACCTTTGAGATCAGTTATTACACCACTTGGTAGCCTCCCAGAAAGTATTTAGCCAACATATCTTCTTGTGACACCCACGCTCCCTTCTCACTGCTTCCCCTCTTCCAGGACATTGGTGGGTGAGAAGCTCCACAGGAGCCGGCACCGTGCGCTGGCAGCCCAGAACCCCCCCGCAGCCTGGGCTGCATCCCCAGCAGCGTGGGCAGGGGGGCGAGGGGGGGATTCTGCCCCTCTGCTCCGCTCGGGGGAGACCCCCCTGCAGTGCTGCCCCCAGCGCTGGGGCCTCGGCACAGGAGAGACACGGAGCTGTTGGAGCGGGGCCAGAGGAGGCCGCGGAGATGCTGGGAGGGCTGGAGCCCCTCTGCTGGGAGGACAGGCTGAGAGAGCTGGGGGGNTTTCTTCAAATAAAGCTGTACATTTTGCAGCTGGGATCATAACCTGCTGCAGCAAAATCAGTGGGGACCAGATTCTCACTAGGCCCTGCGGCGAGTACTCCAAAAGACAAAAAAATGATAAAAATGAGAGAAGCCACAAGTTAATGACTCAGCTGAGAACCCATCTTTGCTTCTGAAGCTATTCCTGGTTTCACGCCGTGGTACCTCTGAGAGACCAGGGTCTGTTTAGCCTGGAGAAGAGAAAACTCAAAGGGACCTCATCAACACTTATAAATACTCAAAGGGTGCCAGGAGGATGGGGCCAGGCTCTTCTCAGTGGTGCCCGGGGACAGGACAAGGGGTAACGGGCACAAACTGGACCACGGGAAGTTCCACCTAAACCTGAGGAGGAACTTCTTTGCTGTGAGGGTGGCAGAGCCCTGGCCCAGGCTGCCCAGAGAGGTGGGGGAGTCTCCGTCTCTGGAGACATTCCAACCCCGCCTGGACGCGTTCCTGTGCCACCTGCTCTGGGTGACCCTGCTCTGGCCGGGGGCTGGACGGGATGATCTCCAGAGGGCCCTTCCAACCCCCACCATTCTGTGATTTTGTGATCTGTGTGTAAAATCACCCCGGGTACCCTTTTCATCAGCACGTGCACCCCAGGTGGTATCAGATCCTGAGGGGGTGTTACAATGCCCGTGTCCTGTTTCCAGAGCTGGGTTTCCCACCTCCCGAAAGGTGCTCGGCTCTCTTTGCCGCAGTTGCGGAGAACGCGGGCATCTGCTAAGGCAATCTCACCTGTGAAACCCTTCACACTAAAACACACTTCAGCTGCAAAGTAGTGCATTCACGCTAAAAGACTCCAACGGCGAAAAAGTACTTCCTCTATATACATTCCTAAAGGCCAATAGACACAAAACCTAATAAAAATATCTAGAACGAACACAAGTCTTCCAAATTTTCTTCACTGTGGTATACAACCCAGCTCCTCACCTGACCGTAGTCCTGGTGCCAACTCCAGCCGGAAGATACTGCCCAAACAAACCCCAGAAGCCGCAGGGATCTTCAAATCTTTTCAATATAAGACAAATTCTCAGCTGACATTACTCTGTTGATATGCCACCAAGAAAATACTTGGTCCTCCATATCCACGCCCCAGAGAAGCTGGAAAACTGACTTTGCAACATGCAGTATTGTGCTCCTCTCAAAAATAAGAGGATCCACAATTAATCTATGGAAAGGTACTTCTTTCACAGGTATTTTCTGCCTCTGCAAGGGGCAGAAACTCACCTCAGTGGTTTCAGCGCTCTTTCACCGGAATGTACTATGTCTAAAGCTCAGGTGATGGAATGGGATCCCCATCGCACACATGAATTTGCATGAAATAAACCCCAGCTGCAATTGTCCCATTCGTGATTTTTGCAGGAAAAGAGTTTCAAACCTCCAGAATTCATGTCCTTACGTGGGAATCTCCCTAATCAAAGCAGCGAGGAGACGCCAAGTGAAGCAAAATTTTTCTCCACAGCACTGAAGAAAATTTTGCCAAACTTCAAAAAGCCTCAGAGGACTAAGGCATTCATCACGGGCTATTAAACACATGCCACCTCCTGCTCAGGAACTTTCGAAGTCACAAATGCCAGATGATGGCACGATAACCTGGAGGAAAACCACGACGCACCTGCCCGGATCCAATGCCTTTTCCCAGGCCACCTGTGCTCTTTTTGGTTTGCCATCAAAAACACGATAACGAGCCGCACAGCATTTTTGGCCTGAGATCTCCGAAGATACAAATCACAGAATCACAGAGAAGGGGACTCCACAATCTCCCTTGTTCTGAATGCTTCAGTTGCACTTTCCTATACCTCCAGAAAAGCTCTTTCAAGCATTCTAAACTCTTTTCAATAACTGGTAGGGTTCAAACAACAACAAAAAAAAGGTATTTTATGCTCAAATTGG
Organism: Rynchops niger; assembly: GCA_013400035.1. Taxonomy (NCBI): domain Eukaryota; kingdom Metazoa; phylum Chordata; class Aves; order Charadriiformes; family Laridae; genus Rynchops; species Rynchops niger. The sequence continues at coordinate 220,706 of VXBH01008067.1, forward strand.
AACTCCATTAAAAACACCAAACATTGACACTTCTTTGTGGTTTCTTCCTTGAACTCCGGCAGTCATTACAGATCACAGGGAGCTCTGCACAATAACCTACTCATACCCATCACCCAGAGCCCTGACCCATTCAGGACGCAGAGTTATTTCTTTAATTCACGATCGAAGGACTGCAGGACACCCCAGGAACGGGTCCCCATCAAAGCCAAGGCAGAGCAACAAAACCCATCGCTAAGTCGGGAAGGACAGGGTAGCAAAACAGCCTCATTTAGATAATCCCACTGCTTTGACCCAAGGAGATAAGATCTTATCAGATAACAGAACTCCTGCGGAGCGGGGGCGGGGAAGCATGAGACCATAAACCAACCAAATCTGTCTTTGCTGACGGAATCCAGAGGTTTTTAACTCTTCGCGTCTGCAGATCAGCCCCATTGCTGCGGTGTGAGGAGACGGTATATAGAGGAAAATAACAGCTACTCCACAGAGCTGGGTAAACAGCCTAATTTAAAGGAGAAATTTCTTTTTATAATTCTACTCATACGATTAGGAAGAGTAATATATAACCTTTAATGGGCAAATAAAGTCATTTCAGTGTTATCATTAGAATCATTGAGCAAAGGACGCATGAGCAAATTTTATGTTTGGGATGGTAAACTTTCATGGTCATTCCCTGCTCCTACGAATGTGCTTTTCTGAAATCTAATATAGCATGTCAACAGGACTTTCAGTAAAACCGGCCTTAATTTGTCAGGTTTTTCAGTTGCATTTCTATTATGAACCTCCTCTTTTGTTTCTCTCTTCTCAGCTAGCTCTTCCTTATTGGTAGGAAGACAACCCTAAACGACTTCTCCTGCAATGAATGCCTCTTAACTTAAATCACTATGAGCTTCTCAGCCTCTGACACTTCAAAACTTCTCACCTGTGGAGTTACACTCCCCCAAGTGTAAGGGAAGTAGTGATAGGACAAGGGGTAACGGTTTTAAACTGAAAGAGGGGAGATTTAGATGAGATCTGAGGAAGAAATTCTTTGGTGTGAGGGGGGTGAGCCCCTGGCCCAGGCTGCCCAGAGAAGCTGTGGCTGCCCCATCCCTGGAGGGGTTCAAGGCCAGGTTGGACGGGGCTTGGAGCAACCTGGGCTGGCGGGAGGTGTCCCTGCCCAGGGCAAGAGGGGTGGAACTGGATGATCTGTATGATCCCTTCGAACCCAAACCATTCTATGATTCTATGAAAGCCTGCTGAAGACCCAAACCGGGACTAGCTAGAGTGGAAAAGTTGAGCTAGCAAGGCTGCAGCACTGTTTGCTGGTGTTCAAGCTTCTGTTTGGGACTTTGAAGACTCCTTGGTGAAGAAATTATGATGTTATGTTTTTCTTCCTTTGACTACCACTAGTTCTCACCTGGCTGTCTGCTGGAGGAGCTGGCTGGGCTCGGATGGGCTACCGGGGTGTGGGCAGCTGCCAGGCACTGCTTCGGCATTTGAGGCAAATAAGGGGAAGGTACTGAAGCTCCAAAAACCTGAAACTTCGTGAGGGTCAATGGCTGGATGAAACCCCAGCAGATGACGCTCCAAGAGCAGGAGAGTCGGCCTGGGACAGCTTGAAGCTGCCCTAGCAAATTTCTTAGGTGGCCCAACAAAGTCTGCATGGAACAAAGAAAATACCGAAAATTTAAAAAACAAAAGAAACAAACAAAAAATGTTGCTGTTTGCTGGTTTCTGCCACTCAGTTCTATAAATACAGCAAGTAGCCCAACCCTGGAGATGCTGGGTTTAGAAAAAAATAATGACCACAGGCATTCGATGCACCGATTACACAGAAACGCCAGGTTTGGGAACAGGTAAGAGTCCAAATAAAACACTTTGACCCACCTGAGCAGTACTGCTGAAGAAAACAACGGTACCTTCCAAGCCAAATGCAGTCCTAGAGAAGGAAAATGGGTACCGAGCAGAAAACAGAAGGCAGGAGGAGGACATCGCACATCTCCGAGTTTTTGAGAGATACTGCAAAACCATACCTGCAAACATGAACGTAAACTTGCAGTTACAGCTAACACAGACTGTCTTACTGACAGGTTTCCTCCTGGAAAAGGCATCGGAAGGAAAATAAATTTCTGTAAGAGTGACTGCTCTTTGAGCCTAATGAGTAAAAATCCAGGTTGGTTTGGTTTGGGTTTTTTTTGATGGTGAAATTGCTCCTAAGAATGCAGGCTTTCTATTTTGAGTGCCTAACAGATGTTTTCACTGCGGATTTAGGAGAGGAAGAACACACGTGCAATGATAATGGCAGCCTAATGAAGTTTCGTCTCCAGTTAATTCGCACAACCAATTAATACTATACCCAGTGGGAAGTGTTAGCAAGGCAAGAACCCTTCCGTTGACCGTAAGGGCCAATGCTAGGCAAAATATCCAGTCCAAATACCTGTGTTTTAATTCTTTATTAGGGAAGAATAAGTATGTTGTTTGAGGGCTGCGGTCCTTCACAAGCAATAACTTCACAGCAGCGCACAATAGCCCGGCACCAGATCCCAACCACCAGAACCTTCCTAGTTTTTTTTTTTTTTTTTTAGATGCTTTTGTTAGGAGCGCTGGTTTACAAATCCCCTAATCCCCTGAAAGAAAGGGAAAAATAATCCAGTCCCAGGCAGAAAAGTCAGCAAAGCATCAGAAATTAAACTTAAATCCCGAATTCAAACTCCCTGCTGCAGTTACGTAGCTCCCGATAACTGTAGTAGCTTGTTATACACCAACACGAAGAATACAAGGGTCAGAAATAATTTGCCCTCGCTGCTAAAAAATTGGTCGCTTTCCCAGGAACTGCAAAGAGCCGGTTCCTGGTTAAAAGGGCAGCAGGGAATTACGGTGAGATCTGCGTGTTCAAACAGAAAATTCAGTGGTTCGTTCCAGGCAGAGCTTGATCACAACAAGCAAAAATAATGAGAGCCTTTAACGAAGCTCTAATTGTACAACATGCCATACCGGGGGTGGGGTGGGGGGGAGAAGAATGTTTTTATAAATGGAATTATTAAACTCCAGTAATACAAAGACTAAAAACATGCTCTGCACAAACAATACTAAAGCATCAAGTGAGGTGGTGTTTTGAAGCACACTGATGGAGGGATTATTCAGGTAAATGCTAGGTTATCCAGGCAAAGTTTTAGTACCAAAAAGCAGAGTTTAATCTTACTTTTTGTTCTCCTGAATTTTTAAAAGGAAAATACTCCCTTTACTTAGGGCTAATTTTTATTTTTCTTATGAGAATACATGTTTTTTTTTCCAGCCCACCTCTGCAGACTCTCCTGCACGTTCTGAGATACGGGACATTACCAGAAAGGCCCAAGCAATAAGAGCATCCCTACGGGGTTCAATTGTCTCTTCGGTTCATCCTCTGACAAGCAGACTTCAAAACTGGTGTTCCCATCCCAATTAGGGAAACACCAACTTTAGAGCAGCTGTGGAAATGCTTGAGAACATTTGAACTTCGGGATGCCAAGGTTTTCCCACCGTAAAACCAGAGCAGATCAAACACAATTTGTTGGCAAAATTGTAAATTGACACCTGAAGCCCTGGCTGTATTCAACGACCAAAGGACAATTAAGTTGAAAATCTACAATTACGTCTAATGTTAAATAACTGATAGGTTTTTAACTCCCAACATACAGTTTTTAACTCCCAACATACAGTAGCTAAGATGCAATAATACTGGGAGCTTTGTGAAACCAATCAATAGCTATTAAAGCTGGATCCCATCAGCCACCACCAGGTATTAGCCACTTTCTCAATATTTCAAGTATTGGGTTATTCTTAGATACAGTTAAAGTAGTAAAATGAAGTGGTCTCATACTGACACTGCGATAAATACGAGATTAAATATAGAACAAATTTATTACTCCCTGAAGTCCTACTGGGTGTCCTGATTTTCCTGTATCCGCAACAGAATGGTTTCACTTTGATGCTTTATTATCCCAGATCTAAAGCGCAGAATTGAAAAAGCAAAGCCCGTGCCGGTTCAAAGACCTCACCCAGCCACGCCAGGAACGGAGCAAAACACCAAACGCGACCCGCAGACGGAGATGATCCCCCTCTGACAGCCACCACGTCCCGCTGTAAGCGAGCGGCACGCCGAGGCAAGCCATTTGTGACACCGAGCATGGGTGACACATGGTGGCACCCCTGGAGTGCCCATGAGCTGGGAGAGGAACACGCTCGCAGGAGACCGCTTTTCCCAATACCCGGCTTTGAAGAGAGCGGAATAATCAACCCATTTTTAAACTACTGCTTTTTTTTTTTTTT
>VXBH01008067.1:225059-237116 GCA_013400035.1 Rynchops niger
AAAAAAAAAAAAAAAAAAAAAAAAGAAGCAACCCGCAAATTAAGTTGAGCTGGGTCTGGGTGAAGACGGGTGACCCCAGAAGTGCAAGTTTCTTGGCTCGCTGCCCGTCCTGTGCTCCCGGGATGGTCCCAGCTTAACCCCACCGGGTCCTCACTGCAGAGCAAAGCACGCTGAGGAAAACTGTGGGAGCGATGAACCACGTCCTCCCCCATCAGCATCTGCCGGGTGGGCTTACAAGGAACACCAGTGTTTGGGTCTCAGCTAGATGGACGTGCCTAGGCATTTCTCCATCGCTCACCCTTAAGCATTAATACTCAAGTGACCCACTGAATATAAATCCCCCAAAGGTGAGATTTACAATCTAACCCAATGAAGGGATCTGGGCTCCACTACTAGACCACGCATATGGGCCATAATATAAATTTAGACACCAACAGGAAAACTATGTGGCCACATCCAAAAGCTAGAAGTGGTTTTTCATAGAATACAAGTATGGTTTGGGTGGGAAGGGACCTTTAAAGGCCACCTGGTCCAACCCCCCTGCCATGATCAGGGACATCTTCAACTAGACCAGGTTGCTCAGAGCCCCGTCCAACCTGGCCTGGGATGTTTCCAGGGATGGGGCAACCATCACCTCTCCAGGCAACCTGGGCCAGGGTTTCACCGTTTTGCTAGAGACTCTGATAGGTTGGATACACCTCCATCACCTGGGGAAAAAAACCCCACATATTATCATCAGAAAATAAAAATTAACCCTAAGGGGAATATTTCACTTCCAAAAGTGTTGCATCCTTCTGGGCTCCTCCTTGTACATTAGGACGCCGCAGCCTCTGCAGCTCAATTGCGATGGGATCACCCTTGGCACAATTTTGGCCAGGACCTACCAGTCTTCACCCCAGCAGCTCCTTGGCATCACTCAGGCTGGAGGCAGCCACCCCCTCCTGAAAGCCAAGAAACCTTAACACGATAGAAACAGCCACGCTATGCTAGCCCACCTCAGGGCCAGAGGACAAATCCTGCCATTACTCTACAAGTGAAGACATGGACATTGAAGGCGAGTTCCCAGCAGGTGAGACAGAAGGCTCTACACTCGATGAGTGCACATGGTAGAACTTTGACAGAAACATAGAATGGTTAATTGGAAAGGACCTTAAAGACCACCCAGTGCCACTCCCCTGCCCTGGGCAGGGACACCTCCCACCAGCCCAGGTTGCTCCAAGCCCCGTCCAACCTGGCCTTGAACCCCTCCAGGGATGGGGCAGCCACAGCTTCTCTGGGCAACCTGGGCCAGTGCCTCACCACCCACAGAATGAAAAATTTCCTTCTGTGGAAAATTTCTTCCTTTTGTGGGTCTTTTATTCAAGGGAACAACCTGAAGCAGAGGAAAGCAACGAGATGGACCCATGGAGGGTCTCACCCACCATCCAAAAGCAGGCTGCATCAGATTTGGGGCTGGAGCCTTTCCTGGTGGTACGATGTATTTACATCAACGCGTGACAACGGAACAGGGCTGACAAGGACTAAAGCAAGATTAAGCATTCAGGAGAAAAGCACGTCCTTGACAAAAAGAAGGGCACGCGATTTTATCGCGCTGCCTTTCGACACAGCCATGCGCCGATGCGAAAGCCTCAACCCCCGGCTCCCACTCTGGGTCTGATGCTCGTGAAATGAGCATCAGCTCATGAGATGCTCCAATTCATGAGCATCAGACTCATGAGTTGAGTCTGCTGCAGCTTTTCCCCAAAGAAACCACTTCTTCTTTCTTTGGGAAACAAAAGCATCACAGCAACCTCTCCGCTATGTCCTCAAGTCATCGTGTTGGCTCAACAGCCTGTGTATGGTGACTTCACACCCCAACGCGAGCAGCATCTTCCCTGGGAGAGGACTCCCAGCCGTGCCTCCCACGAGGGAGGAACAGATGCATTTCTGCAGTCAGTGCTTCGAGAGGACTCGGTGCACGCTGTTCCAAATTATTTCCATTCCTAATTAATATTCATAAACGAACCACAACACGGCGCCTTCAACCAGCCGTCACACACCACCCACGCTAGATGAAAGGACAAGTACACGAGATAAGCAGTTTATTGGATCAAAAGTCCCCTTTAGACGAGAAGACAGCTATTGCAACAGAGTAAAACTGATAGCATCCCATCACGGGTGCACGCACGGAGGAAGTATCAGGAAATCTCCCTCTTTAAACCAGATATTCAGCACAGAGGATGCACAACACAATTATTACGTTAATTTATCTGCATTTTTGTGCCTGCTTGAGGCTTGAGCTGGAGGTAGGAACTTATGTTTGAAAAGCTGGCATTTTGCGTTACCGAAAATGGCTACTTTAAAACCCTCCATCAACACCCAATTATACCATCAACGATTCAAGTTGAATTCCCAATCCCTATTGTCAGCATCGCTGCCCCACCAGTCTCAAATGGTTCTGTGCGAGAAGAACCTCACCTGCCCTTCAGTTTTTGCTTTTTCCTGCCATTTACGTCTTGTTCAAGCAAGATCCAGAAGGTGCTTTTCCGGATCCTCCTCCCCACATCCAGCCTAAGGGACAGAAATGAAGGATCTCGTCCGCCCGCGCAGAACGTGGCTGGGGGATAAAAGACTGGCTGTAGCTGTCGAGCACTAGCCCTGCGTGGACAATAAATTAATTAAAAAGACACCTGACAAAAATCATGTCAAACCCACGCACAGTGACAAAAAGCATTTAACCCGTAACACCACGTTCCCCTCTCTACCAGATGGGAAACCGGTATTTCCCAGTGATAACGGCAAGATGGTTACAACGAGCAGGGAAATATTTATTGCCCACTGCTTTCCAGAGCCGTTCTGCTCCCCAGCCACGAGGGACTGAAACGGTCTGCCCAAGATAAAGCGTATTTACACCCCTTGCCAGAAAGGGAAAGTATAAATATTTGCAAAGCTTTATGAAGGCTAGTACTTACAGTCATGCTTTGGAAGGGAAAGAATAAAGCAAAATATTCAATTAGAAAAAATTACTATAATTGCAGGTTCTATTTTATCCCTCCATTAAAGCAATAAAGTGCCTCGAAATATTGCTGAGCTGGGATACGGAGCTTAGTGCTACTTAACATTTTAATATACATCCAGGGGGGCTAATTTAATTTAGATCTGGCATGAGGGTCTTCTCTTCCCCCTGGCCCCTAATGCTTCCCCCTACACTTCTTAAAATGTGGCTGGATATAAATGCAGGCTTCTCCCCCACGCCAAGGGATGTATAGGCAGAGCTGAGGCTGGACATAAATTCTGACACATGCCAGCATGCCTCCAAAGCCAAAGAGGACATCAAGCACATACATGCACAGCTCCATGCATACAGAAACCCGGTTAAAAGCGGGTTTGCCCGCACCTGAAAGCTCTGATGACTGAACTATATTATTTATTTTTTTTTTTAATTGAAGGACAATGTCCAATTTCTGCTTCCCAAACAGAATCACAGAATGGCAGGGGTTGGCAGGGCCCTCTGGAGATCATCCCGTCCAACCCCCGGCCAGAGCAGGGTCACCCAGAGCAGGTGGCACAGGAACGCGTCCAGGCGGGGTTGGGATGTCTCCAGAGACGGAGACTCCCCCACCTCTCTGGGCAGCCTGGGCCAGGGCTCTGCCACCCTCACAGCAAAGGTCAAGTTTGTGCCCGTTACCCCTTCTCCTGTCACTGGGCACCACTGAAAAGAGCCTGGCCCCATCCTCCTGACACCCACCCTTTAACATCAAACAAAACCCTCTCGGAAATGTAAAATCACACCATTTTTGTTCTAATAGCGCATTTAATCCCACGGGAAGGGATTTGCCATTGAAAGTCACTGAGCAAGCAACGCCGAGGATGAAGAAGGAGGCTCTTGCTCCCAGCCCCAGCTCTCGCCACGTTTTCTCCACAAGACAGGGCGACAAGCCGCCGTTTTCTGAATATAACCTCGTTCCTCCCTGCGACAGAAGACAAGTGAATCCTATTTTAGGGAGCCCTTCATCCTTTTAATTAAACAAATTAATATCACTTCCCCGTATCTCACAGCCTCCATTATCTTTTGTGAACTCCTACAATTCTGTTGTAAAGATATATTGAAAAAGTGTTAATTGAGGTAATCTCTGGAATTCAAGAGTTAGTATATTTTTAGCCATGTTTTAAAACTATTTTCCCTTTGTTTCTGGAATGCCTCCCATCCTTCCTCCCATGCCAGACTGTTTACATTATTTAAATGCCTTCTGCTTATACCACTCTTTACAATTTTTACTTCAACAACATCGGCCTCCGTTGCTCTTTTTTCCCTCACTTAGACATAACTGGGATGAATTCCAATCCCAAATTCAAAACCGCTCCTGGTGTTTTACTGCTGTCTTCTGTGCTCAGTACGTCAGGCAACGCGTTACTACCAGTGCTATCATCCAGGACTGCCTGTTCGGGGGGGAAAACCAAGCACAAAGAGTTAAACTGTTCTTCTTTTACAATAGAAACCGGGAAACTGTGATTTTTTTTCCCAGACACTGGAAATCTCTGCAAACTCACAGGGATACCTGTCACCCCCCTGCTTTAGCAGACAAACCTGAGCCACGCCACTGAAAGGACATCACTCCTTTATTCTTGGAGAGAGCTGCGAAGCCCATCGTGCAAGCGGAAGCACGGCCCCGCACCCCTGCCCCACTGCTGCCCTATAGAAAACCCCATGGGGCGAGACCCACAAGCTGCGGGAGGCTCCAGCAGCTGGCCAGGCTTCTCTTTCGCTTGGGTTTGATTTGGGTTTTTTTCCACCGGTTTAATTAGAAAGGTTATAAAGGCAGCTCCAGGTGCCCGAGCCTTTTGCACTGTGGCTCCTGAGGAGTTTTTAATAAGAGTTCTGCCGAAGTGGTGGGGGTTTACGGCAATTTTTTTCCCCGCCATCAAGATGACCTGCAAAGGTAGAAAGGGTGATAAAACACAACAGCCTATTGAGTTTTTCCAGCACGAGCGCAGACCTCTGCAGCGTTAATTTAAGCCTGTTCAAAACAGGCTTGTTTTCCATAGTCCCCGTTCACAGACCATCTCCGGCAGGGCACTGAGGCAGCATTTATGATTCACTCCTGGCTTAGTCCGATTTCCCATGGGGTTTGGGGACAAGTGAGGACATGCCTACTCCCTCACCCCATCCTGTGCAAAAGGGGATACAACACACACGTATTTATTCGGGATGCAAAAATCCTCCGCATCCAGCCAAAGCATCCTAACGTGCAACCGCACAGGCAGAGCAGAGCAGAGCAGAGGAAGAGGAGGTCGGCGCGATAAAGGCTCTGGGCTTGAACGCAGGAGGTTTCAGCAAAGCTGCCAATTCTGCAAAAGATCTCCCATGCGGCTGAAGTCACTTAAGGACAGACTGTGAATATTTCATAGGTGAACCTGAGCTCTCACAGATTTCAGAAGAAAGTAGACGTGAGGAGAAGCACAGTCTTCAGGTCCCGTTATGTTTTTGGGGACACATTTAAGATTGCCTTTCGCTCTATTTTTTTGTCTCTTGGCCAAGATCTGATTTGGTCTAACCGGGCTGCTGGTTCAGCTAGGGCTTCGAGACTCTGAAGGAAGGAATAACACAGCCATTTATACTGCAATAAGGAAAGCAGACACAGACAGACACACAGCTTAGCCATCCAAGCATGTGCATATTTTAAATGGAGTACTCAGCCCATGGGTCAGATTTGACCAAGGGCGGACAAATAGCACCTCCTGAGACTCCTCCTGAGCAACGCAAACATGGCTCCTATGCTACAGCAGATACATATCATAGAATCATAGAATGGTTTGGGTTGGAAGGGACCTTCAAGATCATCCAGTCCCACCCCCTGCCCTGGGCAGGGACACCTCCCACCAGCCCAGGTTGCTCCAAGCCCCGTCCAACCTGGCCTTGAACCCCTCCAGGGATGGGGCAGCCACAGCTTCTCTGGGCAACCTGGGACAGGGGCTAACCGCCCTCACACCAAAGAATTTCTTCCTAATATCTCATCTAAATCACCCTCTTTCAGCTTAAAACTCTTCCTCTCGTCCTATGGCTCCCCTCCCTGATCAAGAGTCCCTCCCCATCTTCCCTGTAGGCCCCCCTTTAGGTATAACCAAACGTAGGCTGAAACTGCAATATAGGGTGGTGGGCAGTAGAAACTCCCAGAGCGGGGGGAGTTGCAAAACTAATAAAATAAAAATCCAGCCATGGGGAGCTGCAGCGGGATGCTGCCAGCCATCCTGGGACACAGCCAAATGCTCAGTCCCGCAACCCAAGAGATTTTTGGAGCATCCTTGACACTGCGGGCACCACCACTCCCCAAGGACATGAGATGTGCCTGTTGATCTGCCTGCAAAGGTCACGCTGTTCTGCTCCACAGGGTTAGAAACGCAAGCTGTTCCTCCCACCGCCAGACTGCTGCTAGGTTTGAGGGTTTTCTAAAGATCCGTCACCCCAGGAAAGCTCTTTCCCCATTTTTTGGGGATCCGGTTTGGAAAAGCATCTCAGGTGCCCTAAAGCAGTCATAGCAGACTAAGGCATCAGCCTGAATCCCAGCACATCAGAAAAAGGTGGGTCAATGAACTAACAGTATCTGGCACATGTTCTTTGCTTATTATGCCTTTAATTACAATTTAATTTTATCTCTAGCTATAGCAAAGCATTACTCTGATTCATAGGTCCTCCTGCCTAAAAGCTTTCAGGTGTTAAAACACTGGCTGATACTACCACTGATTTTCACGACAGCGAGGTGCTAAAAATCAAGTCAGGATTCCAGGGAAATAAAGCAAAATGAAAGTACAGGGAGAAGTTCTGCGAGGGATCCAGACTCCTCCATAGGCTCGCCTTCATTCCCCGAGGAAAATTACACGTTTGACGTCCAATTTCTGTTCCTTGCAGTCTCAAGACAGCGAAAGCAGCTCTCCTCCAAAGGGATGCTTTATCACCATCAGTTCTACCTCCATCCTTTTCATTAAAGGAAATGCTCCCTGAATAACCTACATTTGTGCTGAGAGGAGAACCACTGCAAGGAATAAAGCTTAGCTCAGTGCAGCTAAAAGCAAAATGGAAGTGTCTAGAAAGGTGGAAAATAGAGAGCTTATAATTTTAACATAACCATAAAGGTGAGCCATCTTTCCTCCTTCCCTTGGCACCCTGCCTTCCCTCCACCAGGAAAGGCACTTTCAGGTTGCCGCTGGCATTAGAGATGAAGCCACGGGGTACTTGGAAGAAAAGGCACGACTGTGTCCTAGACTTCAGCATGAAGCCCGAGCAACTGAAAAGGGACATTCTGGTCAAAGACCATGCAGGTAGCAGCATTTAAGAAAGCGGCCTGCAACCCAGCTTCAAAGCAGCCTTCTGCCCTTATAGAATCATGGAATCGTTTAGGTTGGAAGGGACCTTAAAGATCATCTAGTTCCAACCCCCCTGCCATGGGCAGGGACACCTTCCAGCAGACCAGGTTGCTCAAAGCTCCATCCAGGCTGGCCTTGGAGATGGTCTCTTGAAAATACCTCGCACCAGTGTCCTCACCTTGAAAGCCATGGAAACTTCATGCTGGTTCCAGAAAGAACACAGTCAGGTCACCAAAGCATTTCTGCTTCCCCTTCCTTCTCCCACACACCATGGTGGAGAGGCGATGAGCTGTTGTCACCACAGGACCACCTTACCCACTGGGTACCTTGTGCCCACATGGCTCTTCCTCAACACAATCCCCACCTCCAAGAGGAAACCAAACTCCAGCTCCTCCTCCAAATCCCACTCATCCACCTCCCCAAGCCACGCCGTCACTGCAGGAACGCTGAATTGCATAGAAAGGCGAGTTCCCACCAGGTCAGGGCAGCAGTTACTTCTCCCATGAGATGATCTGGAGAAAACTCTACCCTCCCAGGGCTGGCACAGCAGATCTGCTTCAACATCTGTGGTTTGACCCCCTCTAGTGGGTAGCACTCAACAAGACATCGAGCCTCACCACCACCTCGCAACCAATGGAGACCNTTGTGATGATGATTATTTCCCCCCCCCCCACAACCTACCTGCCTTGCACTTCCGATTCAATGTCTTTGGACCTCTACGCCCACAGCCTGATGCTTCCCTACAGAAATACTGCAGAAAATTCTTAGAAATGGGGGCAGAACGGGTAAGGTTTTTGGAAGGGAGAACCACCTCGCTGGGGGGGGAAAAAAAATAAAAAATTACACCCCAGACCTGATTTTGTAGGGAGAACATATTTATCATCTATCCCAGAACGTCTTCCCTCTGCCAACTTGTCAAAAGCTGACAAAACTCCATACTATAAAAGCANAGACCATGCAGGTAGCAGCATTTAAGAAAGCGGCCTGCAACCCAGCTTCAAAGCAGCCTTCTGCCCTTATAGAATCATGGAATCGTTTAGGTTGGAAGGGACCTTAAAGATCATCTAGTTCCAACCCCCCTGCCATGGGCAGGGACACCTCCCAGCAGACCAGGTTGCTCAAAGCTCCATCCAGGCTGGCCTTGGAGATGGTCTCTTGAAAATACCTCGCACCAGTGTCCTCACCTTGAAAGCCATGGAAACTTCATGCTGGTTCCAGAAAGAACACAGTCAGGTCACCAAAGCATTTCTGCTTCCCCTTCCTTCTCCCACACACCATGGTGGAGAGGCGATGAGCTGTTGTCACCGCAGGACCACCTTACCCACTGGGTACCTTGTGCCCACATGGCTCTTCCTCAACACAATCCCCACCTCCAAGAGGAAACCAAACTCCAGCTCCTCCTCCAAATCCCACTCATCCACCTCCCCAAGCCACGCCGTCACTGCAGGAACGCTGAATTGCATAGAAAGGCGAGCTCCCACCAGGTCAGGGCAGCAGTTACTTCTCCCATGAGATGATCTGGAGAAAACTCTACCCTCCCAGGGCTGGCACAGCAGATCTGCTTCAACATCTGTGGTTTGACCCCCTCTAGTGGGTAGCACTCAACAAGACATCGAGCCTCACCACCACCTCGCAACCAATGGAGACCCTACTCAAGTGATAAAAGCCTTTTTTCTTTGTTATTGTGATGATGATTATTTCCCCCCCCCCCACAACCTACCTGCCTTGCACTTCCGATTCAATGTCTTTGGACCTCTACGCCCACAGCCTGATGCTTCCCTACAGAGATACTGCAGAAAATTCTTAGAAATGGGGGCAGAAGGGGTAAGGTTTTTGGAAGGGAGAACCACCTCGCTGGGGGGGGAAAAAAAATAAAAAATTACACCCCAGACCTGATTTTGTAGGGAGAACATATTTATCATCTATCCCAGAACGTCTTCCCTCTGCCAACTTGTCAAAAGCTGACAAAACTCCATACTATAAAAGCAAGCTGTTAAAACTTGGCTGAAGGGAAAAACTTAGCTGCCAGACAAGCTAACCAGAAAAAGCTGAAAAAAATATTCCGAGTGTGCCAGGGCAGGCAGTAAATTTACAGAAAGGCTCTACGGAGCTGAACATCCCAAACCCAGACACGGAGGCAGTGTTAGGTCAGCAGCTTCTCGCTCATCTGTCATTTGACAAGCAGATGTCTCCCACTTCAAGGGACTTGGGTAGATATCTTAAGAGTTGTAGCTGCCTCTGTATCTAAACTATCCGAAGTAGGATGTATTTAACTCACAGTTCATCCCAGAACAAAGTATTTTAGTAGAGCCTAAGCCCACTCATCACGTAGTCGTTAAATACCACATATTCCATTTAAACCCATTGATTCATCTCCTTCCACCTCCGGGCGTGCCGAAAGCTGAACAACTCATAGATTTGGTCTTTCCACTAATAAACAAGATGTCAAGTCTTCGCCTAAATTTTAGGAATTTTTCTTTTAACCACACACATACACAAGGTGTTCTGAACGTCAGAACGGTGACAAGGGTTGTTCTGGGTTGTTTGGTTGTTTTTTCACAGGGTGTTTGTCTTCTAAATATGTATTCAAATCGGCTTGAAAAACAAAAGTCGCAAACATAGCACAGTCACGTCACGAAACTTACCGTTACTGACAGTTTAAGAGACACAAGAGCGATTTCCAGCTGATCAGCATTCATTTTAGCTCAAACTCCACATACTGTTAATCCAATGGAATCCAATAATGTTTTTTTTTTTTTAATAGCACGCCGTGACGCAAAGGATCATACTTTATACTCTAACCCTTGTACTCCAGGACAGCAACCATGACCCACTAACCCACTTCCAACAGAGGTTAAAGAAAGGGACGTCGGACACAGAAGTTCTGCTTTTAATTGCCATTGATACAACTTGCGCAACTACCCAAGATACGAAAACTTCCAAGTCTCCTGAATTTCTACAGCTGAATGGCTTCAGCGAAAGCAACAGCCCTGGCAAGCTCTGACGGCCGACCCGCTTTCAAGCCTGTTTCCAGCAAAACCACAACACTGTCCCTCCTCAATGAAGAGCCCTTCTGCAGCTCGCAGCGAGGGCAGCGGCTCAATAGCGAGCGTGACGTGCCCCGGCTGGCATCCTTTCCTTTCTGGATAGTCCGGCTGAATTGTTCTAGTCTTCGAGGTAATCTAGGAGATTTAAAATGAAAGGCGAAAGCTGCAGATTTATAATGGTAAAAAAAAACAGGACCTGAGCTTTACCAGTCTCAATGCCATTTGAGATCGTACTACTTCAAGCAAGAATTAAATATATATATATATACACACGTATATGTGTATGCACACACCTGGTTTTACAATGTATAGGTATACCTTCTTTCCAGTAGCCGCTATAGGCAGGCAGTCTTAACACAGCCTTAGGTTGTCAGCAGAGCAAAAAAAAACAACCACAAAAAAAATCAGGAATATGATAAAGTACTTGCATTGCACACACACACACACACACACACACCCCAGCACTCCTGCCTGGTCACGATTCACTCTCTGAATAGGACAACAGAGGGCACGAACAGAAGACAAAGCCCCCACCCAGATGATTGCTCAAAAAACAACCAGATACTTCTCCCACAATCCTGACAAAATGAAGAGAGGGTCTTGCTAAAATAAGAGCCCGACGTATGTTTTTATTTCTGCTGTGAAATGTTATTTATTCATCATCTTATTGGCAAGCTGTCCCAACGCTGAGGAAAAGCCCCTACAGGAATTGTGTTATCCCCCCAAATCAAAACCCAGATGAAATAAAGCTTCCCAAGAAGCGAAAGCCCTCGGCAATTCCGGACGAGGATTTCTGTACGACTCTAATCTGCCCCCTCTATTCTCTACGACTTTGCTTCCAGCTGCTGAGCAACAGCCACAACAGCCTCTACCAAACGCACGATCCCGATTGCGCTACGTGTGATCCCGATTACGCTACATCCCACCGTCTCCGCGATTACGCAGGAAACCGGGCTGGCTGCATCCCGTCCTGAACTTACATCGTCCTGGGTCTTCTTCCTCCTCTGTCCCCCCCACCGTTTAAACTTCTTCCCAACACCAAGCGATTTAAGCTGCAGGCGAACACCGGGAAACCAGCGCTTTCCGCTATTAGTCCCATCACCGCATTCAAGATTAATTTTAATGGCGTTGGCAATAGCTACAGTGGGAATGCAAAAAGACACCCTCGTGGAGGTTAGCCCACGGATCCCATGAAGTTAATTCTTGCTCTGGTCAGATACTGGGAGGCAGCTCCATGCCGCCGTGCCTTAAAAAGCGGCAGCCGTGTGCTAGTGGGATTTAGGGATCAACAGGAGAGAAAGCTGCCTCATTTCACCTAACGCCAGCCGGTCTGCAGAGCTCCTTTTCAGCAGTCCCAGCCCTGCACAACCTCAGAAGAAAACGTTTTTCTCTGCATTAATAAAGTCTGAGCAACTTGCGCCTTGCTTCTTCATATTACGAGGNTTGCGCTGCCCGATTTCCCGGGCTGATTTCCTAGCTATACATTCCACGCACCCTTCCCATGCAGATCCCCTCCCCTCCACCCCCTCGGCTTCTTTAAAAATAAAAATAAAAAAAAAAAAAAAATCTTTGATGTGTATATTCATTTTATCTGGGGAGAGAGCGGGTGTCCTCAGAAGAGGTGTCAAGGCCCTCCCCCTGCCTCCACCCACGCAGCCCTCCCCCAGGC
>VXBH01008067.1:244044-271910 GCA_013400035.1 Rynchops niger
GGGGGGAACAACCAAACCAAAACCCAAGCAGGTGGAAAGGTGCATAATTGTGGATACAATGCTTTTTCCAGGGAGAGAAAATTAATTTAATCTTGAGAAGAGTGGGAGGACATGCATAGAGGAAATAAGCTGCCTGGGAAGCACGGATTTGGCCTTTCCGAGTGATGTCAAAGGAGTTCAAAAGTTATGTGAAGTCTGAAAGACGCCGCTGGTTTTGAAACGGTTGGATCCTGCTATAGCAGAGAGACAGAAGAAAGGGAACGGGAAGCAAAGCTTGGCGCATTGTCCCGATGAACGCGCTCTGATGCACGCCCGTATGAGGCCAAATCAAAGTCACTTGCGGCGCGCAAAACTCCGGCACAAAGTCCTTCAAAAGGGGAAAGCTGGTGATATAGAAATAACGGGATCGCAGAGGACGTGATCCTGTGGGTCCCCGCGATGCTGAATTCAAACGTTGCGGACAGTCCCTTATTTTCTGCTGACTTAACCTGTGGCAAGAAATAGGAATATAGAAATAAATGAGGCAAACGCCAGCCCTCAGCTTGATCAGAATTAATTCTTGTGCATAAGGGCTTGATTAATGATAGATACATACCATAAAATCCCTCTTCTGTTTGCCACTTTAAAATCTAAGCAGTAAATATGTAAGAAATAAGGACTCTGGGACCCATATTCTTGGGTGAGAAGCACCCGTATGAAGCTTAAACTTTTGTTTTGCAGGACGATGGGATATAAATGGAAGCATTCCTCATTTCTTCAAACCGTTCTACGTGGCAAATTTGCTACATATGATTTGAAAGGGGAAAAAAAAAAAAAAAAAGCCTCACCAAAACAGCACAGAAGTAATAAAACTATTTGGTCTTATTATTTAAATAGAAGTGTAGGTGCACATTGCATTTCATGAACCAATAAGGGGGCAGAAGAGTCATCTGTTTTGATACAAAAACAACCCAAACTTGTGCGATGAGACATACGGGTGGGAGAAAACAGCAGTTAAGGATTTTAGCGTTGGCACACAAAGTGAGAAAAGCAGCTGCTTGGGCAATATATGACATGCTACAATACAGACTTGAGTCTGCCTCTGAATTTCTCGGTGTATTTGTGGTCACCTGTGTCCAAGAAGGGTGAGTTCAGACCGGAATATGTGCTGGGAAGAGCCAGCCGTTGACCAGAAGTTGGGACAACCTGTCTTTCTACTGTGGACTGGAAGAATTTGGCTTGTTTAGTTGAGCAAAATGTGATTAGAGAGGGAATAAGTTTTCTGCCTATAAATACATCCTGGGAAGTAAATGCAAGCGAAGGGAAAGGCGTTGAGACACTGAAGGGGAGCAGCAGAAGAGTAAATGAGTAGGAAATGGCCATGAATATATTTAGTCTAGAAATCGGAAGAGCCTTCCAGTAGGAGTTGCAGAGACTAAAAAAAAAAAAAAACTGAATCACAAAACTAACAAGTTTTAACACATAGCTTCATAATTTGATAAAGAAAATCCCATGCCAGTGTGAAACAATAAACAGTTGGGATGAAAAGCCCTTGAAAGGTTTTCCAGCTCGGATCATCTCTCCTTGGAAAGATCTTGTCCATTTTGATGCATGGTACGCTACGTTCCTTCCTGCATCAGGCGATGAGTCACGGATACATGACTCCGTGGGTGGCCAGAAGTGATATCGCCACCGCTTACATCTTAATTCCTGATTATCCCATGATGTTCTCCAGCTCCCGCTCGCTCACTTAAGCACGCAGCAGAGATGTAGCCGCCTTCAAAGCACCCCACAAACCCTTCATTTCCCTGGTACCCACAGCCACCTCCACATGGTCGCTTCGGCCAAGGACATGGGACGTGCTTTGCCCCTGTGATCAACAAGAACTTCACTCCTGCTTTGCTGTAGCACTGACTGGCCCTTCCAGAGAGCTGAAAGAGTCCTTAGTCAGAGCCTGTTTCTTTTATTAGCCAACACGATGTATTTTTAAGTGGTTTTTAGATGTTGCGAGTGTCAATCACACCCGTGTTGGTATCTCTCTTAACACATATGTTAAGAGAGATTTCTTCTTCAGGAAGAAATTCTTTGGTGTGAGGGTGGTGAGCCCCTGGCCCAGGTGGCCCAGAGAAGCTGTAGCTGCCCCATCCCTGGAGGGGTTCAAGGCCAGGTTGGACGGGGCTTGGAGCAACCTGGGCTGGTGGGAGGTGTCCCTGCCCAGGGCAGGGGGTGGGACTGGATGATCTTGAAGGTGCTTTCCGACCCAAACCATTTTATGATTCTATGTTTGAGAGGAGAAAGCTTTTCTCAGTGCTAAGCGGCAATGCACGCTTCCATCACGCTGGAGGCACTCGTGTCCAGAGGTCCGGGTAAACTCTGGATGACCCGTAGATCTGCAAGTATTTATAAAACATGTTTAGCAAGGGTTTTTGCCTTGCAGCACTCAGGGCTGATCCATCTCTGCCTCGCATTTCATGTTTAGACACCAGGAAGCGGAGATGTTTTTGGTACTCCAGCAGCACCAGGGCATGGGCTCAGAACCTCCTTGTGCTGGTTGGTTAAAGGCTTTTTTTTCTCATCCTGATCAATACGCTAATTGAGCTGTGTGGTCTTCCATCTTGCAGGCATTTATTCAGATCAGAGGAACAAACCCTATATAGAGAGAGGTATGTAAGCCAGAATCAGAGTTGTGTAAATCTGGAACTACCTCATTTAAATAACTGGGGGATGGATCCAGCAGAGTGTTTGGTGTATGTGGAGTACTCTGCTACCAGCACAGATAATTACAGTTAATGGGGATTTACTTCAAGCAAAGTAGGTCAGAAAAATGACATCTTATTGTGTCATTAGTTTCCATCAATTACTTCCATGTTGTTTGCTCAGTTCTCAAAGTCAAAGGAGTGTGGGCTGACAGCCTTGCAAGCTCAACTTGGTATTGTCTCTGAAAATCAAACCGCATTATTTCTGCCTCATGCATCATCACTAACAATAAAGCATCCACCGCTGGAATACAGCAGGTGGCTTTGTTACTCATGCATGAGGCAGAAAAGTCTCCGGCTTCCTTTGCCACGACGTTAAAGTCTCCGCCGTATTAAAAGTTGGGGGTGTTGGTAAACTTAGTAGATATTGTGTGAGCTTGACTTAAGAAGGCACACTTAGGTCAGTCCTTCTGCTGATTAACTTCTGTGCTTTCCGTTAAACTTTTTGAATGCGACGTGTGCGTATCGGGGGAGGATTAACACGACCCTGCTTTTGCGCTTAGTGGTCTCCCCGTGACAGCACTGGGTGACGTCAGGCTCTCTAGGAAAGGTGCAGAAGGTGCCAAATGTTGTGTATTGCGAAGCCAGCTCACGGTCAGCCTACAAGCTGCTTCTGAGAGAGCGTGAGGAATGCTTGGTGAAGCTTTCCAGTTCTAGCACTTCTTTTTTATTCGAGGGCTTAGTTCCTGCGTTTTCCGTTTAGCGATGCAATCGACTGATAAGAGTTTTCGGTGACCATCAATAATAACGTGTTAGTCCCTACCCATATCTTGAAACAACCAAAGGTGGCATGTTCTCACAGCTAGGCCAGGTTCTTGACCTCTCATCCCAGATCCTTACAACTCTATAATTTCACATGCAACTGAGTAGTTTCGAATGGCTTACACTTCCCAGGAAATACATTAAAATTAAAGGATATGTCTGGGCTCCAGCAGTCCAACAAGGAGCAGGTCTTTTTCAGAATAAATATCCCTGTGAGCCACCCTGGTTTCACTCGCTGAGGTTTTAGCTGGATGGGGCTATCCCAGAGGAAGGCATTTAAAACAAGAGGCTGTTCCTTAAAACCAGACTCCTCTTTCTGGCTATATTTTTGGCAAAATGGAGGTACTGATATAACCTACAGAGGTTGTGAAGGTTGATTAAAGTCCCTAAAACATCTCCAGGTCCTCAGGTGTTGCATGAGAAAAGCTGGATAACAGCTCTCTACTAAATATGTGATTACATGAATCCCAAACTTCTCTCTATTGGGCAGTATTATTACATTTAAATCACTTTACACCTCCTGAAAAATTGAAGAGTGAGGATGGTCTTGGGAAGTGTGCATTAGCAAACTTCATGGAATCACGGAATCTTTAGAGTTGGAAGGGACCTCTAGAGATCGTCTGGTCCAACTCCCCTGCTAAAGCAGGTTTGCCCAGAGCACATCACTCAGGACTGCATCCAGGCGGGTCTTGAAAATCTCCAGAGAAGGGACTCCACACCCTCCCTGGGCAGCCTGTTCCAGGGCTCTGTCACCCTCACCGGGAAGAAGTTTTTCCGTGTCTTTGAACGGAACTTCCTGTGTTCCAACTTGTGCCCATTGCCCCTCGTCCTGTCACTGGGAACCACTGAAAAGAGCCTGGCTCAGTTCCTGGCACAGTTCCTCTTACCTAGATCTTACCTGAGGTGACACGGTTTCTTCAGCTCTCCTCATGCTTCCTTTAATCTCCTGGAGCTGCAACTCTTTTCGATTATTACTGCGCATCAAAAAGAACCTGTCTCTCTGCTTTCAGAAACCTGCCTTTGTGGGACACCTTTTACATGCGGTCATCTGAACCAGTGACATGGGATGCCCGATCGGAGGCCCACCTGGGGACTGGCCTGTGCAGAAGAGGGTGACTTCAAGAAGTTCTCTGCCTTTTCTTTGCGAAGCTTGGCTTTCCCGTTAAACTGAGCACGAGCTAATCCCCTCGGTCATGCTCTTCAAGGTACAGCGGGAAGAAGCAACATGACTTCATCAGCCAAAAACGGTGGTGAGCGGTACAGGCAACTGTGTTTCTCCCCTTGGAAAAGCATTAACAGCTAAGACCTCCAGTTTGAGGGACTTGCTTGGTGCTCTTCCAAGCTGGGATTTAGGAAAAGCGACTACACAGCATTTCCTACTTCCCCTCATGGGGCTCCAATGATTTAATTGGCTATGAAGGGCAGGGACATATCTCATAGAGTAGCTAGCTGCTACTGTCAGCGTGCCACGCTGCTCTTTGGAGCTCAGTGACAAATAAAGTTATCAGCTGATGCTTCCCCTGCTGAACTGGGCGCGTGTGAAGGCTGGTTGTTGTCCCAATAGGAACTGTACGTAGCACATTGCTTTTCTGTTCTTCTAGGTCACTGGGAAAGCCAATGCGCAGCTTTGGAATCATAGAATAGAATCATAGAATTGTCCAGGTTGGAAGGGACCTTTCAGATCATCAAGTCCAACCATCAGCCTAACACTGACAAAACCACCACTAAACCATGTCCCTGAGCACCACGTCTACCCGTCTTTTAAATACCTCCAGGGATGGGGACTCCGCCGCCTCCCTGAGCAGCCTGTTGCATTGCTTGAAAACCCTTTCGGTGAAAAAATTTTTCCTAATATCCAATCTAAACCTCCCCTGGTGCGACTACAGGCTGTTTCCTCTTGTCCTAAGGGAGCAGAGCTGGTTTTCACACCTTGACTAAAGTAAAGTATATTCCCTGTAACGTCCCCCTTTCCACACATTCCCCAGTGCTCATTTTAATACCTGATAAAGCTGTAAACCTCATCCAAAGCCATGCATGTAACAGAATAAAGTACTTTCCTGTAATTGATGCTGTCACTACAGAGTTGTTAATTAAATGTATGACCTTTTCTATCAAACCCAATAAAGACAGAATGTTGCACTAATCCCAACCCACCTGGGTTTCCCCTTGGAAAACAAAGAAAAGGCTGATGGTCGTAGCCTCTCTGGTGACTGTAGCTTCTTCCATCTCCCTTTAGCTGAAACATCAGCCCAAGCATTGCCTGTTTCTAATGTGGGTTATTATACCTCAGTGTCTCTACTTCTTCTCTTCATGGTCCTTCCTCTTGTCAAGGTACTGCAGAGAATTCATCTTCCCCTGATTCCTCACTGACCTTGTGAGATCCTCCGTGCACCGTATTCCTAAAGCTCGGTCCACACCACGTGTCCTTGTTTTTCTCTCCTTTTTCATCCTGAGGACACAATTTCCATTCCCACTTTATTCCTGTTATTTATGTTGGTTACCCTTTTGCAGCCCTTCTCACCATGAACCACGTGGGATTTCTCACTTATGTGTCCACACTCAGTAAATTTTTTGGCCCCACTTCTACCACTTTGGTCCTGAATCGAATGCCTTGACCTGGTAGAGCCCCTATTCTAAGTCAGTGGGAGCTGGATTCAGCTCCAAACAGAGACACCTGAGTGTCCGCATCCACGTGCGAGTTTGGTGTCTGAGTTCCCATCATAGTCAAGAAGGAGCTCACCAATGTTGCCCACATGCAGACATCTGGTACCATTTGAAAGGCCCCAGGCAATCTCACCTGGCCTCCAGCTGGTGCTCCAAGAGGGCTTGGGTCTCCCATACCTCCTATCAGTCTTGGAGCAGAGTGTCCCAGCCACCTTGGGGCATCTCAGGTGGCAGTAGACATTCATAAACTGCATCTAGCCCAGAGTTTTCTGCCATTACTTTTGGCAGGAACGGGGTTAGGCCCCCAGTGCACATCCACACGTACCTATTACTGATGTTGGTTCTAGGCACAGACCAGATCTGTTCTCCCTAAGAGCTGTCAGCTTCTTCTCGACAGCAGCAGAAGTAACCAGCTTCCTTCCCCAGGGATCTTCCCACCCCATGCCCCTGTCCTCTCCTGACTCATCCTCTCTTGGCAGCAGCAGGCTCTAGTTTCAGGCAGCAACATGGACTTTTTTACCTGTTTTGAAGGGAACCGTTCATCTGCCTTTGCCAGTTGGCATTAAGTGATGTAAGGAGGTGGGGAATAAATACTGTTTATTCTATAACTGAGCAAAGAACTCTTGTAGGATAACAGAAACACTTTATTTCTTACTTCCTTTTATTCTCTCACTGTATTAAAAGCATCACCATTTCCTTTTCTGTATGTATAAATGCTTTTAATTAATTTGGCTTTGCACAGGTCATTTAATATCTCAGGGGACAGGTGAGATTTGCCCAGCTTGAAAGGTCTCTCTTAAGCTGGACGCTTAAGGTCTCTCATCCGTATGGCAAAAATGACCATGTGGCTATTTCAGACAATGCCTAAATATTAAGTATTGCTGTTCTGGAGTCTGGGTTCAGGCACACACTGTGCTTTCTGGTATGTGCGCATCACCAGTGCATCCAGCTTTGGCAAGTGCTCTTATCATTTCTTCCATCTGCCAGCGCACAATATTTCTCAATCTGTTAATTAAGGAGCTGAAGTTTTGCCCTAAAATACCAGAATAACTGGTTCAGTTTCTTTGCAGCAAAAACTAATGCTTGCCTTGTCCATAATTACCTAAATTGTTGAGAAAAATGATTCTGCTTTCATGTTGATTCACTTTTGTAATTTCATTGCCGAGGCTAAGTGTGGCACCCATTTAAATTATCTCCTACTTTCATTTTACTCAAGACATGTTATTTGCTAACAAAGATTCAATATGGAAAAATGGGAAGGTGACAACTACCTCCTTCATCAATGCAAATGACAATAATCTCCTCTCCTCCACCATGTAAAAATAAACATTGAATCATCCCAGGCAGAAATACCCTTCTGCATTTAGAAATACGGATATGGAAAGGCGACACCTGCTCTCATTTACGTAGTCGTAAAACTCAAGTTTATCTAGTGATTCCATGGCAAATACTTCAGGAGATCAACAACAGTGTGGACTCAGACTGCAAATGGCCCCAGAGTTTTTCCCAAGAATAGGCACATTCTTCATTCTTTGGCTATATTTGCACTAGAAAGTAGAAGATTAATTTTTGTTCTTGTTAAATTATTGAAATTATTTATACTCAAAATCATCCCATACAGCAACTCTGCTCTAAATTCCTGCTTTTGGTAGCTCTTTGATGTGGTTACTAGCCTCTCTACAGCTTCTAAAGCAACATTAAAACTCCCATAAGCGATCACCTCTTGTAATAAGTGCCGTTGGGTGGGAAAAGACTTATGGTGACGATGGACTGAAGGTGATGGTCCAGTGAGAAGACTTTTGTTGGACACTCAGCCACTGGAAAGAGCACACGGAAACCTTCACCATCAGACTTTCAGATGTGCAGTTCTGCACAGTAAGTAATCAGTCACAGAATCACAGAATCACAGAATGGTTTGGGTTCGAAGGGACCTTCAAGATCATTCAGTGCCACCCCCCTGCCCTGGGCAAGGACACCTCCCACCAGCCCAGGTTGCTCCAAGCCCCGTCCAACCTGGCCTTGAACCCCTCCAGGGATGGGACAGCCACAGCTTCTCTGGGCAACCTGGGCCAGGGGCTCACCACCCTCACAGTGAAAAATTTCTTCCTGATATCTCATCTAAATCTCCCCTCTGCCAGTTTGAAGCCATTACCCCTATCATTCAACCTATCATTCACTACATGCCCTTGTAAAAAGTCCCTCTCCAGCTTTCCTGTAGGCCCCCTTTAGGCACTGGAAGGGGCTGGAAGGTCTCCGCGGAGCCTTCTCTTCTCCAGGCTGACCCCCCCCAGCTCTCTCAGCCTGTCCTCCCAGCAGAGGGGCTCCAGCCCTCCCAGCATCTCCGCGGCCTCCTCTGGCCCCGCTCCAACAGCTCCATGTCCTTCTTATGCTAAGGACTCCAAAGCTGGATGCAGTACTCCAGGTGGGGTCTCATGAGAGCAGAGACCTTGAGTTGTTTCTTTGGAAACACTTGAAGGCTTTTTCACTGGCTCTGGGACATCCTCCATGCCAGCTGCCAAAATGCATGTCCTCCTAGTGCTCTTTTCCTGGAGGAATATCTTCATATGCTAACATGGACCACAGCAATCAACTTTGTGGTTTGAAACGTAAGGACCAAGTACAAGTGTATGGGTGCCTTTTGTAGAACATGAGAGTTCACTCTTGGGAACACAAAAGGGAATTTTTTATCTTCTATTTGATTAAAAAGAAATTCCTGAGCTGCCACAGAAAACCACTTTCAAGCTCTTAAATCCTGACCGGTGCTAGACTCTGCAGTCCTCACAGAGGAGAGTTTATGTGTCTTCAGGGAGCAGGATGAGTCAGTAGAAGCTCATATGTGACAGTGTGGTCACCAATGAGAGGGTGTTCAAGAGGATGAAAGTTTGTGAAGAACTTGGAATTCTGCATGATAAAACGTGGTACAAGTACTAGGTATATTATAAGGAATATAACTCAAATTATCAAATGCACATTTCTTTAATCATGTGCGTGGCTTTTATTCACAACTGAAACCAACCAAAAACACGGCTTCAGATAGAGGTAGACCAAGTTTTGAAGGGGGTTGTGAATGTCTGTGACTTCCAGAGGATCAGCTAAGTGCAAAGACCTCTTTGCCTTCTAGAATGCCAGGGCCATCCAGGGGAGATTTAGGTTGGATATTAGGAAAAATTTTTACATTGAAAGGGTTGTCAAACATTGGAACAGGCTGCCCAGCGAAGTGGTGGAGTCCCCATCCCTGAAGGTATTTAAAAGATGGGTAGACTTGGTGCTGAGGGACATGGTTTAGTGGTGGACTTGGCAGTCTTGGATTGATGGTTGGACTCAATGATCTGAAAGGTCTCTTCCTACCTAGGTAATTCTATGATTCTCTGAAAACACCATGAGAAAATCACCCTGGGATGGCGTGCAATTTGCCATAACCCAGCAACACAGAACAGAGGGAGAACTCTTGGAAAGCTACCTACTTTTGGAAGGGCCAAAAGCTATTTGCATAAGCAGCTCAAAAGTAACTGTATAAAATAATACCATATTTCTTCTCAGAGATTATATCCAACTTAGTATAGCAAGTAGTTACCTTATCTTGGAGGCTGGGGGTTTTTTTGCAAGAGTTTTTGGAGTGTCTGATTTTGCGGACGTGAAAACAGCAGGCCAGCTGGGGCCGGAAGAAGACCCTGGTGCTGTTGGGTTTGCAGTAGAGCTGGGGGAGGGTCCTGGGGGCTGCCATGGACAGGCAGGATGGGCAGAACCAGCATCTCTTTCTGCATTGCTCCCCTTCATGTTGATTTTCAGCCTCGTCACAAAATACGGGACATATCATGCCACTATTTCCTAAACAGAGCTAATAAATAAAACCGGCAAGCACATGGCTCCATGAAGCTCGCACAGAAGGCAAAAGTAAACCACTCCAAAGGCAACCCTTCTCTCATCCCGCTGAAAATACAAGTTGTCCAGGCTCTTGCTGGTTTCACTTTTGATTCCTCCTTGCGCTTTGAGCCATTCTTCTCCCCACAAGGATGGTGTTTAGATGCTCTCCTTCTAATCACCCACAATTACAGCCTTTTCCAGTATCTTCTGCTGCCAAATTGGAGGGGAAAAAAAGAGAAAGGGTGTTTTTTTTTAAAAAAAAAGGAGAGGGAGGCTAATGCTTGAAAAGACATATGTGTTTAGTGTTGTTGGCAGATTTGTAAACTTATTAGTGCCTCCACACACCATGTAATTAAGATCTACTGGTAATTAGTCAATAGTTAAAAATAGGGGTTGGTATTGTGCTGCCGAAAACGCCTACAAAATAATGTGTTCTCTGCACTCAAGATGCAGTTAGTGTCTCTAAAAACTGTTAATTTAAAAAATATATATTTGTTTCAGAGCCAGATTTTTTTAGCAAAGCAGATTTCAGCACGTGTGTGTGTGTGTGTGTGTGTGCGCGTTCAACTTCTTTATCTCTGGGTGTTTATGCGTGTTTGTGTGATGTCCAAAGAGACTGACTGTGTATTTTGTCTTGGATAAAAATGTTAAGCTACAAAACTGCAGACTCGGCACAGCCACGGAGGGAACGGGAGCTTTTCTCATTTCTAGATTTCCATTGAAATAAACATACTCATCAAAGGAAATTGTTCAAAAATCCACAGGAATGGCAGATGTGCAGCACCATGGGGCAGATGTCTGATGCTTGGAGAGTCGTGCATGTATTTTCTAAATATTCAGGGATTACCACAGTCTATAGATATAATCCTTTAGTAACCTGAAATGTCGAAGACAATGGAAAAGCTCTAATGCCTTGTAGCGAATGTTTGGCCAAACTGCCCTGTAAGAGCGGCCATTCCCACACACATTTGAAGTCACTTGTCCTCATCCTATGAAAGAAGACCCAAAAGAGGTGATGCGGTTTTAAAATTTCTTAACTCCTGCTTTATAATGTGCTCCAGAGCCGCGTAAGAGCTGCTGGGTGGTGTTCTGAAAGGGCGTCTCATTTGTTTGTCATAAGCTATCAGCGGTGATTTGTTGTTTAGACAGGCATTTGTCTTGAGTAATCCAAAGGGCTTATTTTGATTGCTTGGTAGATCCAAGGAATGTATAGTCGACTCAATGGGAGGTTCATTCATTATGCTCCCAAACTACTCCTAAATCTTTCCTTATGTCATGTCAACGGATTTTTCAGGCCACCCTCATGTAGCAGTAACGCACTGCTGGGGGAGATTTACCCTTGCTGGAGTGAGTCTTCGGATATAAAAAAAAAATCTACTTACTCCATTTCCGTAGTAATACAGAAAAGACCAAGCCTAAAGAGTCCTAGGAAGAGCCGACAAAGTTATTTCACAGGTTGTTCACAATACACACATGAGTTAACATTTAGAAAGCCCTCCAAGGATGCATGCTCCACAGACACCAGGTATTGCTACCGTGGAGTTCATGGTAGGATTTATAATAATGTTTCTTCGATGCCGATTTCATTGTGTTCAACTTCGGAATTTATAGAGTGAATTTTTGCTCAAACACCTGAATAGCCGTTAAAAAAGATTTTCAGGTATGATTGTGTCCTTTCTGCAACCTGTTCCGATGTCCTCTTCACCCTCAGTAAGTTTGCAGATGACACTAAACTAGGCNGACAAACCTTACGAGGAACGACTGAGGGAGCTGGGGTTGTTCAGCCTGGAGAAGAGGAGGCTGAGGGGAGACCTTATCACCCTCTACAACTACCTGAAAGGAGGGTGTAGAGAGGTGGGGGCTGACCTCCTTGGTGACAGGTGATAGGACAAGAGGAAATGGGTTCAAGTTATGTCAGGGGAGGTTTAGATTGGATATTAGGAGACATTTTTTCACTGAAAGGGTTATTAAACATTGGAAGAGGCTGCCCAGGGAGGTGGTGGGTTCACCATCCCTGGAGGTGTTTACAACAAGGGTAGATGGGGTACTTAGGGACATGGTTTAGTGGCTTTTGTCAGGGTAGGTTAATGGTTGGAGTTGATGATCTTAAAGGTCCCTTCCAACCTCAGCGATTCTATGATTCTATGATCCTATGACTGGTTAGGTATGGTAGTTAACCAACACATGGCAAATATTTTGGTAATGTCATGAAGTTAGTTGCACCGAACCCACAAGCAGAGCAATACTATATGATGATAATTAAAATGCATATATGTACATCAGTGATGCTATCAGGTTTCAAACAAAATTACTGATTGGCAAAAAAATCCAAGCAAAATGAAACCAACCATCCTTGAACAAGGTGTAGGTTTAAGAATTGTGAAACAGTCGTGTGTAAAGAAAAGACAGAGATAGTTTAATTAGTTTTAAACCGTTATGTGTTACATTCTGGTGTGGAATTTTTTTTTTTTTTTTTTGTAATTGAAGAGCACATAACCACTGACTTTTACAGCATGGAAGATTCTTTTCTCCAGGTTTACCCTTCCATTGGAAAATATTTGTTTAAGAATAAATGAGGGCTGTGGCAGAGGGACAAAGCAGGAGGCATCCTCATGCACAGAGTTGGCCATACTGTGTAATAACCCTGCAGAGGAACCAGTGGGGACCCTTCCTTCAGAGCCATGCCTGACCTCTGTGAGAAGACACGAATGGGATGTCTCTCCTCATCTTGGGATCCAGTAGAAACTGGACAAGGGATGAAGGAGTCATTGGAAGGGGTAGGAATGATAAGGACATGGAAAAACAGAGGTGGGCACTCTGGGGATGTGGTGTCCCAAGCCTTTTTTCCGCAAGAAAACAGAAAGACACTAAGAAACCTTCATTCCCTTTGCTCTTTTTTGCTTCACTGCTTCAAGATCTTTTATAAATCACCATCTCCATGTCCCGCTACCTAGCTTGGGCTCACCCAGGACTCAGAGCCCTGAGATTCACCTTGAATCTGAACCTGCAGATTCACCTCGGGGCTGATGCACGTTTCTTTCAGAGAGAAGCTTCATTCGTCAGCTGATCAGTCATCGCTGGGGACCACCATGTGATGACCAGTCATGCCGCTGCTTGGAAACAAGTCACTGCATACAAAACTGCTGGCACGTGAGAACGTCTGGGACACCCAGCCACCGAGGCCAGATAGTGACAGACCTCTCCAGTAGGACCCCTGACATGTTCTGCATGGACTGGCCCAGAGCCCTGTGCAGCAGGGACTGCAAAATGCTGGAGGACTTGAGAACTGCGAATAGGGAACAATTGTTCACAACTGCTCTTCCAGAAAGAGAACTAGGAAAAAAAAGGACATTGCAAGCAAATAGCAACAGGTTCAAGGAACGCCCTGAGCTGTAAATGACCAGAAAGTAGGAAATTAGTAGAGATATGTATCATATGTGCTTATCCTATTCTTACTTTTCTTATAGGGACCTGTTAATGGCCGAAACTGGGGAGAAAATACTAGCGAACCAATCCAGCTGTTGTAATGCTCTGGTAGCTGACTGCTCCCTGGGAGGATGCACGCCACAAGTCCATCAGTTTGGCCCACAGTGAGATGAGGTCGGAGCAGACCCCATGCTGCTGTCTCTGCAATGTGTAATCCGCTGGCATTTGCTTCACAGCGATGTCTTTTCTTCGGGGTTAGAAGTTTTGCTTTGAAAGGCAGTTGTGATGACTCTGATTTATGATGACAGCAACTTCAGTGGCATTCAAAGAGACTGGAAGGAAGAGATAAATACACTTGAAGATTGCTTAATAAAGCAATGGAAGAAGCATAAAGGCTCTTGTATCAATTGTTCTTCCCTATAAGGTTCCTAAATGCTAAGCTGGGCATTGGAATCTGTCTCACCTTGTTTTAGCAATTAGAAGTTGGATGTCATGTTCAAGCTGGTCCTTCAAAGTTTCTCTGCAAGACCTGTAGAGGATGCCAACGCATCAAGAAGACAATTCCTCTCCTAGTTTTGGGAGGAGGGGATGGAGTTTTGGGACAGGATGAACCACGTTCTGGAGGTGCCCATCCTCTTTCTGCTGACCGTGGAGAAAGTGTGAAGCACCGCACAGGAAATGGATGTGGATGCCCCATCCATCGGAGTGTTCAAGACCAAACTGGATGGGGCTTTGAGCAACCCGGTCTACTGGGAGGTGTCCCTGCCCATGACAGGGGTGTTGGAACGAGATGATCTTTAAGGTTCCTGCCAATCCAAACCACTCTATGATTCTATGAAATCTAACTTTTAGAGGGATGAAGTTAGGCAAGAGCAACCCAGACCAGGCAGAGTGAGCAAAGTCATGCTCAGACATAGGATGCTTTGATTGGGTGACACTTTGAGTCCTTCTTGGGTTGCAAGAGACCAAGAGCCACGAAAGCTGTGTTTGGTCTCTGAGTGTCATACAGATCTCTTTGTGTCATCTCCCACAGGAAACCCAGCCAGTACCAGAGAAATCTACCTCCTGCTCTGCTCCAGTGATGGTCAATTCAATGCAGAGGGAAACCTGAGAAGGTCAAACAAAAGCAGGAGGCTAGCAAGAACTCCTCAAAGAGAAGCATGAGGAAGTCCGTTATCGGCTAGTTAGGCTGATAAAAAGGGGCATGGGGGATTCTGCAGCACAAATGCTCAGGTTAAACCTCTGAGAGGATAACAAGCCCTGGCATTTTTAGGGCAGAATGAGAAAAAAAAAAAAAAAAGAAGCAGCTGAAACAGCAGCAAACAATAACTCTTGATCTGAGTCTTACAGTTTGCTGTACTTCCAATGAATCCAATGGGGCAACTGTCCAGGTAAGGACTGCAGAAGTGGGCCTGTTGAATGAGACCTACCTTGACCCAAAAAGTTCTTAATTGTCCTTCTAGCTCGAGCAGAGATTGTGCAGCCTTGACTAGTTCACTCCTAGCTCCACTGGTATTTCACCCAGAAGAGAGGAAATAATTCCTGTTCCTCTGAGACATAAAGGGAGACTTAATTCATAGACATGAACACGAGAGATAGTGCTGCTGGTCCTGCGTAAGACAGGTCAGAAAATCCCACCAAGAAATCTCTGCATTAGAGAAAACACGTCCTTCATGAGGAATGGCATTCATCACACTTCCAAGTAGCTGCTTTGCAAGGTGCTGTGAAGATGCAGCGCGTCTGTTGTGTTAGCTATTAATTAATTAACATTCAAGAGAGAAGCTGCCGGTTCCACTCGTGCGAGCAGGTTGCTCTCTGGGCGGCGCGGTGCGGCTCACGGCTGCGGGAGGATTCCGTGCAAGATGGCAGGCGGCTGGACGCAAGACAGCAAACTTTTATTTCCAGGAGCCGTGGTAGTGTTGTGACACACCAGGGACTAGCGCTTACACACACCATTCCTTGCCCCGTGTTTCTCACAGGGGATGCGACATTGCTCGCATGTGCTTTCAGCGCATAAATGCACACTGCTGTTTCCACCTCCATGTTGACACCTCTTCCATCAGGCCTTGATTAAAAAAAGCATTCGAATTCCTATCCCCATCTAAGCACGTGCCTGAGACATGCCTGTGTGGCAGAATATTTAAACACTAGCTTTCAGTGCCACTTCAAGAAGCACAGGTGGGCTTCACGTTAATTTTGGGTGTAAGGCTTTGCTGAATCAGTCCTTTTCACTGCTAAGGACAATCATCGAGGTACAGAGAAGTGCGGTGCAAGAAGCCATCCCATTTGTTGCAGGAGACACAAGCTAACGCTGTCTTTTGAGGGGCAAATGTGAGTGGAAGGACTTTGCAGGTTCCTCCTAAGCCTTCAAGTCTATCTTGAATTGGTTAATAGAGGTTATGGTAAAGGGCGACTTGGTAGTTGGGCCTCACCTGAGAGTTAAAGACATATATACACCCAACTTTAGGAGAGATCTCAGTGCTTTCAGTCCCAGGATACATATATTTTCCATCCCTGTGTTCATCCAGCCAGGCTGTGCATTGACCTCTGTGCATCTGCTCTTTGGGTTTTTCTTGATGGATGGGGCTGTATTTGTCCCTGACTTCTCCATCCAAAGCACATCAACCAGAGCCTGGGTCTCAACAGGTGAGTGTGTAGGTTCTGCCACCCACTCCTTCGGGGGCGTCACCACTGGGAAATAGGGATGAGCGCTCTCCCACCTGGCCCGTTACTGGTGTCTGCTGAGGACTGGCCTCTTAAAGAGTGTGAAGAGTGCAGAAGTCTGCTGTGGCAAGGCTTTAAATAAGGAGATACCTTGGTATAGGTGCTTGCAGCTTCTTCACAGCTACAGATAGGTCAGTTGAAACTTGGGGAATATCAGTGGGAGAATCCTGAGGCCTGATGATCTCCGCATCTTCCCTTCACTGGGACATGATGGATCCATCTAATGCCTCTTTGATCAAGTTCAATTTGTTGTTCAACATGCAGAAAGTATTACTGAATAACGCGTGGTTTCCCAAGTGTTTTCCAGGACCTATCTTTTTTTTTTTTTTCTTCAGGAGAGCTTCAATGTGTCAACAAAAAACTTGCAGCGGTGAAGGATGCTGGACTGAGCAGGCTGTAGGGGCTCTATGCACAGAAAAGATGGGTGAAAACCACAGCTGACTGCCAGCACTGCAGCAAAGCTTGTTTTCTTTAGAGCCGTGTGTGCTTTAACCCTCCGCTTGGTGAATTGCGAAGCCGAGTGCATTTGACAGTGTGAAGGCAGAGTAACAGTCTGGCGGCTGGTACCCCAGTGGGAAATCCTGCGCCTGGCTCGCGTTGGCTCGCTACGTCAGGGAGCTGCAATCATGACCGGAGGTGATACCTTCATTTTCAGGTGCAACCGCTCTTTCAGCTATTTGCCTTCTGAAATCACTCTTTATTGCTATGTGTGAAAACCTTCACCACTGTGCAAAATTACTGTGTATCAGATGGGAACAGTTTCCTGGCGCTGGCTTCCAATAGAATATTTCACAGCTCTCTGCTTGCCGGGAAACATCCATTTCTGCTCCAGTCTGTGCTGACCCGCAGAAGTTACAGGCCTTCGCTGATGCAGAGCTTGGGCCCTGCAATCAACGATGCAGCCACTCGGACATTGAGTGTTGAAGAGCGCTAATCAAAGATCATAGAATCATAGAATCGCTGAGGTTGGAAGGGATCTTTAAGATCATCAAGTCCAACCATTAACCTACCCTGACAACAGCCACTTCTAAACCATGTCCCTAAGTACCCCATCTACCCTTGTTGTAAACACCTCCAGGGATGGTGAACCCACCACTTCCCTGGGCAGCCTCTTCCAATGTTTAATAACCCTTTCAGTGAAAAAATGTCTCCTACTATCCAATCTAAACCTCCCCTGACATAACTTGAACCCATTTCCTCTCGTCCTATCACCTGTCACCAAGGAGAAGAGGTCAGCCCCCACCTCTCTACACCCTCCTTTCAGGTAGTTGTAGAGGGTGATAAGGTCTCCCCTCAGCCTCCTCTTCTCCAGGCTGAACAACCCCAGCTCCCTCAGGCGTTCCTCATAAGCTTTGTCCTCCAGAGCCCTCACCAGCTTTGTAGCCCTCCTCTGGACACGCTCCAACACCTCAATGTCCTTCTTGTAGTGAGGGGCCCAAAACTGAACGCAGCTCTCGAGNCTACCCTCCAGCACATCAACACGCCCGCCTAGTTTAGTGTCATCTGCAAACTCACTGAGGGTGCATTCAATCCCCTCATCCAGATCATTGATAAAGATATTAAAGAGAACCGGCCCCAGCACCGAGCCCTGGGGGACACCACTTGTGACCGGACACCAACTGGATTTAACTCCATGTACCACCACTCTCTGGGCACGGCCAGCCAGCCAGTTTTTAACCCAGTGAAGAGTACACCTGTCCAGGCCATGAGCAGCCAGTTTCTCCAGGAGAATGCTGTGGGAAACGGTGTCAAAAGCCTTACAAAAATCCAGGTAGATGACATCCACAGCTTTTCCCTCATCCACTAAGCGGGTCACCTTATCATAGAAGGAGATCAGGTTTGACAGGCATGACTTGCCCTTCACAAACCCATGCTGACTGGACCTGATAGCCCTGTTTTCCTGCAAGATGCAGCCACTCAGACATTAAGGTTTGAAGAGTGCTAATTCAGCATCCCCTCTACCAGCCACAGAGGGCATTTTTGACCAGTGTTCGCGCTACTGGATAATGCCATTTTCTCCAAGATGCTGCTTGTCTTTACCATCTTCTTACCTCCAAATATCCCAACTCTGCAGGGTCTTCTTCACCTTGCAACGTCAAAGTGTTGTCGTATTGCCACATCGCTTTTTCTTTTCTCTTGCATATGGTGGAAATTTTAGTTGGGGTATGCCTGCATAGATTTTGATTTCCAAGATTTACCCACATAAATGCACGTAGACCACAGTCTTTGACCCCCAGCATGATACCCACCAGGGTGCTATGTTTCTTCTCTGGTTTGCAGTAGTGGTAGCACCATGGCTGGTCTTTTCATTAACATGAATACCAAAGGCTTGTCATGGCAGGGAGGTTCAATGTTTTAGTGTTCACTGAGGACTGAGGGCTTCTTCATCAGTCCTCATTTTTGAACTGGGAGAAGCACCACCTGCAGTCTCCGAGGATATTTCAGACTCCATTGCCTAAGTGCCCTCTGGTCCTTTCTCGATGTTTCAAACTACAGTTTTCTGTTGAGGCTATCTTCTGAACAGCGTATATTTCCAAACGTGGCAGCAAAACGGCTCACTGTAGCACATTAATTGCACACTTCCCCTTTCGTGATCTCCCCGGCTCTTGCATAGGAATTGCCATACCCAGTTAGACCACCGGCTCATCAAATCCTGCTTCCTGCCTCCAGCGATGGCCAAAACCTGAGGCTTCAGAGGTTACCTCCATAGCACACCAAACTAAGTGCACCGTTCTGGGTTCATGAGTGGAAAACTTTCCTGGCGGCCGCAGAAGATCCACTTATGCACTGAAGCATGAGATTTGATTACCTTTATTACAGGATCTTTGCGTGCAGAGCTACAAATGTTCACGGTCATGCAATTATCCACTCACAGCAGTTGACTCAGTGACCTTCTTGGGTAGCGAAGTCCATAAATAGGCTCTATACAGCAGTGGGATCTTTGATTTGCTCACCTCTGTTGAACTTTACCTTCAATGAGTGTCATCCAGGACTTATCTTGTATGTGGCACAGTAAAATGGAAAGAGAGTTTTAGGCCTGTTGTTCCCTTTTTTTTCATTTGAATATCCACAAACTCTTCTTTTGTCTTTACAAAACATTTCTGGGGTTTTTGACCACTTTCTTTCCTCAAACAAGAAAATACTTGTGCTGCTCATCAGGCTTTTCCAGCACCCTGGAGCAAAGGCGAGTATCACCTATAACATGTCCAATGTATCCTTTGGCTTCTCTGGGTAAAGTTCTCAGGTCTTTCTGGGAAAAGAACATGGCTATTATTCAAATACAATAAGTAAGGTTATTTCAAGGGCTGACACCACTGGAGACCCATAAGAAGAGGGAAGATAGAATCATAGAATCATTTAGGTTGGAAAGGACCGTTGAGATCATCGAGTCAAACTATTAACCGAACACTGCCAAGTCCACCACTAAACCATGTCCCTCAGCACCACGTCTACCTGTCTTTTAAATACCTCCAGGGATGGCAACTCCATCACTTCCCTAGGCAGCGTGTTCCATTGCTTGACAACCCTTTCGGTGAAAAAATTTTTTCCTAATATCCAATCTAAACCTCTCCTGGAGCAACTTGAGGCCATTTCCTCTAGTCCTATCACTTGCTACATGGGAAAGAGACCAACACTCCCCTCGCTACAACCTCCGTTCAGATGATGAGTGCACCAAGTTAAACTTTCAGGGGAAATTTATAGACAAGAATAAACTCAGGGTTTCAAAGAATAATTTGGCCAGAGTTCACATTTCGCAATAAAAGTACACCAGGTATCATAAGCAACAGGAGGAACGGCTATTCATGAAGAAGGAAAAAATGTTGGTTTTAAGCAAAACAGCACCACAAAAAACATTTAACATCTCTTCAAACACATGCTTCTGCAGCCTTGAGTGCAAGGAGCCATAAAAGTGACTAAAGCAAGAGCCTCAAGAGCTGATTGCTCAAGTGAAAGGAAGCTGGAATGAAATGCCAGCCAGCCCCGTCGGTCCCTCATTCAGCGCTGCTCAGAAATGCCTGATGCTTTCTGACTGGATAGCCAGGGCTGGAGTAACTACTCGGTTGCAGCATTTTCACTTTTACAGTGAAAAGGAGGTTTCTTTTTTTCGCATGAGTTACAATTTTGCCTCGTACTTTTTGAGCTGACGCTGTTGGTGAAGGTTTTTGCTATACAGTCCTTCTGGTTTGCTCCTGACCTGGTCACGAAGGCCACAGGGACACTGTTCTACTCAACCATAGTTGAAGATAAACTCCCTGGGGCTACCTTTGTCACTGGGAATTAAACAATTTGGGACACAGACAATCACCCATACTGCTAAATTGCCAGTTTCAGCCCAGGTCAACGAGTGCTGACCCAAACAATCCTGGGAAGCTCAGGTATTAGCATAGACCAGGGTCCATTCCCAGTAGACCACCTGGAGGAACCACCCTGTTTTGAAGACTGAGAGAGTTTGATAGTGTGGATGAGGCCAGACTGTGCTAAAGGGCCTTAGGACTATAGGGCTGGCCTGGCCCTGGTTTTCTTTTACTGGTATAGATACAGCCCAACTGCCCACTCCGTCTTGGCTTAGGTGCATGCACGAGAGCATTTTTAAATTCTAAATCTCTTAAGAGATTTCTAAATACATGAAGACGGCCTGGTGAGGTGCTCTTCCCCTATATACGTGACTACAACTGGGGTCATTGCTCGCCTCAGCCTTTCTGGAGGGGTCTCTGTGGATTAGCGCAGCCACAGCATCCACATGCCTGGTCCCTATCTCTGTACTTAGTGCAAGAGCCCAGGACACTTGGAGAGCTAAGTAACCCAGATCCAACTATCCATGAGCTGCACAAAAGTGCAGGGCATGAGACAGACACAACACACAGGCTTGACGCCACCATACCGCTCCTTGGGTTGCTGCCCTACAGCCTGCTTGGTTCTCTCCATCTTCCCAGCTGGGTCACCTCTGAAGAGGCAGCTATACCTGTGGACAAGAACAAACCTGGAGCAAATGGACCAAACAGAAGTTAGTCTTGTCCAGGTGGAGAAGAGAAGAGAGCAGATAGCCCTGAGGTTTAGCCCTTTATCCCTGTTCACCATCCTTTGCTATGAGATATTGGTGTATCTCAGGCCATTGTCCCCCAGGGTTGCTTGCACGGCAAGGTCCATGGGTGTGGGGGCACGTTCCCTGGACCTCATCATCCTGTGCTCCCTCTGTAGTCAACAAAAGCCTCCAAAGGGAGAACCACCTCCAAGATAGAAACTGGAAGCCCAGATTCCCCCTCCAAGGGTGTAGCAGGACATGGGGGTCTGACTGGTGAACCCAGGAGCTGGTGGTCCAAGTCAAGCTTAGGGCAAATGTTCTAAGAGCCTTTCCAAGTGTGTTGGAACTGGGACATGGCTCAAGGTGTGTGGTGTGCAGATATCACAAAAGCATGCTGGAGACAGCCAGTAATGCCTGGAACACAGCTGTGAACAGGGCTGTCCAAGTGGGCCTGGGACTCCCGCCACAGGGAGGTCCTTAGGGAAGACTGAACATGTCTGTGCTGTGCCATGTTGTCCACCAGACTGAACCTTGGGGCTGGTAAGACCAGACCCTTTCTTACCTGGGGTACACCTGCCTTTCTGAGCAACTTCGGACTCGCTTCATCTCTTTTTGATTCTCTAGGCCATTACCCAATGCTATTGACTCTGAGCACACAACTCTTCCAGTGAAACACCAGACAAGACCAGTCCCCCAGGACAACCTCTAAATCCTCTTGGTCATACAAGCATTGGAGGAATTACCTTCATCCCCTACCTACCATTCCTCCTTCCATTTTTTCCCCTCTTGAAGCCACAGGGTCCAGCACATATCCAGCCCTCCCCTGTGCCATAATTATGAAGTCACCACATCACCTTGGTTAATGCAACCTTCCCTTTTCTGGTCCCCGGTGATGTTCTGCACCTGGAACTCCTCCTGCCCTCACCCCTCCTTGCCCTTGCTGGCCATCCTACTTCCCTTCCCTCCTCCACGTCTCCCTTATGCCGCTTGTGTTCCTTCTTATGGATCTATCTGCTCTCTCTTGGCCCTTGCAGCATCATGAGTGGTGGGAGCTGAAGAACTGGGCTCCAACGCTACTGCCTGCAGAGCACCTTCTCTTGGGACTATCTACAAAGGGGGACATCACACTTCCTAGCTGAAATGCAGAACCTGTTTCTGGGAAATAGAATCACTTTGCCTCTTTTTCACCTTCCCGTGCAGCCCACGAGTCCTCCCCTCCCACCAGAGCACTCTCTCCTGAAGGGGATCACAGCCACCAACCCCCATGATACTCTAAAACCCGGCAATGCTAAGCCGCTCCCGGTTCCTCCGTTCCAACCACCTCCCCCACAGGCTTTCCTTCTCTAATCCTCAAGAAGCCACAGCTTAGGACCCTGATCTTAGCGTCGCATGATGTGCGCGTCCCATTGTCCCTCTCTAATAGCATAAGCTCTGCATGAATCCCCTTGATTTTAGGGCACAGAGTATCGCTGGAATTCCTTGCCTTGTTTCTAGCGCTTTCAGTTCTGTATTGGGCCTTTTCTATTATTTATTTGCTGGATATTCAGAGCATGGTAAGATGTATTATTGGTTAGATTTTAGAGGCAGTATTTGCTTTC
The DNA here is from genome assembly GCA_013400035.1 of Rynchops niger. NCBI lineage: Eukaryota > Metazoa > Chordata > Aves > Charadriiformes > Laridae > Rynchops > Rynchops niger. The sequence continues at coordinate 266,841 of VXBH01008067.1, forward strand.
AATATAGGTAACAAAGCAGGGATGCAGCTGAGGGGCAGTGGTCTATATCACGCATCCTCTGGAGGCAAAATTTGGGTAACAGGTTAAAGTCATCAAGATGAAAAGTTCCCTTTGAAAGAAGTCCCAACTAGGACTACCTGAGCCAGATATTCCCAGCATCGGTCAGCTCGATCATCCTCCCATGCCACGTACTGTCCAACAAGATGCTTTAACTAACTGGCTTTGGGGCACCATCACTTTATTTGCATTTGATGCTTTTATGGGGCTAAGCTACTCTGCTTTGGTGAGGCCGCACCTGGAGTTCTGTGTCCAGTTCTGAGCTCCCCAGTTCAAGAGGGACAGGGAACTGCTGGAGAGGGTGCAGCAGAGAGCTACCAAGATGATGAGGGGACTGGAACATCTCTCTGATGAGGAAAGGCTGAGGGACTTGGGGCTGTTCAGTCTGGAAAAAAGACGGCTGAGGGGGGACCTTATCAACACTTATAAATACTGAAAGGGTGGGNAGCTTGGTCAGAGATGGCATGGGAGGTCAAGCAACGGAGATGTAGAGCTGCCGGGCTTGTAGGAGTGGAAAATCCTGGAAGCAATGTATATTTTGGCCCTGTTTTTTTAGGGTTTTATCAGGCTGATTAAAAGGTGCTGTACACTCATGCATTGACAGATCCTAAACATTGTGGTGTTAGCTTGGTGGATGAAGACAGTACAGGATCGTGGGAAGAGGCTTGCATTGGGATATCCTGGAGAGATGGGACAGGCTTGCAGAGCCTCTTTGGCCATGTAGAGCAAGTAATCTCCTTTTCTCCATGATGGGGCAAATTCTTCACTTGTCAAGCCCATGGAAAGGAGATGAGCAGGCGGGATGCACAAAAGGGAAAGAAAACAGCATCCGTAAGAAATGCTTTGGTGTGGGGGCATAGCAGTGGTCCTGGCAAGAAACCATTTGTTGTCAGGGCGGTCACAAAGGGGCTTTACCGAAGACATATTTAAGCAGCTTATGGCCATTAGACAAATGTTTAATCTACAGGAAAGTGGGACGCTAGGCAGGCAGGTGCCTTGACACATTTAAGACCACAGAGCAGCTGGGCCTGTGAGAGAGAGCAGTGGAGGGGACCCAGGGGACAAGTTATCAGAGGAGCATAGGACTGAGGTGGCTGGTGTTGGACCTTACGCCCCAGGCATTGAGAGAGCAGGTATGGCAATTGCAAATGCCAAAAAGATTTCCGTGGAAAGGTAAAAGGAACCTCCGAAATCATCTAACCACAACAGGGATGCCCAGAGAGAATTCCAAAACTAACGCACCAAGTCTACTTGCACCTCTTCTACTTGAGCTGGCCAGGTGGAAGGTAGCTTCAGTATTGCTCTCCAGATCTGCAGCTCCGTCCTTGCAGATGCAGCTACCATTGACAGGCACAAAGGGCCAGACAAAATCTGCCAGATCATATCCAGATCTGATCCTAGTTTGCCCTAAATAAAGATCTGGATCGGTCTGTGGGAGGCAAGAGCAGAGCAGGAACAACTCCAGTTGTCCGCAACTGCACCCCATGCTCTGAGAAAAAGGCTTGAGCTGACATCTTTCTCGGGTCCGTGAGCAGCGTTTCCCAAGCAGGTGCCGTTATTTTGCAGTCATCCAAAAGATGGCAGCCTTCCCCAAATCTTCCTTGCCATCCATGTCTCACCTTGACTGATGACACCGCAGCTGGCCCGGCCCGTGGGAGACGGGGCTCAAAAGCTGCAGAGAGCTGCTAAAAGCCATGTTGTAGCCGTGCTTTGGGTACTTTGCTAGTGCTGGTTTCTGCCCAGAAAAGTGGTCATGCCTGCCTTCTCCTGGAAGAAGGATCTGGATTTCCGCTTGGTCGTACGTGAGCCAAGTTGCCTCTATGCTGTCAGACCCAGTACCTTGGGTTGATCCTGCAGCATTTCCTCACCATCCATGGTGCCTGGAGCAGCTCCTTTGGGAGGGCATGGTTGGATTGGGAACCGAAGGAGGAACAGGGTGTAGGAGCCAGAAGTACACTGGCTTGTGGTCTCATCTGTCTGCAGTCTCTATTCCCAAATTGTCCTTGCAGAAGGACACAATACTCTACCACCCAATGCCTTCATTGCGTGGCAGAGGACACCGTGGTCATCCACCCACAAAAGAACAGTGTGTCATAAAATCATCTAATCGCCTAGGTTGGAAAGGACCTTTTAGATCATTGAGTCCAACCATCAACCTAACTCTGACAAAAAACATCACTAAACCATGTCCCTCAGCACCACGTCTACCCATCTTTTAAATACCTCCAGGGATGGNACCTAATGTCTTTTTTTGTCATGAAGGGCCCAAAACTGGGCACAGTATTGGAGGTGGGGCCTCACCAGTGCTAAGTACAGGGGGATGATCACTTCCCTAGTCCTACTTAGCACACTGTTCCGGATAAAGGCCAGGATGCTATTGTCCTTCTTGACCACCAAAGCCAGGCACTTTGCTGGCTCATGTTCAGCCAGCACTTGACCAACACCTCCAGGTCCTGTTCTGCCAGGCAGCTCTCCAGTCCCCTCAGCAAATCCCCACCTCCCTTCACAGAGATTTCCTCTGCCTTTGTTTTCATTGCAGGAGCTCCTCAGTATTGGAAACAAGGTCCCCTCCATGTCCCCATCCTGTGTATCTCTCTTCTCCAGGCTTTCTCTTAGGAAGTGTAAGATCGGAATACAAGTATAAAATCCTATCTTTTCTAAGCATTCGTTTTATCAGATCACCCTTTTATCCACATTGTATTTGCAACCTATAGAAATCTACAGACAGACACAAATACAAAATGACATCCTCAGCTCTATTTCCCCCACCTCTGACTCTTGGAGTTCACCAGTCCAAGAGAAATAAGTCACGCAGCATATTTCTGGCTCTGCTCCTGTGGCCTTGGACATGCTGGAGATGTTTCTTCCAGTCAATTAAACAGTGCCAGGGCCTGCTTTCTGGCCCTGAGGCCAACTGGCACTACCTGGCCATGTCCAGGTTATGTCTGGTGTGTGAGCAACCCTCCAGCCCTCCGCCATCCCCGTCCCTCACCGGTGGGCAGCTGTGCTGTTGTCCTCACCTGGCCCTTGCAGCCTTCCTGCCAGACAGGAGATGTCTCTGCTGCGCAACCAGGGAGTGTGTCTCTCCTGCAGACAGGCAGCTGTGAGCTTAAACTTTTGGAGGTAAGTATAACTTTTGGAAATAAAATCATTGGCTTTCTGCTGAGCTGGCTTTGGTGATGAAGATTGCAAGTCTTCAGCTCTTGGTGACTTCTGCTGTCTTCTGTTCCCTGACTGCCCAGCACTCAGTAGCACAGAGCGGGGGGATCGATTTCAAGGAGCTCCCACAGTGATAAAAGCAGAAAATGCAGGAATGATAATAATGAAAATCCCAGAAATAAGCACTGACTGTGGTTGGCTGCAGCAGTTGGCCTGTGTGGTGGTCTGGCGACAATGAGGAATCCTGCAAGGGTGCTTTGCAGCAACACTGGGTGGGCTGGAAATTGCATTTGTAAGCATCCTTAGGTGTTTCCAAAGTGAACTGGCACTGGAACAGGTTGTCCAGAGAAGCTGTGGCTGCCCCATCCCTGGAGGGGTTCAAGGCCAGCTTGGACGGGGCTTGGAGAAACCTGGTCTGGTGGGAGGTGTCCCTGCCCAGGGCAGGAGGTTGGAACTGGATGATCGTTAAGGTGCCTTCCAACGCAAACCATTCTGTGATTCTGTGATCTCAGACAAGGAGGGAAGTGCATCACCGATACCTGCATCCACATTAGACCTGCAATAGTCTCTGTTGACCCCTATGGACTCCAACCTTACTAGAAGATGAAGTTGTCACTATCCACAGTATATTCTGTGTTTCCTCAAGGCACGTTGAAAAGCTGGGCAATGCACCAGCAGTGGGCATGGCTCCCACTCCCAGTGCTCTGAGTGGATGTTCCTGACTCTCCTAAAGGATCTTAGGAAAAGATCCTACAAGATCTTATCCTTTAGGATCCTCCTCAAGGATATTAGGAAAAATTTTTACACTGAAAGGGTTATTAAGCATTGGAACAGGCTGCCCAGGGAAGTGGTGGAGTCACCATCCCTGGAGGTATTTAAAAGACGGGTAGACATTGTGCTGAGGGACATGGTTCAGTGATGTTTTTTGTCAGAGTTAGGTTGATGGTTGGACTTGATGATCTGAAAGGTCCTTCCAACCTGGGCAATTCTATGATTCTATAATCTCTCATTACAGCCCCAGGAATGCAGATGGGGAAGAAATGAGGGCAAGAGTGAAATGGTAACATGATAGCAGTATTACTGACATTTTTCCATAGGTATTTTTTTATAGAAAGAAAATAGTTTCTTTAAATAAATGCCCCACAAGGTGAAATTGGAATTGGTGGAGGACAGCTGGGGAAGGGAAAAGATTTGGGCTCGGCTGCAATGTTTTTCTCAGATATTTTTAGCTTTTAAATCCTTTCCCTTTGCTGTACATTAAAACTGAGTAAAACCATGATTTCCTTCCTCTCAAAGATTGACGGGGGAGCCTGGTTCCCGCTGTGCTTAGGATAACTCACCGGCGCCTTGTAGGAGGTGACACCAGAGTCCACAGCTGAGGACGCTGACGGGAGGGAAAAGGAAAATTGGCCTCAAACATCTGCAGAAGGCAATGTCCTGAGCCACAGTGAATTCCTCTCCAGAAAACCCACCCTTTCTCAGTATCCATGGTACCCCGCAGCAGGGATTTCTAAGTGTCCCTCCTGGGCGCATTGCTAGAAAAGGGGAGAGAATCACAGCGAGGATGGGGAGCTAGGGTCAGCGATGCCTGAAGCTGATGGGGGTTGCTTTATGCTTTATCTTCCAAGAAAATGGCGAGCGAAGAAGAGCCCTGGATTTTTCCTTCTTGTCTAGCTTGCGTGCTCTGCTTCCTGCTGCAGCACCAGTGCTCGCCTCTGTTCTCCAAACCGGAGCGGGGCACCCAGAGGATTTTCTTGTTCACTGGCAAGCCCCAAGAATTGAAAGAAAATTGACTTTGATCTAAAAAAGAAATGAAGGTTTTGCCTTTTCGGTTTGTCAAAAAAAAAAAAAAAA
>VXBH01008067.1:277180-306467 GCA_013400035.1 Rynchops niger
TTGGCCTTCTTGGCCACCTGGGCACACTGCTGGCTCCTGTTAAGCTGCCCGTCCACCAGCACCCCCAGGTCCTTTTCTGCCGGGCAGCTTTCCAGCCACTCTTCCCCACGCCTGTGGCGTTGCTTGGGGTTGTTGTGACCCAAATGCAGGACCCGGCACTTGGCCTTATTAAACCTCCTACAGTTGGCCTTGGCCCATCCATCCAGCCTGTCCAGGTCCCTCTGTAGAGCCTTCCTACCCTCAGGCAGATCAGCCCTCCCACCTAGTTTGGTGTCATCTGCAAACTTACTGAGGGTGCACTCAATCCCCTCATCCAGATCATCGATCAAGATATTAAACAAAACCAGCCCCAAAACTGAGCCCTGAATAAAATATAGCAAAGCACTAAGTGTAGATATGACCAAAGAATAGTAGCAAGTAGTTTATGCCTCTATCGCCCACCTAAAGTCTCCTTCACCACAAGCTGGGAAGAAGTCCCAGCATTTGCATTTACGTTTACACCAGCTTGTGATTGATGTGTTTCTTCCCTTATTTCCTTCTCCCTTGAGGAGAAGCAAAGAAATAGCTACCACAGCACCTCCAGTCCAAGAAGAAACTGAACCCGAGCAGAGATACTGTAGGTTGTGTTCCCTGGCAATGAGTGAATGTTTCAGACTGAACAATATTGGCACTGCATTACACCATTCCCTCCAGAACTGCCTGAGATCCGGCTGGGACTGTTGGCCCTGGAGAACATAAAATTTGCCAAAGCACTCGCTCCAAGTCTCTCCACTCTGAGTGGAATTAATTGAGAGATGAATGCACCTGTATTTTTCTCATGTGAACCTCTCCTTTTGTTCTGGATGTCTACACTCCTTTGGTAGTCAGTGGAGATCTACTCAATATAATCCATGGAGCTGGGAGAGTCCCTTGGTTTACTGGCCTGGATGTTGTTATTTAGGGTGAGTTGAACCATACACTAAACTCCCTTAATACTATTGACTGGACTGACTGTTCCCAGCGACTCAGACATTTTAGGTGCATATTTGAAATGTCCCACCTGGTCTCCAGCAGTGTCTCTAGAGGGTAATGGTCTTCCATAGCTCCCATATGTATACATCTATCTATATGTGACCTGCCATAGCTCCCTTATTTATATATACACACCTATATATGACCTACCAGCCACATATAGATGTCCCAGGTGCTCATTGGTACCTTAGATGTCATTAGACATCTTAATTTAGGCAACACAATCAACCACTAGCATGTCTGTAAATTATTCTATGTAAACACCTCAGTTTAGCTCTCCCTAATCTCCATTTTAATCTCCCCCAGAGAGTGCCAGGTGGACAAAGGCATGAAGTAATTGGGAACAAGGGGTCCCTTCCACTCCGTCCCTCACATCCAACTTGGACAGCACGGCTCTAAGATGCTGAGCGGATCCCAGTCCCTGTGGCACCGCTGGCCAAGGCTGAGCCCATCAGCAATGGTGGTAGCGCCTCTGGGATAACACAGTTAAGAAGAGGAAAAAACAGCTGCACAACAGCAGCTGGAGAGAGGAGTGAGAAAATGTGAGAGACACAACTCTGAGGACACCAAGGTCAGTAAAGAAGGAGGGGGAGGTGGTGCTCCGGGATTTGGAGCAGAGATTCCCCTGCAGCCCATGGTGAAGATCACGGTGAGGCAGGTTGTCCTCCTGCAGCCCCTGAAGGTCCACAGTGGAGCAGATATCCCCCTGCAGCCTGTGGAGGACCCCATGCCGGAGCAGGGGGATGCCTGAAAGAGGCTGTGACACCGTGGGAAGCCCACACTGGAGCTGGCTCCTGGCAAGACCTGTGGGCCCTTGGAGAGAGGAGCCCACGCTGGAGCAAGTTTGCTGGCAGGACTTGTGACCCCGCAGGGGACCCATGGTGGAACAGTCTGTTCCTGAAGTACTGCACCCCATAGAAAGGACTCACACTGGAGCGGTTCATGAAGAACTGCAGCCTGTGGGAAGGACCCACGTTGGAGAAGTTTGTGGAGGACTGTGTCCCATGGGAGAGACCCCATGCTGGAGCAGGGGAAGAGTGTGAGGAGGAAGGACTGGCAGAGACAAGGTGTGATGAACTGACCACAACCCCCATTCCCCATCCCCCTGTACCACTCAGTGGGAGGGGGGAGAGAAATCGGGAGTGTAGCTGAGCCCGGGAAGAAGGAGGTGGGATGGAGGGAGTGAGGTATTTTAAGATTTGTTTTCGTTTCTCGTTCTCCTAACTTGACTTTGTTTTGAAATAAATGAGATTTACTTCCCCAAATTGAGTCTGTTCTGCCCGTGATGGCAATTGCTGAGTGATCTCCCTGCCCTTATCTCGACCCACAAGCCTTTTGTTATATTTTCTCCCTCTGCCCAGCTGAGGAGGGGGAGTGACAGAGCGGCTTTTGGTGAGCACATGGCATTCAGCTGAGGTCAACCCACCACAGACTCTTATTCCCTGCTTATGCCCACATACTCTTGCTATACCTGTACCTTCTCTCCTAAGGCTATGCGTCAGAAAGAATCGCTTTTCTTACTGAGAAGCCTCAAAACTTTGTTGTCTCTCCTGGACTGGTTTAAAAGTAGGAGATTGACAATCCAGCCGGGAGAGTCTCTGAACAGTTTGTCTGCGCAGAGGTGCATGACTTCTCCTGCTACAGGAGCTTCCACACACCTTTGATCACCTTCATGGCACTTCTAGGTGCCTTTTTCTGCTCCGACGCATCCACTTGGAGCTAGAGAGAGCAGAAAGCAAACCCTAAGTGCAGTGTTGATCTGCAAATAAGAGGGAAGCGCTGAGCAGTCTTCGGGCTTTGGGACAAAGAGGACATAAAATCCATTGCATGAGGTCTGTGAGGGCCTATTTGCTTCTCTGTTACCCACCTCTGGGGATTTACTGAAATTTTCATGGAAAGAGGGCTATCTTATGCTTAGAGGAGACATTACTGAACTACCCACCTTTTTTAAGACATCTGTAGATAACCTGTAGCCTGAAAAACCAGTAAGGAACTGAAAGATTATCTCTGTCTACAGAGGGTTTTTTCAAGGGCCATGGAGAAGGCAAGAGGGAAAATGCTATCTTCTTCCCAAATCCCAACACCATGAGAGCAGTGGCGGCTCTGCAGCTTGTTGTCAGTGGGTGTTCAAGCTCTTTTGGTCCTGATGAGCCTTTGGGCTGGGCTTGGAGAATCTGTTTTAACACTTTATGTGGGATCATGGGGACACAAGTAACCACACCGCACACACCAGAGTTACATCTCCTTTTTTTCTCTTTTTAATGATCGAGAGGAGGGGATGACAGTTGGGTTAGACGGTTGAGAAGCCACTCCCAAAGGCACCGCGCTGCCTCCTCTTCTCCAGAAGCTTCCTCTTCAGCTCCTACTTCCCCTTCCAGCCGGGCGGGATGCAGCAGTAGTACTTGCAGTCGGAGGAGAAGGACCACACGTCCGCCTTGTTGCAGCTGCTGGAGCAGTACCCCACCTTGGGGCAGTGCTTCCTTACCTGCCCGTAGCCTGCAAGGGGGAGACAGAGGGAGAGTGGTTGGGTCAGAATAGGTGCCTCCGTGCGCCAAAGCAGGAAAGGACCTTGAAGAGCACAAGCCTGAGAAAGTCCTTGTGCACCCCTCTCCCCGCAGCTGGTGACTACAGCGCCAGCTGATGACACAGGTGGAGTCTGAGAAAGAGATGCTCCCAAGGGGAGGACATTCGTTTCCCTCATGAGGGACAGCCCAAAAGCAAAGCGCAGAAAGATGCTCATCTATGCAAGTTCATAAAGACGCTCATCTCCTCGAGGGAGAGGATCAGTGTTCTCAGAGCAAAACAGCAAAAAACACGTCGAGCTTATTTCAAAACCTTAAAAAAACTCAGGTCTCTGTACTTGCATCACATTTTAAAATTTGCCCTCTTACTCAGAAATGGCTGAAAGGTTGCTGCACAAGTCTTGAAATTGGATCCACAGCAGCCTTGCACCAAATATTCACCATGGTGCCTCAATGCGGGCCAGCTGAAGTGCTTGGCCCAGGTGGATGAGAATTGATATCTGAAGGAAGTTTCTAATGCCTGTCTGTGAGATCTCAGCCCCAAATCCCTTTTCAACTCTTGTAAAGGCACCAGGAAGCCTCAGAGTCTCAGAAACGAGCATTAGCAGTAATAACTATGCCACATCAGTAAGTCAAATTTGCCCAGGACTGTTCCTTGACACAGCAATCCAGTTGCACAGAAGAGTCCCCTCTGGTTCTATGAAAGTCTCTGTGTTCCCAAGAGAAGTGTCCACATCCAGACTCTTGTTTAGCAATTGTCTGGCCTGGGCTCACTCCCAGACTGGACCCTGAAGTTTTAACCTCAGTTACTTCTACACAACTCCCTCTCACATAGTCCTTATTTCATTGTCCCTTGAAAGAAGTCACTAAAGTACCTGGCCAGGTTATAGCAGTCACCTCAGATGGTAAGAACTATATTTTCCAGAGCTAAAGTTACTTTAAAATAATCCCAGGTAGTATCAGCTAATATAAGTACGAGCTAATATCAGTTAATCTCTCTCCATCTTACCTGGGGTGGCCAGGGCGACCAGCAGGAAGACAGCAAAGACAAGGTAGAGGAACCTCATGGCTGGAGTTGAGCTGGGATCTCAGCAAGGTTGGAGAGAGGAGTCTCGGAGGGAGCTTGAAGGGAGGAGATGGCATACAGGGAGGCTGCGGCTGCTGGTTTTTATAGAGCGTTTCCCCACAGAGCGGAGGATGCTGGGGAGACATGGGAATTCATCCAAGGGCTGGTTTTGGCTGGATGTGCAGAGATGGCATGAGCACGAAGATTTCCCATGTGCGGCCAAGTGTGCTGGCAGCCACCTCCTGCCCCCAGAGCTGGTTACCCAATATCAGATACGATATCAGCACGCTGGCTTTGATGAGAGCACAAATGAATAGGGGGTGTCAATAGCAGAGCTGTTAGGGCTGGTGGGTCAGAGGGACCTGATGGAGATCTGCAGGTATAATGACGAGGGGAGAATGAGATCGGTATCGCAGGGTTCAGGCCTTTCCCAGCCTCTGGCAGAGATGCAGCTGCATGCAACAGGGCTAGATTGTGGCCATGATGCACCGATAACTCTCCCTCCATTGTCCAGACTGGTCACCGTGTGGGACCATTGGCTTGGAAAGGACCCATGTTCCCATCGCCATTTGTGAAGGGAACCATGTCTGCAAAATAAATTTAGCAAACACCATGTTCGATGTAGTCTCTTTTGTTGTCCCCTCTCACCCTTCTGATGGATGGGCAGGAGCGCTGGGGCTGAGAGCTCCCAGGAGCCTGGATGAGCCAACCACTTGCAGACACTTTGATCATCACCTCACAAACCTTCCAGACAGACCTTGGGTTCCAAACATTAGCAGAGCTCTGCAAAGGAGCTTTTCCAACCCCAGTTCACTGGGCTGTTTAATAGCTTTATAAACAGACAGAAAAAAAGAGGCGGCTGGTGAAGGGACAGAAGCTGCTGCGGATGCAAAATTACTGAATACCACCAAACCTAAATCTGCACAGGGCAGCAGAAGGATCTTACAACACTGAGTAACAGGGCAGCAAAATGCAAAATGGTGAATTGGTGTTGGTTGTGAATTTGGAAAAATACATAATCTCTGTACAAATGACGAGACTGAATTACCTAAAGCCAGTTAGGGAGGAGGTTTGGGGATCCTTGCAGAGAGTGCTCTGAAAACAGCAGAAACAGCAGATAAGAGCAAAAAGAAATGGAAAATCGTACATTAAGAACTTTTAAGAAAGTTACTAAGACAGAAGAAAACTGCATCAGTCTGTGGGGTATCGCATGGTGATGTGTGTGCCGCTCATCTCCCCGCCCCTGATGGCCTACAGTAGGGCAAGAAGAGGTTAAAAGAGAGGTGGCAAAGCCAGAGACTCATTTCCGTAAAATTAAATATCCTGGCACTCTTCAGCGCAGAGAAGAAACACTTATTGGAGGTGTACCACAGGGCTGTAAAAATTTTAGAGTCTTAAAGAAGACAATTCTGGTGCTCCAATTTTCATAACCCGAGGAATACGGAAGATGAAATGGTAAATCATGCATTTATTGAAAAAGTAACCCAAAAGAATCCTCTTTCACACTGAGCATAGCTGAAATGTGGAACTTGCTTCCCCAAGTCGTTTGAAAGGTCACATGACAAATGTATTGAAAAAACAATTTATAAATAAATGAAGCAAGTACAAAAAGAAAAATTAGATATAAAACCTTCTTGATGAAGACAACAAACTTCAGGTTACTGGAGGGTGGGGAGTTGCTCTGAGTGAAAACATGTTCTTGGGCTCCTTCCCAGGTACTTGCTTCTGCCTGAAACAGGTTCTCCATTCTGACTTGGCTCAGCCTTACGTTCCTCTCCGTGATCTTATTTGAGTACGTAAGGTGAGCAAAAGTAAGTGTGAGGGGACGGTGCACCTCATCTGTTTCATCACCTCTGTTTCTCAGTGTTGTTCTCCGTAGATTTTTCTTTAAGACCTTCAGTGATGGTGTTTCCACACTCCATCCACACTATGCCATCCTTTCTGCTGCCATACAATCCTGTCATTACACAGTTTTCCCCATATCTCCACTAAGGACCTCTCGCTGTGACTTCTCATCCTGGCCACCAGGAGAAGACCATTCCTTCCTGATGTATTGCCTTTTCTGGATTTGAAGACCGTCATGTTTTCTGTTGTCTTCTCTTACCTGATCGACGTTATCCCACTTTCTTGCAGGTCACATCTTCTTGGCCTTTTGCCACTTTCTGAGCTCCCTTCAGCCCCTTCACTGCTCCCACAGTGTACAAAGCTGGATGGATGCACTTTCCCAGGGGCGCACAGTGCAGTGGGTACGTCCTGTGTTTTACAAACTCAGCTTTTGTTTAAACTTGTAAGACAATTGGTGCTGGTTTCCCAACACCGTGACATTGCTCATTTGTGCCTACCTCTAATCCACTGCAACTCAAATTTTCCCTGCTGAAACGCCACGCAGCCAGAAACTCCTTGTTCTGTATTTTCCAGCTAATTGTCTGTACAGATATGGTAACTCTCCCTATTACTTAACTATATTTTTTCATTAACTCTTCAACACAGGAAGATCCACTGGAATACTAATCCTGTCCTCTAATGCTTTACAGTCCCTTTCAACTTCTTATTTGTGAATTTAGTAAGCACATTCTCTAGAAAACCCAGAAAATTATTGGGCAGGATAACCTGGACACACAACAGATTTCTGATCAGATGTGGTGTGACAGTGCATTACCTTAGCTACACTTACATATTTGCCTACATCCTCTCTAATCAGCATCATAGTCCTTTTTGAAAGACTTCAGGCAAAATACCCAAATAGGTCTCAGACCAAATGAGTGTGATGAAAATCAGGCCAATGCAGGGTCCCGCACGTGGACTGGGGCAACCCCTGGTATCAGTACAGGATGGGGGATGGAGAGATGGAGACCAGCCCTGCCGAGAAGGACTTGGGGGTATTTGGGGGTGAAAAGCTGGACATGAGCCGGCAATCTGCGCTGGCAGCCCAGAACTCCCCGCCCCCCCCGCAGCCTGGGCTGCATCCCCAGCAGAGTGGGCAGGGGGGCGAGGGGGGGATTCTGCCCCTCTGCTCCGCTCGGGGGAGACCCCCCTGCAGTGCTGCCTCCAGCGCTGGGGCCTCGGCACAGGAGAGACACGGAGCTGTTGGAGCGGGGCCAGAGGAGGCCGCGGAGATGCTGGGAGGGCTGGAGCCCCTCTGCTGGGAGGACAGGCTGAGAGAGCTGGGGGGGGTCAGCCTGGAGAAGAGAAGGCTCCGCGGAGACCTTCCAGCCCCTTCCAGTCCCTCAAGGGGCTCCAGGAAAGCTGGGGAGGGACTCTGGAGCAGGGNGCGTGCTGGCAGCAGAGTCCTGGCAGCCGGATCCGGAGGAGGGGGAATTGCTCCCGTGTGTCCGGGTCAGTGAAAGCGGCCGGCGAACGGCAAGGAGAAGCCACTGGAGCATGGGCCTGGCTGCCAGGTGCCTTTGTGAGTGGGACCAGCGGGTCGGGGTGACATTGCACATGCCGGCAAGCAAACAACGTCTCTTTGGAGATGGGTTTGCTCAAGTTTCTCCTCCTGCTGCGCCGCTTGTGGCAGGAGTCCCTCTATAAAAGCCAGGGCCTCCAAGATCCCCTACCGTGGCTATCTCAGACCTGCTTTGCTCCTGGTGTGCTGAGATCTCCGCTGGCCTCCAGGCATGAGGGTGCTCTGCGTGGTCTTTGCTGTGCTCCTTCTTTTCTCCTTGGCCACCCCAGGTAAGACAGCAACACATGGTGGGGAGAAAGGGGGGCTGACCCCAAGGCTGGGAGTTGGGGTGCCTGTCCCCTCTCCAGCCTTTGTGCCTTGGGGTGGAGGGAGGTGGATCATCTCATCCAGACTTTGTGCCTTGGGGTGGTGGGAAGTGGATCATCTCACCTGCTTTGGCAGTGGAGCTCAGCTACCTGCAGCCGGCTCTGGCTCACGATTTACCCAACGTAGCTCACACAACTAATTTGGGATGAGATGAATGCTGCACTGCAAATGCCTGTCTCTCGTGCTCAGGCAAAGGGATCCCTGTAAGCTGCAGTACTGACAATCGTAGACAGAAGACCTTTAAGAGTCCAACAGTCCCCCAGCTCAATGGGGACAGAAAGAAAGCATGGGTCCCATCCTATGCGGGTTTGAAACTGAAGGTAACCTGCAAGGAGATAACTTGTGGGGCTCTGCTCTCCTATGGTGTCTGACATTTCCTCTTATAACCCATCTCTCTCTCCCTCCCGTCGCAGGGTATGGGCAGGCCAAGGGAGCTTGTGGTGGGTACTGTTCCTACCTGTGTGCCAAAAGGGACGAGTGGACTTTCAACCAGTCCTGCGGGAAGATGTACTGCTGCATCCCCCCACCCAAAAAGGGAAAATGATCGTGGAGGAGTCCACCTGGGGAGGAAGAGCAGCACTGGCGGTGGGGCTCCCAGCGCTGTATTCACGGTGCGACAGAGACGGTGTTCACTGCTTTGAAGTAAAGATGGGCAGATGTGATTTCCGTGTGCTGTGTGGTTTATTCACACCCCCCCCGCCCCCGGCAGGGCAGTGCCAGGAGAGGTTCTGCAGCCAGACCTACCTGGGCCGTGATCACGACACACCTCTGACAGCCCTGGGCATTCCAGTGACACTGGAAAAGGCTTTGGGATATTCCCATTGCTTCAAAGCAGGCTGGGAGAAGACTGCCTAATGTTGTGTCTCCCTTCTCCACAAGTTGAACCCCAGTTTATTTTTAGGGGACACCACAGCTCCCAGAGCCCCATCAGTCCCATTCAACCCCTGTACTGGGGACCTCAGTCATGTTGTGGGGGTAGAAACAGGAGGCAAACAACCACCGCCTTCCCCTTGTGCCCCAAAATGCCCCTCCCGGCATGCCTTTAGAGCATCCTCACCCCAGTGCAGCCACTCAGGTTTCCTGGTTCTGTGGCTGACCTGGACACCCTTGCACAAAGCAGGTGACTTTTTGGTGTTGCCCGTGACCAGATTACTATATTAACTGTGACCCTTTGGGGGTCACCATTAGTGGAAGAAAAGACAAGGAGAATCTCAGTGTCCCCTCCACGGTGTGACACACCGTTCACTCCAGGCTTTCTGCAGGGGGACAGGGAGCGATCTGGTGTTGGGTGGCTCAGAGAACCCTGGCAAAGGGCAGCCAGACAAGCCCCAGGAGCAATATTGAGGGCGAGATGTTTGTGGCAAAAAGGATCAACTCCCTGACTGGCCCATGGAACAGAAAACAGTCCTGTTTCCCTGAAACCCCCCAGGAAAAAGAATGTTTCCATCCATGGGGACTTTTAAACCCAGAAAAAGGCTACTACACTGGTATTTGTCAGACTGAAGGATGCTGCAAGAGAAGAGAGGAGATATAGACCTCTCCCTTTCTTAAAGTTTGCTTAATTTCTGCAGGGCGAGGTCTGTGTCTCCTCCCTTCTGCAGCATCCTCTGTGGTCAGCACAGTTCTTGGCACTACAACCAGTACATGGAGTTGGGGGGAGAGTAATTTTTTCCTAAGGCTAATTTCTCTATTTGTTCAAAACTCCTCCCATTGCCAGGGGAGTTCGAAGACATGGTGTCTGCAGACATGTCCCTGCTGACAACCAGAGAGGCGAATCCACCCTTTGTGTCTGTATGTCCCACCTAAGCTGCTCCAAGGGGCTCACTACCAACCACGGGGCTCCAAATTACTGTGTAACAGGCAATTGTGGGGCAAAAAACCCCAAAACCTAGTGAGCAGCCTTACGATCCTGTATTTTATCCTTAGGACATAGGATAAATGTGAAATCTCGAAACTTTAAAAACCTCTATCAGTTTAAAGACTGAGCAGGGATACAGGAATCCCGACAAAGCTGTGGGATTTCTTATGATATTTTTCTTGGTAAAGAGGAATGAGTCTCTGCGCAAACTAGATGCATAAGGTGAGATACTGAGAGTGAGGGGGTTAAATACCTCGTCTACAGAGGCTGAGATCAGGCAGGGACAGGCAGCAGGTAAACCTCACGCTTGATACAGGATGGCCCATCAAGAGCCACAGACTGTTGTCTGGGAAGCCGGGATTCATCAAGCTTCACCTGACCCCAGACAACAGGATATGAAAGAGGGAAAATTCACCTGAAACAACCATGTGCAGGTGAGAAGACTTCAGAGACACGCAGGGTTGAAAGTCTGACAAAATAACAAAAATGGCAAAAGGAAATGGTGANCAAAAATATGAATGGTGTGAGGAGAGTGAAAAGAAAAGCCAAGTGAAAGCGAATGAACTGCAAAATGGGTTTTTGAAGTGGTGCCTCTCGCTCTGCTGCATCTCCAGCCTTCAGAATGATTTTTGCACCTACAGAAAGTTTCTAAATGCAGTAGTTTATTTCGAATTCCTGTTGTTGGAGAATGACATTTCCCTCCTATTACTGCCCCTGTCTTCTGCAGACGTGTAAGCTCCTGGGGCACCTTCTTGGGGAGCAGAGGGACCCTCCAACTGCACTAAACAATGGGGGGAAGGTGTGGGTGGGTCCTGTTTTGGGGGTTTCAGGCTGGAATTTGACATGGGTGTAATGCAAGGAGAGGGAGGAGACAGGCTTCCTTCATCTTCAGATCCCACCTCTTTATTGGCAGAAGGTTGGACCTGACATCCCCAAGAGGAACCCAGCACTCCCTGCAGTAGAGAACCTCTCAACACACAAAAACTGGGGTTTTTTCCTCCTAAAGAGGCGGCAGAAGGAAATTGCCTGGCCTCTTTTGCCCACGTGTCCTGAATGCTAACCCTGCATTTCTCAGTGGCAGAAGTTGCACGTGTTGCCATTGGGGGGTTCATCCCTCCACTCATGTCAGGAGCAGGGAAGGCAGTCGGGACACAGCTCTGCTGCACAGAACACTTAGCGTTCCATACACATGCACTTTGGGCTTATATTAAATATGCTCGTATCTTTTTCACCTCTTTCAGAACAGCAGAGCGGCCATTTAACTTTTCCACAGTGAAAGGCACTCAAAGTAACAAGAAGCTCTGTTCTCCCTGTCCTGAGAGCCAGAAAATGTCCAAAACCTCACCGGGCCACTCTTCTCCTCTTGCAATGGCAGAGCATCCTGCAGGTGCTATCGGTTCATCTTCAGAAGAAGCGAACGAGGAGCAGGGAGCGAGGGACACTGGCTATTTGCCTATGGCAAATGTTTTTGGTTGCAAAAGCATTGTCTCTGTGGAAATGTTATTTGTCTGAGTTGACTTCACCAAAGGAAAGCAAAAGGCCCCTCTGTGAATGTCATCCAAGAGATTCCCACTGGCTGCCTTCGGGGGCAAAACAGGAGCTGCCAGAAAAAAACAATTTGACTGGCCTCTTGGTCAACGGTAACAACTTAATTTTGGTAGGAGACAGGCCAAAGGCTGCTATTCCAGCTACACAAGGTGTGTTTTTTCTGCAGGGTAAGCGGACCAGATGGGAATCATAAGCTTGCAGACAGCACGTCAACCAGTCCTACTTACACACACACACTCAAAACAGGGAGAAGAAAGCTACTGGAGATTATGTATTTAGGGGAAAAAAAGCCAGAATGGCAGGAATTGTCATCTGCTGTCTGAGAAATAAGTGATAATAGATTGGTATTATGAGAGAGAAATAGTCAGCTATTACACCAACAAGAGGTTCTTCCTAGGGCTGAACCTTCCTCTTGGCATCACAAAGCTGAGCACCTGAAAAAACCATACAAACCAATGTCAGTGGCAGCTTCAGGCTTTCAGAAGAAAAATGAGCACAGAGTCTTAAAACAGTAATGCCCAACATCACACATTTTACAGCGTCACACTGAAAGTGTGTTACTTGTTGCTCTGGAGTCATCAGCACAAGAAGCACACGGACCTGTTGGAGCAGGGCCAGAAGAGGGCCATGAGGATGATCAGAGGGTTGGAGCCCCTCTGCTGGGAGGACAGGCTGGGAGAGCTGGGGGGGTTCAGCCTGGAGAAGAGAAGGCTCCGCGGAGACCTTCCAGCCCCTTCCAGTCCCTAAAGGGGCTCCAGGAAAGCTGGGGAGGGACTCTGGAGCAGGGAGTGGAATGACATAAGGAGGAGTAATGGCTTTAAACTGAAAGAGGGGAGATTTAGATGAGATCTGAGGAAGAAATTCTTTGGTGTGAGGGGGGTGAGCCCCTGTCACAGGTTGCCCAGAGAAGCTGTGGCTGCCCCAACCCTGGAGGGGTTCAAGGCCAGGTTGGACGGGGCTTGGAGCAACCTGGTCTGGTGGGAGGTGTCCCTGCCCTGGCTGGCACTGGGTGGGCTTTAAGGTCCCTTCCAACCCAAACCGTTCTATGATTCTATGCTGGATGGTGTTTTGGGTATGAAGGTGCAAGATAGGATTGGAAGACACAGACTTGTCTTTCCAGAGTAGAGCTTGGGTACAGAGGATCTCAGAAACTGTGTCTAGGCCTTGTCTTGGAGGGCATTAGCTGCCCAGAAGTTAATTTCTTGGACAAAGGTATCCAGGTTTGAACAGATGTCCAAGGAAAAGAGAAAACACTTCTTCCCTCGTGGGGTCAGTCACCATTACTGCTAAAAATACAGCCTCTTTTTATTTCAATTTGTTCATATTATAAATTCCAGCTATGCCAAGAAGCAGATTTACATCCTGGAAAGCTCCTTTTATAGGAGAAGGCGTTGAATATTTACACCTTAGGAAGCCAATATTGATAAATTACTGGATTATAGGGTTTTCATTTGTTTACGGGGAGAAAACCCCAGCTACAGGCTCACTGACCTAGCGGTAGGAGACAAAGGCATAACAAGTGATTTCTCTGCACTGCCTTTGGCAGGCTAAATAACAGAGAAACGGCACTCGGCTCTGACGAACGTACTGGGCTTGGTTGGAGGTTTTACCCTGGGAGAGCTGCTCCGCAGCACAGATCATACGGTACTTACGCTCCACATCTTTGCAGGAGCAACAAGGGATGAAAAGGCCACTACCTCTGCGCTTAATTTCAATAAGGGAGCTACATAAAAATGGAGAAATTGTTAAAAAGAAGACAAAGGGGACAGCTAAAGGAGTTAAATCCTTGCAAATAGATTCTTTGCAAGCACCGTGGGAGCTATTTAAGGCCACCGTATTGGAGACTCAGAGAAAATCTATGACACCTATTAAAAAAAGCCCTGAGAAAGAGCAAAAGGAAAAGGTCATAGCAGAACAGTGGGATGAGGGAGGTTGTTTGAAAGAAGCAGCTGAAATTGTGTCCAAACAAGGAAAAATAGAAAAGATAATAAACTGTGCCTGACAAAGTGTAAAACACAATAAGGCAACTCAGCAGAGAATTGCAGGAAGAACTTGCAAAAGGCAAAGAAACCTCTTAAAATAAGTCCTTTTTTTTTTTTTTTTTTTTTTTTTTCCCCAAACACATCAGGAAAAGGAAGCCTGATGAAGAGCATGTAGGGCAGGAGATGGTCAGAGCAGTAAAGCTAATGAAAGCTAAGGCTGCTCCATGGGAGCTAAATGAAATGCTTGTAGCTGTGTTCACCTTGCAAGAAAGAAGGGACGTCTTCGTGCTGAACTTTCCTTTGTGGGGACTCGTCAAAGGGCTTGTCTTAAATGTAAAGGAGGTGGAAGAGAGGAAATCGGCAGCAACAAATCACCAGCACCCAGATCTTTTCCCCAAAAAAAGTCCTAAGGGAATTCAAGGATGAAATAGCTGCCCTCCTGACCGCAGTGTGTGATCTATTGCTTAATGAAATTTACTGTGAGAAGACGGGGAGATGCTGATGTTATCAAAAAAACCAACCAAACAACTTAAAAGGACCTACAGGATTGCAAGCCAGGATTGTGCCAGTTATGACTATAATAACATGGGTAAAAACAGAGGAAAGTCACATCCAGAGCTCCCTGCTAGAGCTCCCTGAAGGAAGCAGCAGACTTGAGGACCAGAGAGAAGGGGATGCAGGAGGCGGGGACCAGCACTATGGGGCTGAGTTACAGGGGATGGAGGTCATGGAGAGCACCACGGGGGGATCATTGATGAGGCTACTGTGGCAAATCTGATCATTAAAGGTTTGGAAAAGATATTCTAGGTATAAATTCTTTACTGTGAGGGTAGTGAGACACTCAAAGAGGTTGCCCAGAGAAGCTGTGGCTGCCCCATCCCTGGAGGGGTTCAAGGCCAGGTTGGACGGGGCTTGGAGCAACCTGGGCTGGTGGGAGGTGTCCCTGCCCAGGGCAGAGGGTGGGAATAGATGATCTTTAAGGTCCCTTTGAACCCAAACCTTTCTGTGATTCTGTGGAAAAGGGGTTGAATGAAAAGATGGCAAAATTTGCTGCTGGCACTGCATTGCCCAGGGTCATGAAGGTGATGGCTGTGGAAGGACCTCGCTGGTTTGAGTGCCTGGCTCGTCAACTGGCTGATGAAATTCAGTGCAGATTGATGTAGAGTGATGCATATATGAAAAATCAAACTAAACGTATATGTCAAATGAATGGCTCTACATTGCTTATTTCATTTCCCAGTAGAGACCGGGAATGCAAGCAATTAGGAGAGGAAGAGAGAACAGGGAACAGCACCATTACACTGTATTGCTTGACAAGGGAATCAAGGGACTGGATCATCTCTCTGCTGAGGAAAGGCTGAGAGCCCTGTGGCTGTTCAGCCTGCAGAAGACAAGACTGAGAGGGGATCTCATCAATATCTGAAGGGTGGGTGTCAGGAGGATGGGGCCAGGCTCTTCTCAGTGGTGACCAGTGACAGGACAAGGGGTAACGGGCACAAACATGAACATAGGAAGTTCCACCTAAACGTGAGGAGGAACTTCTTTGCTGTGAGGGCGGCAGAGCCCTGGCCCAGGCTGCCCAGAGAGGTGGGGGAGTCTCCGTCTCTGGAGACATCCCAACCCCGCCTGGACGCGTTCCTGTGCCACCTGCTCTGGGTGACCCTGCTCTGGCCGGGGGTTGGACGGGATGATCTCCAGAGGGCCCTGCCAACCCCGGCCAGTCTGGGATTCTGTGATAAATCCTGGGAATTTTAGCCAGAAATTTTGGTACCCTTTATTGATTTATTTATTTCTCTTTTTTTATTTCCTTGTTTCAGTGTTTACGTCCTGGTTATGACAGTTAATGCGCTTGTGCAAGATGAGGGAAGAGTTGGAGGCACCGAGACTCGTATGTGCCATTCGGAGAGCAAAGTCTGAGGTCTGGTGAGCCTCCAGCCTCCCTCTTATCAGGGAAGCATCAACTAGAAAAAGCCCTGATGGGTCATTGCTTTGCTATTTGTACAAACTGCACTCAACCAGAAAGGTCCGGGTCCCGAATCAAAAAAGCGGACCCTGTCCCTGTCACCATCTGCGATTACATGTAGGTACGAGTGACAGAGAAGCAGATGGGCATATTAACATGAATCATCGGACCAGACGTTTCCATTATGCCTGGCGTTCCTCTTTCTTCCAGGGCAGATGTACTGACTGTCACTACAAGAAAAGACAGATCTTTAAAATATATAGCACCAGACAATATGGTAACTCCAGATTTGTGGGGAAAGTGTGGTTTTTTTTTTTTTTTTCTCTTTTGCTGCTCTGTGCAGCTTGTTTCCTTTAAAATGTTTCTGCATAAATCATTATATTTCACTGAAAATAAGATTTAGAGAAAATCAGTGGGGAAAAAAACCCACAACATCTTACAACCAGGATGCAAATTTTTATCACCCTGCAGCTTGCAGAAGCAGGGCTCAGAAAACACCCTTTCTTTTGGAGCTGCAATTTATGGTGCTCTTTTCATGGGTACTTACCATAATTTCTGCCAGATATGAAAGACAAAAGATTTCTCCCCAAATACCTGCCCTTTCAAGACGTGGAACACCATGAAAGCTTCGCATAAGAGGGGTGAATAAAGGACTGCATTAAAGTGACATAGTTTTAGATGGAAGACAACAGCAATCCCTGATGACTTCATTATTCCACTCCTGCACACATTCTGTTGTAGTCTATAAATACGAGGGTATCTCTGCTTTGTCCCTGAAAAATATGATTTCTTTTCCAAATTTGTCTAGACCCCTTGTGAAGCCCAAGCCTTAAGGACCCTCACTCTTTTTTTTTTTTTTTTTTTCTTTTCTTACTAAATTCACCTGTCAAAGAGAATGTACTAGAAGGGAAATACGGATGATGGCTGAGGAAGGATCCTCTGCTGAGATAGGGAGAATTTCTGCAGTGTCTTCAGGGTACCAAGACACATGAGTGATTCAAGACGTGCAAAATAACCTGGGCTCACGTACAGCGAATCGAGCCCAGGATAATTTTACACCATAGAGAACTACAGTTTTTCCAGGGTTGGGGAGAAGGTATTTTGACCACACCAAAGTTCACTGGGAGGTCAGAGCTGTCACAGATGTGTTGGGTTCCCCAAATTGTTCCTCTTCTAGGAAAAACCCTGTGGAAAAAAAAAAAAAAACGGGCAGGTTTTGCAGCCCCTTTTTTCATCTGCTGCAGCGATTTTTGTTACATGTTTTTCTTCACCTTTCCGTTCATCGCTCCCCATCCAAGGTCTACAGAGGTCATCAGAAATGGTATTGGCTTTTTTCAAGCTGGTTATGTGTTTACTGGAAGAGAAGGAGGTGGAAGCTTGCCACGGGCCAGCGTGGCTTTATCATGCTTGCAGGTAGCTCCTTGAACACCTTCAGCAACTGCCCATCATCACTGGGTGGTCTCTCAGCATTCCGTTTTAGGTCCCTCTGTCTACATTTTTCACTTTTACCAATCCCTGCTTTCTTTTATTGTATTGCCTTACAAGTACCCCACCTGGAGTACCGCGTGCAGCTCTGGAGTCCTCAGCACAGGAAGGACATGGACCTGTTGGAGAGGTTCCAGAAGAGGGCCACAAAGATGATCAGAGGGCCCGAGCACCTCTGCTATGAGGCTGAGAGAGCTGGGGGGATTCAGCCTGGAGAAGAGAAGGCTCCGTGGAGACCTTCCAGCCCCTTCCAGTCCCTAAAGGGCCCTACAGGAAGGCTGGGGAGGGACTCTGGATCAGGGAGTGGAATGATAGGACAAGGGCTAACAGCTTTAAACTGAAAGAGGGGAGATTTAGATGAAATAGTGGGAAGAAATTCTTTGGTGTGAGGGGGGTGAGCCCCTGGCCCAGGTTGCCCAGAGAAGCTGTGGCTGCCCCATCCCTGGAGGGGTCCAAGGCCAGGTTGGATGGGACTTGGAGCAACCTTGTCTGGCGAGAGGTGTCCCTGCCCAGGGCAGGGGGTTGGAACGAGATGATCTGTATGATCCCTTCCAACCCAAACCGTTCTATGAATTCTTGGGTTTCTTCAACCCTGTGTCTCTTTCTCCCCCCAATCCAAGGACACCTTCATATGCTACAAGATTTCAGTAGACCTGATCATTACAAGAGCTCACATAACCTCAGCTAGGACACAGGAACATGAAACAGGTCACCACTAAAAAGACAATGACCCAGTTTTTTATACGGAAGGTACCTTTGGCGACTCCACAATCTGAGGCAGGTGAGGATGGACATAATCATCATAGCAGAAAATGCTGCTGCAGATAGCCCTTTTACAGACACTGTTAGGGCTGCTTTATGCCTGCAGCAGGCACCTGTGAATGAATCCAATGGATGCTCTCGTAGGTGGTCCTAGCAGAGAAGCCTTTGGAGACTGGAAGGCAGGAATGATGCTCTCCCAAAGATCCTTCAAAAGAAGGTCTCTGGAATATGTTGAAGGGAGCGTGGAATGCTTCACCCATCCATTCCTGCTCGTTACCCAGTCATGGTAACAACAGTCTTGCTAGGATCTCAGATGGATATTGATTTATTGAGCCCCAGGGCTGAGCCAGGCTCCCTCCCGTGCATAAGACCCATGGGTTTTGCTACGAGGTTCAGTGGGGAAAGGGACACCCAGGAGGGTGTTATTCCAACCAGACCTTTTTCACCCACCATTGACTGAATTCACTGTGGGAAACAGAGAGGAAAACGCCATATGTTTAGCATTTTTGTTACAAATTTTGTGCAAAAAAAGAACAGAGACATGTTGCTAATGGGCCTTTTGGGCTGGGCATGGAGAACCTGACCTAATGCTTTATGTGGGATCATGGGGACACAAGTAACCACACCGCACACACCAGAGTTACATCTCCTTTTTTAATCTTTTTAATGATTGAGAGGAGGGGATGACAGTTGGGTTAGACGGTTGAGAAGCCACTCCCAAAGGCACCGCGCTGCCTCCTCTTCTCCAGAAGCTTCCTCTTCAGCTCCTACTTCCCCTTCCAGCCGGGCGGGATGCAGCAGTAGTACTTGCAGTCGGAGGAGAAGGACCACACGTCCGCCTTGTTGCAGCTGCTGGAGCAGTACCCCACCTTGGGGCAGTGCTTCCTTACCTGCCCGTAGCCTGCAAGGGGGAGACAGAGGGAGAGTGGTTGGGTCAGCATAGGTGCCCCAGTGTCATGCTCTCCCACCACCTCTAGGTGTAAATGTGGCAGTGGCCAGAAGGATGAGAACCTGCTCCCAGGGAGGTCCTGCTCCCTTCTCCCACACACTAGAAGGTGTAAAAAAAGTCTAAAGCATCCTAAATATACATCTTACGGTACTTTAAAGTGAGTTTTTCTTTGAAGACTCACTTGTCTGCTCATGAACATAGAGCTGCATTTAAGACCACCTGGGGTAACCAAGTCACCTGTGCCTTTGCAGGAGACCAGCACACAGCTGCACACCCAAAGGACCTGACACCTTGATGGGGGCAACAAAATCACAGCCTTTAAAGCCAATAGAGATCATGTTTGTTCAAGCTGCCTACCAAGCATGGCCCACTCTGACCCTCACTCTGATTCTCCCACCATTGCTCCCTTTCTGATGCAATTCACCCTCTTACCTGGGACAGCCAAGGAGACCAGGAGGAAGACTGCAAAGACAAGGTAGAGGAACCTCATGGCTGGAGTTGAGCTGGGATCTCAGCAAGGCTGGAGAGAGGAGGGTTGGTAAGAGCCTGAGCTGGACGCTGCTGAGTGGCAAGGCTGGGGATCCTCATATTTATAGTGTGTTCCTGAGCAGAGAGGAGGGTCCTGGGGGAGGTTCTGTTGCTCACGGGACCTCTCATGGTTCACCGCACAACCACTGGCCCCTCCACCCTGCACCTGGGTATGTTGGCAAAACTCTGCTCTCCCCAGATCTGGTATCAATACCCAATTCAAACGCAAACCATTGAGTGTGACAGGAGCGAACAGTGAGTAGATAGAACAGCTCTGCTGGGGCAGAGGGACCTGATAGGAAACAAGATCAATATCAAAGGGCTTCAGGCCTTTCTCAACTTTTGGCAGGGATGCAACCGTATGGAATAGGGCTGAGCTGTGGCCACGATGCACTGATAACCCTCCCTCCGTTGTCTAGACCTGTCACTGTGTGGGGCTGGAGAAGCTCAGAGGGGCCCTGGTGTGAGCAGCCTTGGCTTGGGAAGGACCCAATGTCCATGTATCACCTTCCTGGGAACCATGACTGCAAAATCCCTCTGATAAATTCAGCAAACACCATGTTCAATGTAGCCTGTTCTGGTGTCCTCTCTCACCCCACTGATGGGCAGGAGCACTGGTGCTGAGAGCCTTTTCCCAGGAGCCTGGATGGGCTGACCACTTGCAGACACTTTGGTCATCACCTTTTCCTCACAAACCCTTCAGACACCTCTGGAGTCTCAAGGGTGCTTAATTTCTGGGATGGAGATACCCTGATCCCTGCTGCCAGGGGTGCTCTGATGCCCACAGAAGGTTATTCAGACCAGTGAAACGAGATCTGACTGCAAGGAGCCTGCAGGACAGAAGGATCTCAGCACTGGGTGGCAGCGTAAGCAGATGGCAAAGGAGACTCGGTGATGGCAAACGTCCTTTCACCTTCCAGGAAAGAGGTGCTCTCAAAGAGCACTTCAGATAAAGTCACGTCAGTATCTGGAGGCAGTCAGAAAGGAAAACTGAGTGTTAGGATTTGCTAGAATGGGCACCGACAAAAATTGGTGTGTCCCTGTAACAGTTTTGAGGGTATTTCACGCTGCCGGTGTCCCTGTCTCTGCACACGTAGGGTAAGACACGAAGAGGTACAAAGGACGGTAGCATGGATGGTGAAAGCTGGGGACTAATTTTCGGACAGCGAGATAGTAATTATACCAGGACTCTTCCACTACAGAAGGAGAGGATTATGTGGGGATATGTGACACCTGTGTCAAAACTGTAAGTGTCCTAACAAAGAGAGAACTATGGTTTTCCACTTCTCATAACCAGAGAAGCAGAAGAGGACATACAAATGCACTGAACAAAGACATTTTTCTTTCACACAGCACACAAGGGGATGGCGCAACTCATTGCCATGGATATTGTGGAGGAAGAAATCGTTAATATGTTCATAAAATAAGTGGGGTGGTCACTCTAACTTTGAAGTTTGCTCTGCTCTGAGCATCTGGCTGGTTTAGGTGACCTCCAGAGCTCCTTTCCACCTCGTATTATTCTATACTTACATGAAATCCATAAAATCCATTGAGGGGCATTCAGCACAATGATATGGATCCATATCCAACTCAACAACCCCCAAACCTCAGACTGCTGGAATTGGACGGGTGTCCTGGTTTTGGCTGGGACAGAGTTGACTTTCTTACAAGCAGATGGTACAGTGCTATGTTTTGGATTGTGGAGGAGAATAATGTTGATAACACACTATTGCTTTTAGACGTTGCTAAGCAGTCACGGCTTTTTCTGCTCCCCACACTGCCCCACCAGCGAGCAGGTTGGAGGGCACAAGTTGGGAGGAGACACAGTTGCTTTTAGACGTTGCTAAGCAGTCACGGCTTTTTCTGCTCCCCACACTGCCCCACCAGCGAGCAGGTTGGAGGGCACAAGTTGGGAGGAGACACAGCCAGGACAGCTGACCCCAACCAACCAAAGGAATATTCCATGCCATAAGATGTCGTGCTCAGTGTATAAAGCGGGGGAAGAAAAAGGAAGGGGGAGTATTCGGAGTGACAGCATTTTGTCTTCCCAAGTAACCGTTACGCGTGATGAAGGACTGCTTTCCTGGGCATGGCTGAACACCTGCCTGCCTGTGGGATGCAGTGAATGAATTCCTTGTTTCACTTTGCTCGCATGCACACCTTTTGCTCTACCTATTAAACCGTCTTTAATTCAACCCACGAGTTTTTTCACTTTTACTCTTCTGATTCTCTTCCCCAACCCAAGCAGGGCAGTGAGTTAACGCTGTGTGGTCCTAATTGCTGGCTGGGGTTAAACCATGACAATGGCTTTCCATACACATGCTAATGTATGTTTGCCATGTTCTTCCACTCTTGTAGAGCTCCAGCTGCTCACCACTGACAGCCTGAAGACACTTGGCTAATGGGTCCCTGCTACACAGGGAGCAACGGAGCTGGTGAGGGGTCTGGAGCACAAGTCTGGTGAGGAGCGGCTGAGGGAGCTGGGGGTNACCTGAATGATTCTATGAATCTATAGCATGGTCTACTCTTCTGGGGCTGACCTGTACTAATAAATAAACTGCTGAAGCCTGACACAGCAAGCTGGCTGTCCCCATTGATAAATTTTTAGCACAGCCCTGGACATGCTTTTTTCCGAAGCCACTTGAGCCTTTTGCAAACACATTTCCCACCACACTTCATGTGTCTCCACGGGACAGGTATGATTGCCAACATGACTGGGATGTGGTCAACCTGCTTTGCGTGGAAGAGAGTTTAATCATATGCATGTGGCCAGGGTATGTCCACTGGCCTCAGGACCATAGCGTAGGCCCTGCTACTCTTCAGTTTACCAACAAAGACACCACCGTGATTATTTATTATGTGTTATTAACAAAAATGCGTGGAACTGTAGATGTCCTCAGAGTCACTGCTCCACATCCTGCAGGCAGAGCTCCTTACAACCCTAAATCATCCCTCTCAGGAGGGTGTCAAGCCTCTTTGGGAATACCACCAATAACTGGCCCCCCCTACACCATTTCCCCTCCTTCAGGACACCGTTCTCCACTCCACTAGGAACTCTGTCCTATACAAAACACTGAACTATCATCACTGCAGTTTCAGCCCACTGTTTCTCTTTCGGACCACCCTAGTCAGGGGTAACGTATTATTCCTTTCCTATGTGTTCTTTATACCAGATTTGAGGGGATCACGGTTGCCATATTTTTTTTTATCCCATCATCATGATCTCAGTTCTTCCAGATTTTTGTTATAGGTCGTATTTTCTTAGTCCCTTAACCCTCTCAGGTCTAGGGTCTGTCCAACCATTCCACCTCATCTTGAAGTTCGGTGCCCTAAGCAGTGAAGACCACACTACCCGAAAGTCTAGCAGTTCGGAGTAATAAATGGATTAATTTAAGTGCCTGACAAGGGATAACCCTGTTGGGTGTTTTTAGAAAGAACGGTTTCTGCCGTTTCCATGACAGTATGACATTGTACCATTATGTGCACCTCGTTGTCCACTGCAGCCCCACGCTCTCCTGCAGAATCGCTGCATTGGCAGATATTTCCCCTTCCACCTTCTCCACCAATTGTTCCTGTCTTTTGCAAAAAAAAATATGTCACCAGTTTCCTGCAACATGCTGCAGTCCCTTTTCAGCCTGCTATTTGCAAATTCAGTAAGCTCAATCTTTATTCCATTATGCAATTTGTTAATGAAGACCCTGGATAGTTCAGGACTGAGAACAGCCTTCTGAGGTGTCCTACCATCACCATGGTAACTGGAAATTTATTAACTCCTGTTCATAAACCATTTTTCCTTCATTTCCTTTAGGCCATGATCAATATTGGGGAAGAAAAAAACAAACCCACAACTAAAATTGAGACAAAATACCCAGCCAAATGAATGTGATGAAAACGTGGAGCACCACGTTTGGTGGAGAACCTTGAAGAACCTCACTGCCAGCGCACTGGTCAGGGATGAATGCGCCCTGAAAACTACTCCCCATGATGGATTTGCTGCCTCAGTATTGTCCATTGTGTCCGTGCCTTGCAGACAGTGCCCAGAGCTTATCAGAAAGGCACCCAGACTTAATTCCTGCCCCTCTGGGGATCAGCTCTGCTGTCGGCAGCCCCGGCTGGCGCTGGGTCGAGCAGAGCTGTGCCTGGTGGCTCCATGCGTGCTGGCAGCAGAGTCCTGGCAGCCGGATCCGGAGGAGGGGGAATTGCTCCCGTGTGTCCGGGTCAGTGAAAGCGGCCGGCGAACGGCAAGGAGAAGCCACTGGAGCATGGGCCTGGCTGCCAGGTGCCTTTGTGAGTGGGACCAGCGGGTCGGGGTGACATTGCACGTGCCGGCAAGCAAACAACGTCTCTTTGGAGATGGGTTTGCTCAAGTTTCTCCTCCTGCTGCGCCGCTTGTGGCAGGAGTCCATCTCTAAGCACCGATATGTCTATCTTTGTTCTTGATGAGTATTGTTCTTCGCTCCTGGAATGCCGAGATCTCTGCTGCAACGCAAGCATGAGCATTTTCTACACTGTTTTGCTTTTTTTTTGTTTTTCTCCATGCCCACCCAGGTACCACAGCAGCTAGGAAGCTACAGAGGACAGAGAGAGCTGGAAGGTGAAAATTAGGAATTACCACCCTCACAGCCTTCTTGTCTGGGCAACCTGCAGTGGGACAATTTTGAATACAGTGTCCAATGGCCATAAATTTTGTATGTTCGCATTGCTGAAGAGAGAACTGGAGAAAGACTCTTCCCAGTATCTCACCTGTCACTCCTTTACCCTCTTTCCAGCTTCCTCAATTCCTTCTCTCTTATTTATGCCACCCACCCAATTATTTGCCAGTACATTTTCATACCTTCCCAGCCCCCTCCTTCATTCTTTGCATTTTTCCTTCACTCTTCTTGTTTCCCATGACCACTACTGGCAAATAACTCTGCTCATTTCTGCAACTGAACATTCATAACCTTTTAAAATGAATAATTCCATTTACTAGACTTTTGAAGGAAAAGGAATCATTACTGGGTTGGGTTTTTTTTTCAGATGCAGAGTTTATTTTATAGTTATCGAATGTGTATGTTCCTATAAACGTTCAACAGGGAATCCCTCATTCAAGCTATTCACATTTGAATTCAAACAAACACCACCACTTGCTGCTAACGTTGTCTCAGCATGCGGAGCTGCAGTATTTGTGTGGGTTCATCTTTTCTCGGTGCAAAACCAGCAGCTATAATCTCCCCCTTTGAGTTAAGGCACAAGGAGCAGAAAGGGTGAGGCTGGATGAGTCAACACGAAAGAAACCACTGCCAGGAGACGCCGAAGCACTCTGCACCACAGGAGAAACAGCACAGCTGGAGAAAAGCCAGCAGAGGAGGGGAAGGATCTTTTATGTTTCTTCACAAAACATATTTTTCATTGTAATTTTGAATCGGATATCATCTAGCCTTGATGTAAATAATTATTTTTTTTTTTTTCCCCCGAAAGTCTAGAACGATTTGCCCCCAGGCAGATCTCCCAGCCACCTTGCACAGATGTTTCCATAGGGCTTATTTCTTTCCAGCTTTTCCCTGGTACGAGTAGTGACCTCCGCGATCCTTGTATTTTTCACACAGGCTGCCTCTGTAACCAGTAAATGAAATATTTTCAAGAGTGGTAATAAGAAATGTATAGTCTATCATCTTGAATATAAATGTGGGCTTATTTTCCCTTGTTTGTTACCTCGCAATTACCAGTTTTTGCAAATCTTTCCCAAAATGCTTAGCAGTGAACGTAGACTTGGTCCAGCCTACTTCAGAGTAATAGATACCGAGGATTTCCACTGTGCTAATTGCCAGATTAATTAGACTCGTATGACACTGCTAATGAGGTGCTCCAGGAAAGGCAGGTGCAATGGATGCAGTTGAAGAAATTGGGTATCTTGACCACTCTTTAAAACTAGAGATAAATTATCCAGCAAATGAAATAACGATGGTCGTTGCTGGTTTTAAACGAGACCCTTTGTTTGTCACCTGTAATAAATTATGCTGGGCACTTTTTCAAGGGGGAAGGAGGGCAGTAAGAAAACAACCCTATCCCACCCTATCATAGCCCATCCTATCGTATGCTATCCTGTCGCCTTTCAAGGGTGTCAGATACCTACAAGCTATCTGTGAAAACAGTCTGTTGTAAATTTTCGTACAGGCAGACAAATGTCCTCACCTAGTTCTTCTAACAAGATACGGTTTGTTTCTGTGGCTCGTGGTGCCCAGAGGACCTCCCTTTTCCGCTGCTCTTGGCGCATTTAATACAGAAGAAGGAAAGACAAGGGGATGAACAGCTCAAACAGTGAGAAAGCAATGGGAACTGGGATCCCTTGACTCCTCTCCTCTGGCTCTTTGCAGTTGAAAATTTGAAGTCAAGTCCTTGGCATGTCTAAAGCAGCTGAACCTTAAGCTGTGCAGCAAGCAAATGTCAAAAAGATAACTTAGCTCAGCTGTGGAGGCAAGGATGTTTGCAGCCTTGGTTCAACTTGCCCTCTGCTTTTCTGCTGAGCTGCTGAAACATTTTCATTTGCTACACACTAAATATCATCAAGACCCATCTCCTGGTGCATAGGCCAGCTGGCCTAGCTCGACCATGACCATGATATTAAATTCTATCAGCTTCCAAATCAGCATGGTTCTATTGAAAATGCCTATTGGGCATGGTCTGTGGTCCATGGTAACTCCTGAAGTTGCACTCTGGATTTGATGAAACTGGGGCTGGATGTTCTGGGACAAAACAGCTCCCAGGACTGTGCCAACCATTTAGGAGTATGCTCACAGTTCAGAAAGCCAACTGTATCCTGGTCTGCATCAAAAGAATCGTGGCCAGTAACTTGAGGGAGGTGATTCTGCTCTTCCCCTCTGGAGAGATGCCCCTGCAGTGCTGCCTCCAGCGCTGGGGCCTCGGCCCAGGAGAGACACGGAGCTGTTGGAGCGGGGCCAGAGGAGGCCGCGGAGATGCTGGGAGGGCTGGAGCCCCTCTGCTGGGAGGACAGGCTGAGAGAGCTGGGGGGGGTCAGCCTGGAGAAGAGAAGGCTCCGCGGAGACCTTCCAGCCCCTTCCAGTCCCTCAAGGGGCTCCAGGAAAGATGGGAAGGATTCTTGATCCGCTCTTGGGAGTGGGGCCATGGGACGAGGGGGAAGGGTTTTAAACTGAAAGAGGGGAGATTTAGATCAGGTATGAGGAAGAAATTCTTTGTTGTGAGGGTGGTGAGCCCCTGGCCCAGGTGGCCCAGAGAAGCTGTGGCTGCCCCATCCCTGGAGGGGTTCAAGGCCAGGTTGGACGGGGCTTGGAGCCACCTGGGCTGGTGGGAGGTGTCCCTGCCCAGGGCAGGGGAGTGGGACTGGATGATCTTTAAGGTCATATCCAACCTAAACCATTCTGTGATTCTATGATTTTTTGAGTACAACACGGTTTATCTCAGAGTATGCGCACACCCTGTGGTAGCTCGAGATCACAACGTCTCTATGTATTAAAGAAAGAAGAAGGAGTAAATATAATGATATTTTCTGGACTTTACAAGTCATGGAGTTCCACTCTTTGTGAAAATTTTCCCTGGTGAAGAGTATCCAGTCGTGAGCTAAAGACCTCCAGGAAATGAAGACATCTCATTTCTGTTATCGCTCTTAAGAACTAAAATTTCTTTCTAGGTGCAGTCTGTTTAACTGAGAGAAAGCACGAGGAGGTTATGCCTTCCTCTGTTCAGTTAAACAGCTATATTTATTTTTTGGTATATTCTCCCTGTGAAGATACTTGTAACCTGAACGGAATCACTCCCCAGCGCAAAGCTTTGATAAGCCACACTGCTTTGGCTCCTTATCTTCCCTCAAGGTGACATTTCCTCCATTTCACTGTACAGATCCACATCCTTTTTCCAAAACATGTCCTTTCCACTAGCTTCACCAACCACAAACATTCAGTTCGATGTGAGCCAGCAGCGTATCCTTGTAGCAGTGAAGGCCAACTGCATACTGGACTCTATCAGCAAAAGCATGGCCAGCAGGTCAAGGAAAATGATTATTTCCCCCTGCTTGGCACTTTTGGGTCTGCATCTTGACTCCTGTGTCCAGTTTTGGGCTCCTCAGTGCAAGACAGGTATCAATGAAGGCATGAGTCCTGCTCTGTTCCTAGCCAGAGTTTGCTGCCTCTGTCGCATTTGCCTTCTCCACAGCTACGTTAAATTATTCGCCCAGAGCTCTGCTGTGATTAGACTAATACAGAGCTTTTCACCTGTTCTGGCGACGAGGTATTTGCAAGAGCAGAGCCTTGGTTTTAGTCTTCTGGCACATGAAGACTCAATCTCAAATTTTTGCAGTGCAGTCACAGACTGAAAAGACTCACGAGAAGTTCTTGTTGTTTCGCCCCGGTTTTATGTGCCACTTTCCCTAATTTGGGGAAGGATGGTATGGAATAAGGCTCTCCTCTTCTGTAAGACTGACTTCCAGTGACGCCATTCCCAGTTATTTTTGATTTTCTAACCCTACTTCTTCCTGAGCACCGCAGCAAAGTATTCGCCCGCGGGCTGCGCCGAAGCTCTCCGCAAAGCCCTCGTCCCACAGCAGCAGCTCTGCTTTGTCTCTGATCTTACAGCTAAAGAGACTTTTACTCTACTGTTGGCGAGTTATAGCACAGCTTGACTTTTTTCCCAGTGCTCACTTTCTCTGTGTCCTTTTTGATTTCCGAAATGACAAGTCATCACTCTAAATTTATCCCTCTCCCTGCAACAGGCAGTGGAACAAAAGGCACTTCAGCTTGTAGGAGCGCGTCTGACCCTACTGGGCTACCCCCTCTCTAATCGCTTTGTCACATATAAGCATGGGTACTCCGGCCATTCATTCTTTATTAACTGGAACCATTAATTGGATTCTGAAGGAAAAGATTTTCACTTCTAAGCATCCAACAGAGAGAACATTTACCCCCACGCTGAGCACCCTTTTTGCCCTGACAAGCAATGCTTCAGACATCGCCTCTGGCTACTGTAGTCACTCAGCCTAGCAAACCCTAACTCAGCCTATTCATATTTGATCTTAAACACTCAGCACAACCTAAGCAGTCCCTGCTGAACTGACAACACTGGCATGTGGTCCCAGCTGCTGACATTTAAAGCCGTTTTCCCTGGTGGTGAATTTCATAGGACCTGTAGGCACCTGTAGACACGTAGGGAAATGTGCAGAGGTGCCTACTGTAAGCCAGTGTGCACAAATCTACGGATATTTGTAGGAAAAAGCAGCTGTGGGAAGTGGGTCTGCTACTGAGATGTTGCCTCAGGCTGACCTGGTGGCCAAGAATGGTCCACAGAGGAAGAAGGTGGTCAGCTGCTGCTGCTGCTGCTTCTCTCCTGTTTTCCAAAACTTGTTCTTCACTGCACTTTCTGAAGGAGATGTGAGCTGGCTGTGCTGTCTCTGTCCCCCCAGTTTGGGGAGGCGAATATTGGGTCTATGAAACGTGTAACTCTTCCAAGTCCCCCTGCCTGTTTGAGTAAAGCTTCCTAAAGCCTTTGGGTCGGACTTCCATCCTGGTGGGTTTGAGCATCAGAAGGTCAGCCTGGAGATGATCAAATGGTTCCTCAGGTCCTATTCATGTTGCCTCTTTAATCCACTGTGAAATGTGGTGTTCAGAAAATGCTTCAGTTCCTCCCTGTCAATCAGGGCTGTGATGAAGGACTGCAGCTATACCAGATGTATTTGTGGTGTAACCACAACTCAGAAAGCATCTGGATACACCGAGAGTATAAAGGGGGAAGAAATGAACTCTTAAGCCCCTTAGTGTAAGTGTGACAAGCTTGTTCAGTTTGTAGGGAAGACTTAATAGTTAAACAGGCTGCAAATTCTTTTTTTTTTTTT
>VXBH01008067.1:313793-343969 GCA_013400035.1 Rynchops niger
CAGGCAGCGGCGGGCCTCCAGAGTCCTGGGGCGGCTCGGCCCGGCCGCGGCCTCCCCCTCTCCGCCCCGGGGATCCCCTCCCCGCCTCACCCACTAGTCTCCCGGCCCTCTCCGCTGGTCCCCACCGTGACAAGCACCGGGTCTCCCCTCAGCCCACCCGCCCCATTTCGGTCAGGCACCGGGGCCTGGTGGGAGCATCGACCTCCTCAGAGCGGGGGTCGCGGTATCCCCTGCTTCCTTCTCCCACCGGCATCGGGCTGGCTTTACCCGCCATCACCGCTTGGGGTTTTCCCCCTCCTGCCTTTGGTGGCTTCGCCCGCCGGTTGTCGGCAGTCCCCAGGTCCCCCAACCCGTGCCCGCTGGTGTCGCTGAGGTTACCCCGAGTCCCCCCGCTTTCCTCCCAGGTTGTTGGTAAAGGTCTGCCCAGGCCCCTGCCCTTTCACTCGCCAGGATGGAGTTTGCGGAGCTGATCAAGACCCCGCGAGCGGACAACGTGGCCCTGCACCGCCCTTTCTACCCGGCTGTGGAAGGGACCCTCTGTCTGACCGGCCATCACCTTATTTTCTCATCGCGGCGTCAAGATAATGCCGAGGAGCTGTGGCTGCTGCACTCCAACATTGATTCCATTGAAAAGAGGTACGGTCTGGAGCTGGTGAGGGGTCTGGAGCACAGGTCTGGTGAGGAGCGGCTGAGGGAGCTGGGGGTGTTCAGCCTGGAGAAAAGGGGGCTGAGGGGAGACCTTCTCGCTCTCTACAGCTCCCTGAAAGGAGGGGGTAGCCAGGGGGGGTCGGGCTCTTCTCCCAAGGAACAGGCCATGGGACAAGAGGAAATGGCCTCAAGTTGCGCCAGGGGAGGTTTAGGATGGATATTAGGGAAAGTTCCTGTGCTGAAAGGGTTGCGAAGCACTGGAACAGGCTGCCCAGGGCAGTGGTGGAGTCACCGTGCCTGGAGGTATTTAAAAGACATTGTGCTGAGGGATATGGTTTGGTGATGGTTTTTGTCAGAGTTAAGTTGATGGTTGGACTGGATGATCTGAAGGGTCCCTTCCAACCTGGATGATTTTATCATTCGAAGTTCCCTGCCTAATCTCACCTAATTTTTTGTCTTGTGGGTTTAAAAGACTGGTTGTCAAGACTGGCTCATACCTCAGCTGTCTTAAATCCAGGTCTGGAGAGGAAAATATGCAATTAGAGCACGGGGCAGAATATTGGCATGGACAGGTTGAGTCTCATTCTGTTTGGATATTGATATTTGACTGTTGCATCCAAAGGGGTTGGGTTTTGGTCATATATAGAGTGAGAATGTCCCTGCCCAGGGCAGGGGAGCTGGAACTAGATGATCTTTAAGGTCCCTTCCGACCCAAACCATTCTGTGATTCTATGTTTGAACCCCTCTGTCAGCACTACTCTGTGTTAATTGTTCAGTGAATCTCATCAGTAGCTCTTGATATAAAGGATGTATCTTTACCATGGAGATGGAAGCTGCGGCACTGATTTGCCTCTGGTCAGCCCCCGAAAGTGATGGCAGAAGCGGAGTCCAGACTTTCTCAGGCCCAGATCAATCTCCTACAGCTCAACAGCATCATCCCCTTATTCCTCCAGCTGCTTATGGAAATCAATAATGCTTTAACAGTCTTCTCCTTGTGGTAAAGCTGACTTGTAGCTGCAGCACTCCATTTTGTTCTTGCTCATCCCCTATTGTGACAGGGACTTCAGAGATGAATCTTCTTATCATCGCTTGTGGCTGCTTTATGTTGCCCCATCACGTTTCACTCACTGAGTGGCCATCACATCTTACCTGGTCATGGTCTTCTACTTTCTCACTTTGGTCCTTTTTTAATTTTGCTCATAATATTTTCACTTTTTGTTAATTACAAAGTCACTCCCCTGTTTTCCTCACCTTTTAAGGAAATCGTGAAGAGCAGATTTCCTTTCTGTCAGCAAGACTGGAAAAAGCAAGCAGCAGCAATTAAAAATACCAGGTTGCCTCAGAATCTGTGACTGGGTGAAGTACTGGATGCTGATTAAGTTTCTTCCCATGTTCTTGAGCGTTTCTGAGAAATGCTGCATCTTGGCCTCAGGGTGGAGAGGAACAGAGTGGCGGAAACCTGAGGAAATCTGTTCCCATCTAGTACAGGAACAGATTTCAGGATGGTTTGGCTTCATCCTCCTTCCTGCTTGTACTAAACCAGCCCTAGCTCTGTTCTATAAATTATTGTAGGCTAGCTTTTCTTTCTTTTCTTTTTTTTTTTTTCATTTTTTTTCATGAGCTTAGTTCCAATTACGATGTAAGCTAATACCAAATGAGTGAGGAATGTTTTAAATTATAGCGAGGGAGTATTGTATTGCTAGCTCGGTATGGGATTTATAACAGAGTTAGCTACGACTTGGAGCCCTTATTGCCAGCCCTGGCGTCTAGAAGGTCTCTGGAGTAAACATCTCCCTCCCTGAGCTTAGCTTTGTGTGTATGTAACTGCAACGAAACTTTGCCGTATAAGAGTATATTCTCAGTGCTGGAGAGAATGAAATAACAAAGCTCTTAAACCAATAAAGGTTGTGGAAAGGTCCAGTTTGGCACTACTTCAGGATATTAGTGCAAAACTGGGACATTGTGGCAGGTTAATAAAAAATCTCTTCTCCCACTTTCGTGATATTGGCATCTTTTGTACGAAACAGCGCGTTCCCTAATTATCAGGTGGTCATCAAACTGCTTCACAGTATTTTTGTAGCCTTTTAAGCAATTTATATATGACCTGTGGGGTTTGTTGAGAAGCAGAACAGTCTCTAGGGATCTCCTGTGGGGTTTTGGTGGGTTTTTTGTTTTGTTTTTTTTTTTTTTTTTTCTTAAATGTGGAAAGGAAATGCAGCCCTGGCGATGTGTTGTAGCTGCACTGTGTTACTACGCTGGGGATCTGTGAAACAGCACTTCAACGAGGGCAGCCCAGGCACAGGCTGGCTTTGCCGGAGTTACAGAACTCTGTCGAAACGCCTCTAGTTCTTCCTCCAGCACTGTCCAGATGATAATTGGTTCTGCCTGTTAACTTTTGTCTGCACAGAAGAAATAGGTAATGGTCTTTCAGCTGTAATAATAATTCTAAAATAAATTACAGGCAGCTTTTGTAGCGCAGGTCAAGGAACACAAAGCTTGGCAACAGGTCTCCTCTTGGAGTGTGTGTGGTCTGACTGAGGGTAAGGCCACGGGGGACTGAAACTCAGTCCTTCAGGTCTTGCCTGGCTTCTGCTTCTTGCATCATCCTTGGCCGCTGCAGCCGCTGCTGCGGTGTATGAGGAGACGCAGCTGCTTTTCCTTAGTTCACTGTTTTGTGAACCAAAACCCACATCGTTCCTGTGGTTAGTTAACATAACGAAAGCACTAGCTATCTGTTCAGCCATCATCCTCCTTTCATGAACGTAAGGAAGACTGGAGAGGGCGTCTGTGAGCTCTGTTTGTCTTGTAACCTAGAGCTTTCGCTGGGTTGACTTGTGTTTGAACCAGCAGTGGTAAGACCTTAACTTCTGAGGTCTGCAGAGCAAATAGCTCTGTGGCGCTGCAGGTAGCAGTAATCAAACTTTCTTCTTAGAGACAAGGGAGTGTAATGTAGCCAGACTGAAACGTTATTTTAAAAATTAATTTCAACTCAGTTGTTTTCAGAAACTCGACATGGTTTGGGCTGGGCTGGCCGCTAAAACGTGTGACAGATGTTGTCTTTTACCTCTCTTGCCTTTCAGAGAAGGAAGAGCATCTCCCTTCAGAGGAAAGGAGAGAAAATGGGTTGAAAAAGAAACTAAACTACTTCAATGAGAGATTAAGACTCTCATGCTCTACCAGCCAGGATGCAATCCTCAATTTCTGTGCATTACTGTAATGCTGTAACTTCCAGTACTATCAGAAAATACCTGAATGCACCTTTTCTTTCACATTTTAAAGAAAAGCTGAGAAGAAAACCTCTTTATCTCGTAATACTTATACTTCCACTTGCTGCCATATCACACAATCACACANCTCTGGACACGCTCCAGCACCTCAATGTCCCTCTTGTACAGCGGGGCCCAGAACTGAACACAGCACTCGAGGTGAGGCCTCACCAGTGCCCAGTACAGAGGCACCATCACTTCCCTGCTCCTGCTGGCCACGCTGTTCCTGAGACAGGCCAGCGGATGGAAAATCATGAGGATGGAATTAAAAAAGAAAAAAAAAAAAAGCAGACCACAACTTGCAAATACCAAATAAAGAGGGGGTTTTGTCTGGTTTTTTTTTTTTTTTGAAAGATGATATTGCAGACAAATTACTGCTAATGGAATTTTGTCGTTTAGGCATATGTTGTGGGAAGAACTATAATACCTCATCACACCTTAGGAGACTCTTTTCTTCATGTCTTGCTGTAGGTTTGTGGGCTCATTGGGTACCATCATTATAAAATGCAAAGATCTGCGAATTATTCAGCTGGATATACCCGGAATGGAGGAGTGTTTGAACATTGCTAGCTCTATTGAGGTAAGAATTCATCATGGTAAACAGCACTTAAGTTCTCAAATCTTGACCTGACCTCAACCTTAACAGCTTTTTTTTTTTTTTTTCCCCCAGTTAAGAAGGTTTTCATTGATGTTCTGGAAGGCAATTGAGAATTGTGGGATATTTCCTTTCAGTTGTTGAAATAGTCATTGCTTATAGGTGTTTGTTTTTTTTTTTTTATCAAAAAAAACCCAAACAAACACAACAAAACAGACAAAAAAACCACCACAAACCTACTTTTGATCTAATATCTTGCCATAGCATTTGGGAAAAGAAAGCTCAGCTTCCT
Source organism: Rynchops niger (assembly GCA_013400035.1). Taxonomy (NCBI): domain Eukaryota; kingdom Metazoa; phylum Chordata; class Aves; order Charadriiformes; family Laridae; genus Rynchops; species Rynchops niger. The sequence continues at coordinate 318,595 of VXBH01008067.1, forward strand.
TATGCTGGAGCTCGAGGAGGCAAAACCAAATCAGATTGAGTTTCATGTGTCTCAAATGGCATTAAGTGACTCCTTGAGTTTAAGCTCTGCTGTTAGTAATCGGGTAAATGCCATGTAGGATGTGTCTTGTTAGTTATACCCGTTCAGTGTGCGTCCTTCTCTGTTATATAGTGTAGCCTGCAAAAAAGATACTCTATGTATGAACCCCCGGTTGTTATAATCTGCTTTTGTTTGTGCTATTGTTTTTTCTATGTGTGTTAAACTACTCCACAGGTGACTTTAGTATTTCAAGCTTAATGGCTGTATACTTCTTCGGTGGCTTAAGTTTGCATCACTGCTGTTAGAGGAAAACACCTTTTGCTGTATGCTTTTTGGAATAAAATAGCGGTTTGACTAAATTAAGCAGCTGTTTATTTCTCTGCCCCGCGCAGGCGCTTTCCACCCTGGATTCCGTCACTCTCATGTATCCCTTCTTCTACCGGCCCATGTTTGAAATTGTTGAAGACGGCTGGCGCTCCTTTCTGCCTGACCAAGAGTTTGAGCTCCTCAGCTCGATGGTGAGTTCATCTTAAGGATTTGCACAGCTGCTCGGAGGTACCTGTGCGAGTGGTTTGCGGAGTGTTTCACCCAGTGCTGTCTGGACTGGAAATTCTGGGCGGGGGGAAAAAAGCTGTTCCGTGCCTGGGTGAAAAGTGAGTGGTGTTCAAATGCTCGCTCTGTGAACATCAGGCATTTCTGTTTAGGTGCTAAATATTTGTATTTAGCATTCGTGTTTCACCTTCTACAAATGGAGTTTTGAGGCCTATTTAAAAGTTCCCTGGGAGGACATGAAAGTAGGAAGTGTTTTTGTCCTTTGCAGATGACCCTCCTTACTGTAAGAATGAATTTAAGACCTTTGGCCTAGGTTTGTTAGACTCAGCTTTGCATCTGGAGTGGAGTGGGGTGAATCTTTGTCAACTCCTTAATTGAAACAAGGCTGGTTTTGAAAAAAATTAAGGCTTTCCTAGCTCTTCAGGAAGATGACAGTAGACAAAGATGCCCAATACGAAATACTCGTAGCTCTATTTCATGCTGAGGAAATATTGGGAGGGTTTAGAGAGCAGGAAACTTCTAGTCCTGTTCTTGCAGGTGCTGTGAGCACACGTTGATATTATTTTTGGTACTTGTAGGGTACAGATTGTTCTTGTGGCATTGCCTGTTGTATCTGTTACTCAGATTTCGTTTTAGGATGATGGATTTGATGTAGTGGGAACTGTCTCGGTTGCAGAAGCCTACCTGTGCTAATAGTGCCTCGGGTTAGCATCTCTGTGTTCCAGGTCTTTGTTTCACATTAAATATGTGCACTTGCTGCATCATCTTGCGTTGCTGAGACCACATCCATTAGTACAGCATCAAAGAACATTGATTTTTTTTTTCTTTTATCTGCAACCCAGCTTGTCTGCGGCATTTATCACTTCCTGTTGATGACTAATAACGGAATAATATGATTTGCTTGACCAGATTCATATGATGAAATCACTGGAAAATTAAAGGAGTTCAGAGATATTTCTATTTTTGTCTTATAATTAGAGTACTCTCACATGTCCTGTCTTCATCTGCTGTCAAAAGGCGTACAAACTGACCTGTCCTTACAACTAGCACCACAGTTCTGGTTTTAATTTCAGCTGGGGAAGTCAAACGTGATCAGAGTGTTCCCCTCTTTGGAGGGAAGGCAGCACACGCTTTCCCAGCTCAGCAGAGGAAGCTTGCAGGCATCTCGATGAGAATCAAAAGGGCAGAAGCTGAAGTGCTCTCTGGTGAGAAGGGAGGAGTGTGAGAACAGGATTGAAGGCAGCCGAAGGAAATCCTTCAGAGGTCAATGAAGGATCACAGGAGATGGTTCTGCTTCTGTTCACCTTCTGCTTTCTATGTGTAGCTGAAATCCTTTTTAGATCTCAGGGATCAAATCACTTCTGATGGTTTTATTTACCACTGTGATACAGGTGCTAACAAATAACCATTGATATGCTGTGGGTTTTTTTTTTCTTTCCTTTCAGAGGTTTTTAAAAATGCATTGATAGCTTATTTGTGAATCTCTTGGCTTTCTGAACATAAGCTCTTTGGAAGGCTTACATTTAAAAACCTCATTATTTTGTAACTCTACGTTTCAAGGGCAATAATTCATTTCTTCAAAACATGCACGTCTAACAGCTGTTGATTAATTCTTGGCTTTTAACCCAAAACGTCAGATGGAACTCCATTTAACGAAAGGGTGACAAAAGCCATGTTCAAATGATTTACCCTTCCTCAGCAACAGATAAATATATTGTTGACCAAATATTTCTTATTCTGTGATTAAACTTTCTTGATGTGACAGGCTAGAACAAGTAAATGGCTGATTTATTATTTTTTTTTTTCCTCCCGTAAGTCAAATGAGCAGGACTCAAAGGTTACCTCCCTCTCTGTTAAATCATCCGCCGGGATCTGTTATGCCTCACCTTCCCCAATATGGTAACAACTTGTCAAAAACCGCAGTTCCCCCACGCTGCAGCTCTTGTCATGTATTAATTCCACATTTGTCTGCTACAGGAGAGTTGTTTTAAAACTCTGGCACGTTCTATGATGGCAAAATAAAACTACAAAAGTTAAGATTTTAAAAAAAGTTAGGTAATACATTAAAAATTTAGATAATGCATTCTGGTATTGTACTGTGTAATAATAACTTATCTGTTTATCTTGGCATATGTTGTGCCAAATGTGTTTTTTCTTCCCATACACACACTCCCTGTGTGATTTCACACCATTGCATCGGTGTGACAAGGTGGCATCTTGCATTGCCCCTAGAATTTGATAGCAAACACTCAAACGCTCTATCCCTTCAGCTCCAGGATTCGGGAGGCTGCTATACTACCATAACATGCTTGCATTTTGTCCGTGAAGGTGTTAAGGGAAGCACTGTTAAGGCAAATGACTTCACTTGAGCTAAAGAAGTTGGGGGAATCGATAAGTTTCAGTGGGCTGACTTTGCTGATGGCTGTTGCTGTGTGTGTGCTACCTGTTTATTTTCTTGGGAATAACCTGCAGCACGGGTCAGCAGGGCATTTGTCGAATGTCTTTCCCTGAACTGTTCTGATAAATCCGACATATCGGAGTAGTTCAGCTGAAAATGAAGGCGTATGAAGTAATCGGCTCGACGTTTTACTAAATGTCACGGCAAAAACTCTCCGGTGCCTGCAGTCTCCAACTTAGTGTACTGCGAGACGAGCCTTTGAAGATGCTATAGACAAACTTAGGAGTGGCGTAAAAGATGCCCAGGATAGTTAATGTTTGCTCATTGACGCACTGGGTAGTACACGGGATCTGGATTGGTTACAGGTATCTCAGGTGAAATGTGCGTAAAGATTTGTTCTTTGCTGTACTACTGCATGGCCAGTGAGTGGCCGAATGGCATTCGAGTTATACGCAAGGAGTTTCATCTTTTTCTGAGGAGTCAGAGAAGAGCTAATAGGTCAGGGCGGAGTGGTTTTTCTTCCTTGAGCTTCTACAGCTGCAGGATGCTGCAAACTGTAACTTTGGAAAATCAGTTTCTTCTTAAAGTTAAGCGAAATTTATACAATAACAGAATATTAACCTGTAGGTATTTCATTGCCACCAAATGAACTTTCTTCATTCTCTTTTTTTTCCCCCCCCTTTCCATTTTGTTCTAGGAAAGAGTTTGGGGCTCTGGGCAGTTCATCTAACTGTGCTTTATCTACTGTCCAGGACCTGTGTAAAACCCCCTGAATTTTCTGGATTTGGTCTCAGTTTGCAATGGTGCGGATGGCCCGTATTTCGCTCTTATCAGATGAGCATCAATCTTTGCCTGCATCTGTTGTTAGGCTTCTTGTCCACTCACAATCTGTTACTAACAGGGCTTGTTGCTTTCTTGCCTGTTTCTGGGAATGGCCTCTGTCACGGCTGCTGTGCAGGATCCTCCGAGGTCCATGCTGGTTTCTTGACTTTTCTTTTAAGGTTTAGTAGTAGAGCTTGAATTGTTTCGCCCTGTTTTGTAGAAAATGACCTCTCCTAGTAACTACAAGTTTTGGGAGAAAGGGTAACTGTTGTTTTCGCCCTTCAGTAACGTTCAAGAATCGGTATCTCTAAGCGTGTATTAGGACAAGAAGGGTAGAAATGTAAGCGTTAATCCTGTACTGTGTTTAAGAAAAGCCTTCTAACTCCTTTCTTTTTTCTTTGGAGCCCTCTCTCCTTTCTGCTCAGCCCCCGATCCTTCGCTGCTTCTGGCCTTCACTGAAATTAACTTTTCCTCATTCCTTAAAGCACAGTGCTCTTGCTGGGAGAAGTAAATGTTAACTCTGTACTTCCTCTGAGTATCTCGCAGCATACTTATCTGGTGATGTCTGAAGATGAGGTCCACCTCTTCTCTTCCACTGCGGTCCTTACTGCTTCCTCCGTCTGCATCTACTGCTGCGCATAGATGAATTGCTGTTCCCAGTTAGTAATGGCATTTTTTCCTTCCAAATTGCAGACAGACCCTAAGCAAAAGCCAAGGAGAGACTTTTACCGTCGGGTTTTACTATCATCTGGTTCATCTTGGAGTATATTTTAGCAGGCTGAAGCCGGCACTGCAGAGGTTAACGGGCTCTCTGCAGAAGCAGCGATGCTGCAGAAGGCAAATGGTGCTAATTGCTGCCTCGCTCGCTCCTCCTTCTCCTCCTTCCCACGTAACAGGAAACTATAAGGGGATGACATAACAGTATCATCTGTCTCCTGTTATAAATGGCGAGGAGAGGGGGTTATGGGCAGCATTAAATTACCAAAGGGGGCGATAAATCAGGTTGATACTCTTCCATTCCTTTTCATACTGGTGGTATCAGTGGCAGCCAGTCTCTCAAAAAAAGGATACAACAGAGTTCTAATTTTGCCTTCTCTCTGTGCTCTCTGGCAGTAAGGTATTTATCAGTTCTGTATCCATGCATATTTGTTTCACTGTAAACAAATCGCACACAGTCATGAAATCTGCTGTACTTTGACAGAGGCACCCCAAAAAGCTATAATAAAAATCAAATCACTGTTGGCGCATTACAAGCCTGAGCTGGGACCAGCCAAGCCTCTCTTATGTGATCCAGACCTTCTTTCGTCTCTGCCTGTGACGTGAATGCCGGAGGCAATTTAATTTTGCATCTGGGAGAACCTCTGCTTTTTATAAAATGTAGATGTTCAGAGAAGCTGAAATAATGAAATAAGCTTACGACAGGGCTGGTGCCGGACTAACCGGATGGGCTACTGAACACAGGTAGCGATTACTGTTCTTGACGGTGGTGACACACGCAACGTGTACCTTTCCCAGCATCTTTTTGTTTATTTAGGCTGCCACCGAAAAGGGACAATTTGGCTGTCTTCTATGCCACACATCCCGTGCCTTGGATCTACTGATGATACAATAGTGCTGTGAATCAGATCAGCTTGTTCATCTGATGGAAAGACTTCATTGCCAGAAAACCTTTCTAAATCGATCCTCGTTTTCTGTCGGACCAGGGAGCTATTTCTATAAGCAGGTACCAGTCAGGAGGTGTAAGGTGGGACATATTAAGCCTCTGGAAGAAAAGAAAGCGGAAAAGAGACCTACTTCTGATCAGAGCTGTGTAATTAATGCATGCTAAACCAACCTACTTGAATAGACGTGGGTTTTTTGTGTATTCAGTTACTGCATAATTTAACTGTCATGCTCTTCTCTTGCTTTCTGTGATACCTGCTTTAGCCCCTACCTTTTTGTCTGGCTGAAACTTAAATAAGCACAGCTTTTTATGGCATCTGTCTGAGGTCCCTGCCTGCTGCGGTGGCACGCAAACGCTTCCCACTCTGTACTGGAACACCTCAGCCGAGGAGTTACTTAAGGTCTTGTTTGTTTTCTCACACGTGTGTCAAGTCAGTGCCTAGAACTAAAAAAAAAAAATAAAATCCACCTTGAAAGCAGCTGCCTGTTCCTCTTCAAGAGGCTTTTATATTTGATTTTAACTTCTTTATGTCTGGAGCTTTTACAGGCAAATTTGAGTGCTATTCTGCTGCTACTCTTAAGAATTGAATGCCGTTGTTAAAATCAAAATGTGCTGCAGAGGCTTTTGGGTCCTTTTCCCCACCATGGCTTCTGCCAGCAGGTTCTGTTGGCCTTGAGGAATACAGGATAAGGATGCGCTGACTGAGGATGCAGCACAACCAAGCGGCCGTCCTGCCATCGAGGACCATGAGTTCAGTTTCCTGCCAAACTTTAGGCAAGGTTCTGCTGCGAGCTGTGTGTCCTTAGGGAGGGAAAATATGTATCTCATGGCCGTTTGATATACCTGGATGGTGTCCTTAACGCAGCAGGTGGTGGTGTGGGACCAGCCCAGAAGCAGCAAGCCCTCCCTGAAGGCTGGGCTTGTCCGAGGCCGTGGTGAGGGCAGTGTCACCTGCTCCAGCCCAGACTTCAGTAAGTGAGGATTCCTCGTCAGTGAAGCTGCTCGTTAACCTTTGGTTGTGCCTGAGATGGAGCCAAGTCCTGTGTCTGACCCTGGGTGTTGGGTAGCTGGAGTTCTCCTGCCAAGTGCCTGCGAGGGTGCAGGGTGCCAATATTCGGCACTTTTTTTCACAAGCGTTTGGCTGTTGGAGGCTGAAAAATTGTGTAACAGGAGGTGACAGTGAGACCTTGGTGCTTAGATGCTGTGCTGCTTCCAGGAGGTGCTTTTGGAGAGACAGCTGTTGTGCTTTACGTAACGCAGACAGAGCCCATAGGAAAGTACCGAGCTGGAAATGTTAAATTGCAATTTTAACCTCAAAGCAGTTTCATCATCTGGAGTTGGTGGACATTCTTGACCACCTTTGTCTTGTGGACAGTGTTAGGAACTCTGCTGTCAGCACAGACAGAGGTTTGAGCCCATGTTACCTTCATCTAAATCAACCTTTTTTCCCCTAAATCTGCTGACATAGGAATACATTTCTGTTCTGGCACGTCCCCAAGGGACAGATGTACCATATTCTCACTTGCTATGAAATTGAGACATCTGCGAATGCGGTGAGTTTTGTTGGAGCGCGTACTGCAGACACGCTGTCTGCTGTGTCTGTGAAATAATGCAAAGCCACAATCGCCCCTTTCTGACCACGTGGACTTATTTTGTGCTGGTTGTTGAGGATGCGGATAAACCAAACGGGGAACCGTTGTTCAACGAGCCCTGTACTTCCGGAACCAGAGTCACCTGATAACTTCTTCTATTGCCTACAAGCTTTCTCTGCATGCTGGGTCATGAGCTTCTGGGAGCTGCTGCAAAGAGGTATTATGATTTCAGGCAGCTTCAAGAGATGTGGGGAAAAAATAATCAGTCAACAGACCTATAAATGGATACTAAAAGGACTCGGCAGAGATATACCTTCTAACATCTGTAATACAACATCAAGAGGTAGGGGATGAGGATTGCACAGCAGAGAGCGGCCGGGCTTGTTTGTTCTTCTTGACCAGCATCTCCTTTTTGTCATGTGTTTTTGTTGGAGACTGGATATGGGGCTGGATTTGATCTGAGTGATTGGTGTAATTATGTTGTTAGAGAGGGTCCAAATTCCTGGATGAACAAAAGTGATTATGCCGGTAGTGACAACTCAGCTTTTCTCTGTAGCGCGAACGGAATAGGTCACAAATATTGCTCTGTTTCTGCGTGCTTTATTCTGAATATGGAAGTTCCTCTTCCCAGGTATATTATGGTGTTATTTGCCTTTTTGACCCAAAGCCTATATGTTCTTATCTTTTTTCAGACAGATGAATGGCGCCTAAGCTGCATCAATAAGGAATTCTCTGTCTGTCCCTCCTACCCTCCGGTTGTCATTGTCCCCAAATCCGTCGATGATGAAGCCCTTCGGAAAGTTGCCATGTTTCGCCACGGCAGTCGCTTCCCAGTCCTCAGCTATTATCATAAGAAGAACGGGATGGTAAGCTGCATTTGAGTAATGGTTGTACCTGAAGGAAGTGTGTGAAGCTGTTGAATGGGAGAAGAAAAAAAAAAAAACAAGCACACACAAAAACCCCAACTTAATATAGTTTGTGAGACATTCGCTCCTTTTATTTTCCAACTTATTAAGTGTATGCGGTGAAACTGGTTCTGGGTGATGGAATGAGTAATCTCCATCCTAGAAATGGCTATTAATCCGCTTGTTTGGGAGCGTCTGTGGCATGAGCTTGCTCACTGCAGTAAGAGCAAGATGAGACTTGTAAAGCCGCTGCTGGCACCCTTATTTGCTTTGTCTGCCAAGAGGCTTCATGCTGAAAGGATGGCAGAAAGCACATTGTCCTGTCCTCTGGGTGGTGGGCTGTCTCCTCCGTAATGGAGTCATGATGACAGCCGGCGTGCCCGGAGCCAGCCCCGCTTCTGCTGTGGAACAGTCGGATGAGTGATCAGGACAATCTGTTCTCCGAGCCTGGCGGTTTAGCGTCTTTCAGGAGCAGCAAATTCTTGGTGTTACGCAGTCTTTACCACCTCTCAACAAGCCAAAATCTAATTGAGTGACTGATGCGCTATAATTAAGAAGTGCACTTTATGAAATTGTTGAGTAATTCCTTATATCTCTTGCTGATGTAACCAGTTCTGAGGATGCTGGGATGTCCAACCTGGGGCTTGTAAATGTGATCCAGGCTTCTGAATCAAATGCTCTGTGTTCACACCTCCTGTTGCCAAGATTTGTAAGCGCTGAATTAGAGCACATCTAGTCCGCCAAGTGGTTTTGCTTGGCCTTAAAATCAGCCATCCACCAACTTCATGACGGTCGTGCTTTCTGCTTTTTCTCAGCTTGAATGGAAACCATTGAAGGAAGATTTGTATAATTATCTCTTCGGATTGTGCGTGTTTCAAGTGTAAGGAGTGTAATAGCGCTTGGCTCGGAGTGCTTGAACTTGTGACAGTAACGCTGCCTGTCGTGTTGCTCTCCTGGCTCTGAGTTATCGAGTGTCGCGGGGGTTGCTGACTGGTTCCGCTCACACTTCAGTTGTCGTTTGAGCTGCTGGGATGCTTTCTGAATAGAAAGGCATTTACTAGAGAGAAATCTCAGCTAATAAATCTGTGGACCTCTGGTTTATTAGTCTAGCCAGTGGGTAAAACTGTACCTAACGGGCATCTTTAGCACATGGATGACTTGAGCATTTTAAAAACAGAGTTGGGGAGACACCTTAAAGATGGCTGGTTCAGTGGCTCGCAAAGATGGTACTACAGGAATAATCCAAAGGATAAAGCCTCTAAGAAGATGTCTGTCACTTAGAAAGTGGCCGGCCAAACGATTGCTCAGTTCAAGGATTTGTAGTTTGTTTTTTAAATAAATTCAGTCCCTGCAAGGGATTGCACTTAAAATAACTTAAGGATTCAGGGAAAAGGAGAACAGCAGCTGTAGGAAGAACAAGAGGAATGTTGCTGTGCATCACGCAATGCAGATCAGCATGTTTACATCTCTGTGTCCAGGTGCGATGAATCCAACTTGAAGCAGATGGAGGTTAAAAGCGTGGTGGGGTGAGAGCAGCACTTGCTGGTGCAACTCCCCAGAGGAGGGCTGGAGATCCAGGAGGGCTCCACTTGAATTCTACCCCTGAGCTGATAAGGAAGCTTTTTAAGGTTGCGTTACCTCGCTCTCACAAGCTTTGTAGCAATGGCCTGAGTTGTAAAGGAAAACAGGAGTATCCTGCATGGATTTCAGCAGCACGTTTCTCTAGAGAGCCTTTCTCCGTGCCTGGCACTGAGAAGCAACGCGTCACTCTGCAGCCTGTATTTACAGAGCCCTAAGAAACCCTCCCGTGGAGGGGCGTCCTTTGCAGAGTGAGTTCAAACCTCCATTCTCGGCTTGGAGATGGCTTTCAATCGTAAGTATATCCATTTCCAGTGCCTAATTCTTGGTTATTTGTCACCACAGGTCATGATGCGAAGTAGCCAGCCTCTTACAGGTACGAATGGAAAGCGGTGTAAAGAAGATGAGAAGCTGATTAACGCCACGCTACGGCCTGGCAAGCGCGGCTACATCATTGATACGAGGTCCTTAAACGTCGCCCAGCAGGCCAGGGCCAAAGGAGGGGGCTTTGAGCAAGAAGCCCACTATCCCCAGTGGAGGAGGATTCACAAGTGTATTGAGAGGTGGGTGAAATCGCACAGGCTCTCCTCTGTGCTTGCCTTTGTAGGGTTACATGGGCAGAGCTTCATAAAATATTTGCTTCTGCAAGAAGTGGCCACGTGTCCTGGTTCATGTCAATGAGGTCACATTGCTTTTTTTGTCAGAATCAGGGTATGCAGATGATAAAGCTATTTGGCTTTGGAGAGCTGTGTTTGGTTCCTTGTGAACAAGCTGCTGCAGGTTTCAGACATCAGGCGATCTTCCTGTGCCATCTCTTTCTCTGACCATCTACAGCTGCACTCCAGCTTTCCTGTGTTCCCATTTCCAGTAGTGCACAGGAACAAGCAAGTCCCTTGCCAGAAAATTTCTGCAGGTGAGGCAGGTTCCTACAGCAGTCGCGCTCCTCTTGTCCAAAGAGTGGTATTCTCCTGGCAGCTAGCCACGGCTTGGGTTTCCCAGTGAGAACAGGTTTGCTGAATGAGGAGGCATGACTTCTATAGGGTTGTACTTTTTGAATAACTGCCTATAAATTGTAGTGTAGAGGCAGGGCCCAGAGATGCTGGGAGGGCTGGAGCCCCTCTGCTGGGAGGACAGGCTGAGAGAGCTGGGGGGGTTCAGCCTGGAGAAGAGAAGGCTCCACGGAGACCTTCCAGTCCCTCAAGGGGCTCCAGGAAAGCTGGGGGGGGACTCTGGATCACGGAGGGGAGCCATGGGACGAGGGGGAACAGTTTTAAACTGAAAGAGGGGAGATTTAGGTTAGATCTGAGGAAGAAATGCCTTGGTGTAAGGGGGGTGAGCCCCTGGCCCAGGTTGCCCAGAGAAGCTGTGGCTGCCCCATCCCTGGAGGGGTTCAAGGCCAGGTTGGACGGGGCTTGGAGCAACCTGGTCTGGTGGGAGATGTCCCTGCCCAGGGCAGATAGGTTGGAACTGGATGATCTTGAAGGTCCCTTCCAACCCCAAACCATTCCATGATTTTGAGATCAGTGTATTTCTGTAAGCATGTTGTCCTGCTTGTTATGTTACTGCTTGAGTTTTCAATAATATTTTGCTTTTCCCAAAGGTTTCATATTCTGCAGGAAAGCCTCATCAAACTTGTTGAAGCTTGTAATGACCAGTCGCACAATATGGACCGCTGGCTTAGTAAACTGGAAGCTTCCAACTGGCTGACTCACATCAAGGAGATACTAACTGCGGCTTGTCTGGCTGCTCAGTGTATTGACAGGTAAATTTTTTTCAGAAAGCCTTTTGAGTTTCTCATTGCCTGGTTACAGATTACTTGTTAAATACCTCTGTTTCCACTTTTAGTATTCATAACTGACCACCGTGAACTGGCTTGCTTGTACCCGTGCAAGATACTGTTTCATCATGGTCAAGGAATGTTCCTCCAGTAAATCATGTGTGCATTTTTAGAAGTACAAGCCTGAGGGAGGAAATCTTGACTAAGGATAGGTATTAGATCATCTAGTTAAGGTATATTCCTATGTCTGAGGCAGCCTAATTCAGTTAGTTTTATTGAAGGTTTAGGTTAGAATGTGCCTGTCTGAAATCAATGGCATTCCTTGTTTTCCACAGGAATTCGTCCAGTGCTTTTTCTTCATAAAATTTTTATCCCCATAATCCTATCTGAGCAATCCCGTTCATCCCTTCCAAGTGCTTGTGACCTCTTTTAACCTGACGTGTCTTTCATAAATACTGATGAGTTGGCTAACTTGTCCTCAGAGCGCACTCAGACCTCAGGCTGGAGAGCAAAAGCTGGCTGTCAGGTGGCAGGGTTTGTAAGACCAAACGTGTAAGTCTAAATGTGATTTCTTTGTGGCTCTGAGAGGGGAAAGCCCTTCTCAAAACTCAGGGAAAAACATTTCATACCAGCTCGGGAATGTGTCACACGCGAGTGGTCTGAAATGCAGTCTCATAGGTAAAACGGCATTAATTCAATAAAATACAAGCTGCGGTGCTTTTTGAAAGCACTGACGGTGCCTGTTTAGTTCTTGCCTGTGCCGGAAAAGGATTGCTCTTGATCAATCCTTTTATCTGTAATTCTTTCCTGCGTGTGTGTATAATAGAAACATGGGTGATGAAACTCTTCTGGCTTGTTGGGACAGTGGACAATTTAATCATTTTTTTTTTTTTAACTTCAGCTTTGCTTTTTCTGTTTACCTGGAGCTATGGCCGGCCGGCTCAGCGCTGCTGCCTCGCTCGCAGCCTGCGGGGAATGGCTGGGTCAGACCTTGCAGCATCGTAAAGGTCCGGGGCCTGAAAGATGAAAGGGGAAAATAGTGTTATCCTACCTGGGGGTGTGCCCCACTTTGAGGAGCACATCGGCTTGGGGTTACCTTTGCAGTTGTGCTGGGCTGTTAAGCATCCTCCTTATCTGCCACTGCCTGGGGAGAGGGAGAGAGCATCTGAAGATTATCTGTACTGTAGAGGGACTGGGTTTGTTTTAGACACAGGACTATAGATGAAGATGTCGTGGCATTCAAGGTGTGGATTTTTATGCTTTTTCACTTCAAAAAGCAAGTAACGTGTGCAGGGTTACTTGCTTGGTAGATTGATCTTTCTTGCCCACGCTTTGCTGCTTAGGTTGGGTCTCTGCGCAGAAAGAAGTACAACCTGCAGTTAATTTCCTTTCTGGGTGTAAGATGTTGGCAGAAGTGAGACATTGGGCCAAAGTTTGGGAAGAGTAAGGGGAACGAAGGCTGTTTAATACCATCCAGTCCTTCCCTCAGGAGATTCTGATATTGTAACTAAACGCAGCCAAGGTTGGAGAAAGAAGGGAGCGAATCGGCTGTCCTGGACAGTCCCCACTGGAGTGTGAGGAGTGATGGCACGTGGGCCCCTAGCAATGCACCAAACCTTCCTTCCCCAGGCTCCGAGCTCCCTCTGCTCCTCAAATTGTTCTGCTGATTCACTTGTGCTGGCTGGTGAGCAAGAAGCCTTTGTGCTTGGCTCTTTGACAAGCTTTCTCGCTCAGCGCACTAACTTTTCTGCCTTTGTGGAGGCCACGCTCTGCCATCTCTTTCTCCTGAACCGTCTTACTGGCTTAATTTTCTCGCAGTAAACTGTAATTGAGGACCAAATACATTTAAGCCTAGGTTTGAGCTAGAATCTCATAGTATTAGCGTCTAGGGGGACGATAGGTCTTCCTTGCAGTGCTCAGGGAAGGCTTCAGAGTACTTAGCAAAACAATAAACGACCCAAGCAGACTTTGAGATGCGTTTCCATGCTATGACTCCAAGGGGTACCAAGTCAAAATAGGCAGCACCACAAAAGAGATTTCACTGCACATCTTCGGTCAACGCGGCAAAGGTTGTGGGTTTCCAGAGTGTTTAGCAAAGAACTAAGCCCTCAGTGATGCAGAGCTCTAGTTCGTGTTGGTGAGGATCCAGGTGGAGAAGGTGGTTTGCTTCCCTGTGGGATGGGGAGTAACTTACGGGAGGGAGGAAGAGCCAGCAAAACCTCAGCATTGTCAGGGCAGCACCGCTGGTGTCCCATGAGATGCGTTGGCATCCATGGGGATGCATACGTCCTTGGGATGTGTTCTGCTCATTCACACTCTTAGTCCTTTCCACCTTTTTCTTTCGCAGGGAAGGTGCATCAGTGTTAGTCCATGGGACTGAAGGAACCGATTCGACACTCCAGGTGACTTCTCTGGCACAGATTATCTTGGATCCAAGGTGCAGGACCATACGTGGCTTTGAATCTCTGGTTGTGAGGGAGTGGCTGCAGGTAAGAAATGGACAAAACACCAATCTGTCCCAGTGAGAGTTGTATTGGGAAATAGCCTGAGAGGCAGCAAACAAGTTGGGCCTTGTTGTAGCCCTGCTTAGCGTGAATGGCCTTTGTCCTAAGAGCAACATCATTAACTGAGTCATTTGTACCTCTGGCACTCTGTGGGGCCTCTGCCTCTCGTGGTAGCTTTTTGGGGTTGGGGAACTGCCTGTTTTGTGTGCTCAGGGTCAACATCTCTGCAAAGAACGCTGCTGAGACTAAAAGAAAAAAAAAACTTTGTACTCTTGCAACTAATATCCTGAGCCGGGTCCTTCAGTGCACCTACACCAGTTTGTTACTGGTAAAATTCTCTGATCAAGTACAGGGCCATTTTCGTAGCCTGAAAAAGGCAGCGAAGTTGGTCGTGGTCACTAGCAGTTTGTTACTGGATGCTTGACGAAATTACTGTTGTAGAAAAGAGCGGTTATAGCACAGTTGCACAGACAGAACTAGCTCTGAAGTCTTTTTTTGCGACGTGTACTCACATCCCGTAGCTTTGTACGTGATGCTCTCTCTGATTCTTACCTGCAGGCTGGGCACCCTTTTCAGCAGCGCTGTGCCCAATCAGCCTATTCAAATAGCAAGCAGAAATGGGAGGCCCCGGTGTTTCTCCTCTTTTTGGACTGCGTGTGGCAAATCCTTCGTCAGTTCCCTTGCTCTTTTGAATTCAACGAACAGTTCCTCATTATGCTCTTCGAACACGCTTACGCTTCGCAGTTTGGGACTTTCCTGGGAAATAACGAAAATGAAAGGTTGGTGAGCATGTTTGCTTTGAATCTTTTAAATATCGGGCTGTATTTGACCAAAAAGAAAAAAAAAAAAGTCTCTTGGTTTGAAAAAGGGTGAGGGCGCTTGTGGTCTCCCTTGGCACAGGTGAGCTTCTCTTTTTGCAGTTATGTAGTCTGCTGCGGTGTTAGGGAGCTTGCCCTTCAAGTGGGACATTGTGACTAAAGAAATCTGTGGCTTCGTCGGGGAGTTGAATTAGTCTTCTCCAAGTCCAAGCTAATACCTGCGACTGTCTCTTCTGTTTCCCTGTGTGGCCATGAAAAATCTCCACCTGTCACCAGTTTATATAGTCTCTTACGCAGAAACTCTTTCCATAAAAGCATAAACAGCTAGAATTCATCAGTGACGCGAGTCATAGCTGTGGGGAGCAAACCTGTCCATGCAGGCCTGGAGGAGAAGGTCAAGGCAGTCAAAAGCCAAAGCTGGAAAGTCTGGTTCTGACCTTAACTGTCAGGGAAGAACATGACTCTGTAGTCTGGTGGTCCTGACTTTCCCAGGAAAGGAAGTCTTTGGTTTTTGTGTTAACTGCTGGAAGTGGAAAATGTGGAAGAGGTTCTTTCAGAAGGATCTGCCTCAGGGTTGCACCGTGGCAAAAGTTTCTCTGCGAGCGTGGTGATTAGGTTTGAGGTAGTCTTGGCCATGCAGTAGTATAACTTCAACAGAAGGACCAAAAATCCCTCCACCTGTAACCTGTGGCTTGGTGAAAGGTGAGTTGGCCATCTGCGCTGCCTGAGGCTCTGAGCCAGTGCTGGGAGCGCTCAGATGGATGCTCGTGCAACTTCGAAAGGAAGCAGCCAGGACTGCATTCTGCTGGAGCCTGCCTTCTCACGAAACGATAGGCCTCTGCTGAGCTTGCTTACGGGCTTGTGGCGTTTAAGGAACTTGAGCAGACCAGCACCTAGCTTCTGAGTCCCAGTCTGGGCTAGGTGCTGTGCTGTACCAGTGGGGCAGCTCCAGGCATGCCCTGAGCAGGGCTGCTGGGAGCAGCAGGCAGGGTGGAACCTGGGAGGACTGGAGCCTCCCACGGCGGAGGGCAGTTGCCAGAGAGGTTTGGATTCCTGTTTTGAACTTGACAGTGCTGTTCTTGGGAGTCCTGACTCCAGTAAGACCATGTCTGGTGGTCTTCTGCTTAAGGGAAGACCACTGAAAGAGTTAGAAGGGCGAAACAGAACTGATCTTACAGATAAGGAAGGCAATTTAAAGCTTCCTGTAAACATCTCTGCCCTTAAAGTAATCTTTGCTTAGAAGAGAGTCTCCTGTCTTCTGCAGGGCTGCTGAACTGGTCATCTGCAAAACCAAGTTAGACTTGAAACCAGTAAGATGACATTTGAAAGAGTATTGAATGTTACATGTAATAACCTGCCTGTCACATCTGAACGTGTCACCCTGTGAGCGCAGAGAATGTTTGAAGTCTGATGTTAAGCTTGTGCTGTCTGAAGCATTCACAGGGCTGGTAAATCTCCTGCCTGGTGGCAGTTCAGTTTGCTGGCGCATGCAGAAGGAGGTTTGCCAGAATCGAAGAGACCCCTGTGTAACCCCTGGAGGTGGGTTTGACCCAGGAAAACAGCACTATTTTCTCTCTGTGCTTCCTGCCACCAGAGGGACCTAATCAGACGGGCCCGTCGCACAGTTCCAGCAATAACGCTGCTCTGGTGTGCTCTGAGAGTTGCACTGGGATCCTTCCTTCATGCAGACCTACCGCACCTCCCAGCTCTATCTCAACGCAGGGATTCAATCCCTTTCAAAACCTGGCAGCCGAACCATTTTGGGGAGGTGACTGGTTCTTCATCTGGACAGAAGGCAGCTAGTTTCCTCCCGGCTTATAAACTCAAATTCCCCCTTTTTTTTTTTTTTTTTTTCTTTGAAATTGTAATCAGCCGGGTTGAGCAAATGGCTTTACGTTTACACCCTGTGCCATGTTGGTGAGGAGTGTTGAAGGGATTAGCCTGAGTTGTCTGGGTTGGTAGCGCATGGGAAAGCTCGTGGCATTGATGGGGCTATGACAAAACAAAACGAGTCTTTACAGTGTAAAAGTGAAAGTTGACTTGTTTCTATGGGCTTGTTAGGTCTAAATTGAAGCTGCCGCAAAAGACTATGTCCCTGTGGTCCTGGGTGAACAGATCTGAAGAGCTGAGCAAGTTCCAGAATCCTCTTTTTGAGGCGAACAGCCTTGTCATCTGGCCCTCGGTTGCCCCGCAGAGCCTGCAGCTCTGGGAAGGTAAGCCAGCCTTGCTTTTTCTCCTGCGGGCAATGTATATTTTTTTTTGCGGCTACTTGTAAAGCTTCTGAAGTGTTCGCTCCTGTTGTCTCTGCTCCGTGCTCCGCTGATGGTGATCTTGCTCCCTTTGAAATCTGTTCCAAAATATTTTTGGCATGTGCCATCCCCAGAGGCGTAACGCTTAATCCTTCTAAGGTTTGGTGACATGCTAGCCTTTGCCAGGCAGCCTTCCTAATACCTTTTATCTTCTTAGCACAGTATTTCTGCAGTGATATAGCCTAATCTATAGATGGTCTGCAGGCCTAAGGCTTTTCTACGTCAACCAAGGCTTCTCTTTCTCCATTACTGACCACGTTGGCCAGGATAATCTGTGTGCAGTAGGTTCCCCGCTGCAGAAACTTTCTCCCTCTCACATGCCCTGAAGAGTTAATGACAGTGAAGCAAGCAGGCTGTCATGGCAGGGTGGAGACCGAATATGGATTGGCCTGATCGGTATATGAGGAAAAAAAAAAAAAAGAGAACGAAAACCCCTCACTTTCTCTTTATTAACCTTATTTAGTAGAATGGTGGACTTGGAGAGGAGGGTCAGTATTTCTAAATGCTATTGAGGGGGGAGGGTAAGGGGAAAAAAATGCATAAGCTGTACGCATGTTACTTGAGAGCTGATGGAACACGAATAAAGTTTCCTCCTTGTTACAAGAAACCCTTCTGACTTGTGCTGTCTCTGGGCTTCCAGGTGTCTTTCTTCGGTGGAACAGGCCTTCCAAGTTCCTCGATGAAGCCCAGGAAGAAATGATCAGCATTATAAGATACAACAAGGAACTTCAGGCGAAGGTTAACGCCTTGAGGAGGCAGCTAGCAGAGATGGAAACAGATGAGAGGATGCAGGAGAACCTGTGAGCTGGCAGGGCTTTGCCTCAGGTCTTTCCTTTCCAGTCCCTTTTACCTTAAAGACTGAACATGGAAAATGCATGTATTGCAGAGGTACAGTCGACCCTCCGTCCTCCCACTTCACACTCTGTACCTCCCTGCTTTTTGGGGGGGATTTCTGTTTTTGTTTACAGAAGACACACACAACCGGGCATAGTGTCCTCTCTTGGCAGCTTTTCTGTCTCGAAATTGTGTACAGTGTCAGCAGAAGCTGGAACTCTTACCTCCACCCAACCGCACGGATAACCAGGATGGGCCAAGAGACGGGATGTTTCAAATTTCTTTTGGACTTTTTCTGGTTTTGTTGAACTCTCTAAACACTCGACAGGATTAAAATGCGAAGTTATGTACAGATAGGTAAAGGCATTTTGTCTGAAAGCACTTTTCTTCTCCAAGAGTAAGTAAGGCAGCTTAGTTCTTTAGTTTCCTAGAAAAACTAGAAAATGGTATAATGTTACTACAGGTTCTACCAGTCTATATGATACTCTCAGTAGCCTTCACACCGAACACTTGGATTTTTGTGTTAAGCATTGGCTTGGGAGCAGTAAGTTGAATACCAAACCACAGCAAGACGCTTTGGTGCAATACGGAAGTAGGGATTCTGCTGCTAATGTTTAAGCCATGACCTTCAGGTGGAATTGCCCCTTGTGGACAAATATCTCCTAAGGAATAACAAACTCTTTTTATTCTACCTGGATAACAGAAAGGTTTAGTAGTTGGCGGAGGTGTTCGCTTGCAAAACAGTGGCTCAGAGCTGTCCTCCTGACTAGAGCCAAGCTGCGTTCTTGAAACTTGGGGTTGCGCTGGCAGGTTTTGTTCACTTGAACAAGGTTCAGGGCATTGCCAGGGTGCACGAGCAGCACTTAACCTACAGCTCAACAAAACACTTCTGCTCCGCCTGGAGCGCTTTTTCCTCTCCTGCTCTTAGTCCGTGTTTTGTGAGACATCAGAAGTTGGAAGTTAAGGTGGTCTCACTTTTCAGGTAGCCGCTGCAGGTTGAGAGACCTCCACACCACAAAAATACTAATAGTTTAGGTCACTTGTAGCTGCTAAAACTGCTTAAAGACTTTAGCGTTGGGTTTTTTTTCCAAGTAACTCTGTATTTTGTAGCTGATCTTTGTGTTTCGGTGACTGTGATCTGCTTTTATAAAATCAGTTTTTGCTCGAGGTTTTTTTTTTTTTTTTCTTTTCTCCGTTAAAAAGACAGGTAAGAGTGGGTCTGAAATATTACCTCGCCTAGGCGTTTGTTCAGCTTGGTTCCGTTGGTGGCTGTTCGCGACTGAGAAGACTTGAATTAACAACCGCTCACGTGGCTGGGATTATCTTAAAAGGTGCTTGCTGTTAGCCTGTTCCTACTGAAACGAGCGGAGCTGCGTTAGGTCAGCGTTGATCTCTTTGGAAACTGCTCAGCTTCCGTGACACTTTATGCTGGTTTGGAATAA
This sequence comes from Rynchops niger, assembly GCA_013400035.1. Lineage (NCBI taxonomy): Eukaryota > Metazoa > Chordata > Aves > Charadriiformes > Laridae > Rynchops > Rynchops niger. The sequence continues at coordinate 337,828 of VXBH01008067.1, forward strand.
AGCCGCCTTTATTTCAAAGCCGTTTCACATAAAGATAGATACACGTGATAATGCAGGATGTTTAGTCGTCATAGAAGTATCTGGGGAGTAATCTTCTGCAAAAATCATGTCACCACTAAATATACTCTAAGAAAAGTTCTATAATCAAGGAAGCTATATAAAATTATTTGATAGTGATTAAGTGCTACCTTCATGCCTTTTGCTTCGGTCCTTATTTCCTTAATTATTTTCATCTCAACTAACCTAAACTTAGGCCTGAAGTCACCTGCCTTAAAAAATAAAAAGATCCCTTTTAAACCGTTGCTTGCGTAAGGCAGGAGAGTAATTCCCCCTACTTGTAATACCATTTTCTTTTTAAGTTTGGAGAGCGATGGACTTGTCAGATTTGATTTAGCAAACGCAGGGGCCGCTGCTCGGGGCGGCTGGTGATGTGTAGTGAGTAGCAGGGGAGGCACAAGTCGGCCATGCCACCTTCCCACCTCCAGACGCTGGTTTCTGGAGCGACCTTCTGGCTATGTTGCAAATCTAAGCCTTTAAAATTACTGCTCGCCCTCTTTAAAATCATGCCGGTGGGATCTGCACCTGCCTGGATGCTGTGTTTCCCCATCCAATTCACAATTTCTGCTGCTCCTCCGCATCTGAAACGCGTTCTCACTAGCCAGATGGGAAGGATTCAGAAGGCGCTATTTTCCTCATAATAGACTATACATAAAACACACTTAAAGGTTATGCGATTTCCTAACATAGTAATTATATATTGAGCTAAATAATAGAGAAGCAAAGAGGGGTTGGGTTTTTTTTGTTGGTTTTTTTTTTTTTTTTTTGATCTAATTGCCTGGCTGCTCTAGTCTCTCATGCAAACTGCAGGCATCGGAGGAAATTGGGTAACCAGCTGTGACAGCAAACAAAAGGCAGAAAATTCTCTCCGAGCAAGCGTTTCCCCCTCCTCCCCTTGTGTTTCGGGACCGAAAGCCGTGCGTTTGCCTTAGTGGTAGCCTGGGTCACAGCCTCCGCGTGACGATGTCAGTGTCGTTCTGAGCAGTTTCTTCCCCGATTCCTCTGCCCTGTATCACCTTGTGGTCGCTGCAGGCAGCAGGAGCTCAAGTTAACCTGCAAATAATCACCTTCACGAGATGTTACTTGGAGCGGTCCTGCAAGGTACCGCGCGTGGTGGGGTTGAGACAAGACGTGTGGACCCTTCCAGGTCCTCCTGGGAGCAAACAGGTCTTGCCTCAGGCTACTCGCACGTTCTTTCTTCACCTTTTCATTCCCAGTTCATCCCAGGCTCCAGTCTGGTGGTTGCTGGTGTACTACGCAGCGGAGCGCTCCGGTTCTTTGCTTACCTGCATGTCCACTGTATTTATTCACGTGTTTAATACTAACGATGGGCTTGCTTCCTCTTAGAGGGGGAGAGATGCTGGCTTCTGCCCCGTGAAGTAGCTGACGCCCCGTTTTGAGGATGTCCTGCGTCATCCCGAGCCGTAAGCACTGCGGCAGTGCCCAGCTCGCGCTCTTCAGCCTGACGCTGCCTTATACTCTCCCCGACACCCCTGCTTCTGCTCTTTTTGCACATAAATATTTGTGTGATAAGCTGGACCCTGAGGCCCCCCCCCCAAACTCTGGGGTCAATCAATGCGGAAACTCTACCAAAAAAAAAAAAAAAATAATCGTAAAAGGGAAAAGGAACTAACTTGCACAGTTTTCATAAGGGAAATAACGGACCTTCAATATTTTGATTGTATTGATCTAACTCTTGAATGTGGCGACCGGTTGAAGTGCACTGTTGTCCATGTTGCGTATGATGTTAACTTAAATCGCACTGCACGGCGTATTGCCGTCTCATGTAAGCTTCGCTAAAGCCTTGGAAAGTGCTAGCGTCTGCGGGTTCCTGTAGGAGGGACAACGTCTATGCTCGCGCTCCCTTTCTTTGTATCTGTGACACTGAACAGCACTGTGTGATGTGCGCTATGTATCCGTTAAAATAGTACGAATTCAAGTGATGAGTGCACTTCTGTCCAAACATCCGGAATTGCTAATTGGATTTGGCTGCTGCATCAGTCTTAATTATTTAAAAAAAAAAAAAAAAAAAAGAAGAAATAAATAACAGGGCTGGGAGTTGTGTGCTACTGTTAGATGTATGCTGTGTGTGTACAGAAGAATCCCAGCCGCTGGGGTGTTGAATATATCGCAAAAAAAAAAGTAAGGTAACAAATCTGAGGGTGGCTCAAATTGCTGAGCCCTTTGGGAGGAGCAAAACAGATAGAAAGCGGCTGTAAACTTTGCTGTAGATATGTTGAGAACATAGCAGAAACGTCTGTTCAGATTAAAACCTTGAAGGCTCTGAAAAGCTCTTTAATTACAGTGCTGGATCTTCTGTATTATTTTCTGGTGGGGGGATGTGCGTGTGTGACTCGGGTGTGAGCTCTTGCCTGAAACTTTGGTTCTTTTCAGCTCATGGGTGTTTCCTCCGACAGTTGAACGCGGGCTGTGGTGGGAGAGGAGGGGTGTGTGCTGCGTGGGAAGGAGAAGGTTGAGACCCCGAGTGTGCTCAAGGTTTGCAGAGCTCTATTCCCGTGGTTTCGTTTTGGTCCTTTGACACCAGCTCTGCACCTGATGGATAAGCAGTTAACTAAGATTTTCTGCTTGTATGGAACTCTCTAAAGGAAGGCAGGCCTTTTTCTTCAAAGGGAGGGTGTTCAGGCTGAAGCAAAACCTTGCAAGAAGTCCAGCAGTAGACCTGGGGTTGCGGTTACCTATTGTTTTTTAAGGGAGGTGGGGTACTTCATAGAATCAGAGAATAATTTGGGTCGGAAGGGACATCAAAGATCATCCAGTGCCACCCCCTGCCCTGGGCAGGGACACCTCCCACCAGCCCAGGTGGCTCCAAGTCCCGTCCAACCTGGCCTTGAACCCCTCCAGGGATGGGGCAGCCACAGCTTCTCTGGGCAACCTGGGCCAGGGGCTCACCACCCTCACACCAAAGAAGTTCTTCCTCAGATCTCATCTACATCTCCCCTCTTTCAGTTTAAAACCATTCCCTGTGATCCTATGGCTCCCCTCCCTGCTCCAGAGTCCCTCCCCAGCTTTCCTGGAGCCCCTTGAGGGACTGGAAGGGGCTGGAAGGTCTCCGCGGAGCCTTCTCCAGGCTGAAGCCCCCAGCTCTCTCAGCCTGTCCTCCGAGCAGAGGGGCTCCTCTGGCCCCACTCCAACAGCTTCATCTCCTCCTTACGCTTTGCTGTACTTGCCAGAGGAAGGAGCAAAAAAAAAAGGACAAGCAGCTCTTGGGAAGCAGAGGCTGTGAACCATGGAGACTCCTGGATCTCTCCTGGCTGGTGGGTCAGCCACTGGGAACTACGGGGTTGTCTCCTTCTCCGCAGCGTCATTTGTGGTCTCTGCAGCTCCTCTGGAAGGTGAAGAATTTGTCTGGCTTTTGGCATTTCAGCGGATGGAGACAGGCCATGTGCTGCCCTGCAGCTTGTGCAGTCCCATGTGATAACTCAGTGAAGGGTGCGGAAGGTTTTGAAGTGAAAAGATTGATACTCAGTCCCTATTTGCGCGAAACGTTTGCAGACATCTCAGCTGAAACAGAGTCAGTCTGTTTTAAAATACTTTTAGCTCTAATGGGGCAGCCTGATTTGGTTTAAGCTTGCTTTTTGGAGGGGAGAAAATAACTATCCGATAAAGTGTTGAAATTTCTTTTTGCTTAACTTTTCCTTATGTTTTCGTTTGAGCCTGGGTAAGAGGGCATCGTTAGTCCAACAATTTAAATGCATAAAGGCTCTGGAATGTTTAAAAGGATATAAAGCCACGTGTCGGATTCAAACCCATAATTGAGATGTCACTCCTGAAAACAGGATGCCTTTAAAGAGCTTGTACTGCACAAACTGGCTGTTCGGGGCGGCTGTGCTGGATTTCTTTAGCCCGTATTATTTGTGTGTAAAACACGACGCTTTGATTCAATGCGTGGAAACACCCGATGGGAGGGAGTGGAGAAGACAGAGGCAGGCTCCGCTGGGTGCCCCGTCTGGGACTCGCTTGAAAACACCCCCCCTTTTTTATTTTTAAGTTATCTGGCATGACATCTGTGCCATGTCACCCCTTTCTAACCAGTTCACCCACTTCGACGAGGCTCTGGAAGGCGATTACGTTCCTACGAGCATCATGAGGAGCAGCGGCCTGGCAGGGAGACCAGTTAACCCCGGCGGATGGGATGTCCACGAACTCATCTCACGAAATATTGAGTTCTTCTGGCTGGTGGTGACCCTGCAGCATCCAAATCCCAGTATCTTGTACGTCCTACGGCACAAATAGATCTTGAGGAAGCTAAAACTCAGCAGATCGAGGCCCTTGGCGTTTCTATTTTGAAAACCCAGGTGTTTTTGTCCCGGGCCGTTGTCGGGCTCTCCTCCATGCTGCCAGTTTTGCCCCCAAGCAGTGAAAGAAAACAATGAGGAGGATCTGCTGTGGCGCATTAAATGTTACGCGAGGATGCTGGATTCTGGTGGGTCGTCCAACAGTTTCTCCTGCGGTGTAAATGTCAAGTCAAGTCAACACAATCTGTCTTTCAGAGCCGGAGATGATGATCCTTTGATGTTCTGCTGCAAGAGTGTTGCCGGTGGCTTTAGATGGCTTTATCTGATGCTGCGGGTCACGCTAACGGAGGGTTCGCTCTTAAAGCTCAAAATCTGCTCCCTCGGTATCTGAAAGTACTGGCGGACACCCCCGCCACTACACAGACGGGGAGAAAACCTGTTTCACGTAAATATCTGGGGTGGGGGTGGGGGGGGTGGACAAATTTTGGTTGCCAATCTGGTTTTGAAGGGAGCTGGGGCGCTTGGGTGGACTTGCCAGGGGAAGGAGCGAAACGAAGGACAAGCAGCTCTTGGGAAACAGGCTGTGAGCCGTGGAAACGCCGGGAGCTCTCCTGGCCGGTGGGTCCGGAGGCTGGGAACCACCAGCGAGCAAAACTTTTGCCTGGAATAAAATAATCCCGGGGAGGGGGGAAGGTGCAAAGTTGGTGTTGAATTCCCATGGGAATTCACCAGGTTGGCCGCATAAATTCAGCGTTTGCTCCTGATGCTTTGGGTTTTTTTTGTTGTTTTGTTTTGTTTTAATTAGGGAAAATGTATTTCTGTGCTTGTTTACGCAAAACGAGTGGAAGCTCTTCTCTCTTTTGTGCTGCTGGTTACGTTTCACCCCGTCTGAAGCATCCTGGGCTGCGCGGGTAAGTGCTGAAGGCTTTAATGTCACGGTGCGGGAGGGCTGTGGCTCCGCAAAGGAGGGATCCCATGAGGATAAAATATCCATTAAACGGACTGTTAGACCCACTGTGGCAAAACGCTGGGTGTAGTTACGGAAATCAGGTTTGTCAGAGCTTGTATGGGTCGGTTGTGTTTTTATCTAGAGGATCCGTTTGGTTCACAGCTGTGTGACGGCGCCAACAGCAATATTCCCTTTGAACGACAGAATGAAAAATACAGAATATGTTGCGTGTTTATTTGGGTGGGGTGGGGGTGGGGTAGCACTGTTGGCTGCACCCCAGCTCTGTGTAATCTGGATCGTTTACGGTGATTTTGAAGGAGGCATAATTACAGCCCCTCGATTTAGGGCTTGCCAGATGCTCTCTCCCCAGCGGCCTTCGGCTCCAGGAGTTTCATAGAATCACAGAATGGTTTGGGTTGGAAGGGACATCAAAGATCACCCAGTGCCACCCCCTGCCCTGGGCAGGGACACCTCCCACCAGCCCAGGCTGCTCCAAGCCCCGTCCAACCTGGCCTTGAACCCCTCCAGGGATGGGGCAGCCACAGCTTCTCTGGGCAACCTGGGCCAGGGGCTCACCCCCCTCACACCAAAGAAGTTCTTCCCCAGATCTCACCTAAATCTCCCCTCTTCCAGTGTAAANCTACCACCTTCTTTGTCAGGCAGTGCTTTGCACACTTGGGATGCCTTTTTGGAAATTATTCTGATGACAGTCTGAGTTTGGCGTGTGTGTCCAGGAGGAAAATCTTCACACGAGGGATACGTGTGGCAGCAGGAGAGGCTCCTGCGTGGAGGTGGATGGCCAAGTGTCCCGGGGAAGAGGCAGATCCAGAGTAATGGTTTCAGAGTTGAAAGGGGGAGGCTGGGATCGCTGGGGGGGGGG
>VXBH01008067.1:350141-362591 GCA_013400035.1 Rynchops niger
AACAAAGAGTTTACACAGTTTACACACATATTTTTTTCCTTTATTTAAGCTTGCCAGAGTATTTCCTTTAGGTAGCTTTAAAAAACAGCATTTAAATATTTCAGGATTCCTTTTTGGGCTGCTGAGCTTAAGGTTCCAGCTCACTGAGCTGGATGCTCAGAGGGGCCTGGGATACTTCATATGTCATATTTTCATGCTCTGGACTCCTGCCCAGGCAACGGCTCCTGCGAGCCATGAGAAACAGAGCTGAGCTGGCTTAATGCAAGCGTGTAAGAATGACCACGCTGGTCAGAGTGAAGGTACGAGCACCTCCACGCTTGGTCTCCAGCAACCATCATCAGTAGGTATTTAAGGAGAAAATATAGGGAATGGGATATTAGGACTTGGGGGTGTTGGTGGGTGAGAAGCTCCACAGGAGCCGGCACCGTGCGCTGGCAGCCCAGAACCCCCCCGCAGCCTGGGCTGCATCCCCAGCAGCGTGGGCAGGGGGGCGAGGGGGGGATTCTGCCCCTCTGCTCCGCTCGGGGGAGACCCCCCTGCAGTGCTGCCTCCAGCGCTGGGGCCTGGGCACAGGAGAGACACGGAGCTGTTGGAGCGGGGCCAGAGGAGGCCGCGGAGATGCTGGGAGGGCTGGAGCCCCTCTGCTGGGAGGACAGGCTGAGAGAGCTGGGGGGGGTCAGCCTGGAGAAGAGAAGGCTCCGCGGAGACCTTCCAGCCCCTTCCAGTCCCTCAAGGGTCTCCAGGAAACCTGGGGAGGGACTCTGGAGCAGGGAGGGGAGCCGTGGGACGAGGGGGAAGGGTTTTACTCTGAAAGAGGGGAGATTTAGATTGGATATCAGGAAGAAATTCTTTGGTGTGAGGGGGGTGAGCCCCTGGCCCAGGTTGCCCAGAGAAGCTGTGGCTGCCCCATCCCTGGAGGGGTTCAAGGCCAGGTTGGACGGGGCTTGGAGCAACCTGGTGTGGTGGGAGGTGTCCCTGCCCAGGGCAGGGGGGTGGCACTGGATGATCTTTGATGTCCCTTCCAACCCAAACCATTCTGTGATTTCCCAGACTGCAATCGTAACGTGTTCAATGACTTCTGGAGGCAGAAGTTAGATCTGGATTGTCACGTTTAATACTCGCTATGGAGCTTTCCTCTACAAATGCCTCTTGGATCCCTGTTCCCTTTGGGACTCAGTGATCAAGCACTTGCCTCTCCTGTTGATTTTGGAAAGGCTGTGAACGTATGGCACCCAAAGCTGCAGCCCCAGCAGGCAAACAGTGGCCTGAAGCCGTGCTACTTAACACTGGCATAACTCGAAACCCTTTGGATTTAGTTCAAGAAAATGCTGACTTTTGATTTAAGGGGAATGAAAAGAAAATTGAATGATTTAGGCAAAATCCCCTTTTTGCCCCCAAGGACAATTCTTTCTTCTTTTTTTTTTTTNACTCTTTCTGTGAATGGAAAATTCCCAACCTGCTTGAGTTGGCAAGCTCTTGCTTTTAGCTAAAGCATATGCTGGTGTATGTTTGTATCTTGCTCCAACTAAAAGCTGCGGATAAATAAAGAGCTGAAGGCAGCAAACAGTTCCCATCCCCATTCCAACAGACCTCATATTGCCAGGGGGGAGAGGATGGAAAAATATCAATTACAGTTCAGGCTGCATGAATGACAGCAAAATTATACTAATTAAAAAAAATAACATATAATTCCAACTCAATCACCTGTCCTAAAGGGGATTTCTATAAATGCAGAAAGATCCTGCAAAACTGATCTACAGCACCCATTGCCTGAGAGATGTCAAATGAGAAGGAATAAACTGCTTTTCTTTCAATAAGAGGACTATTAAACTTCAAGAGCAAAGTTTTTAGCCTCGTTGTGCTAGATTGTAAAGATTATCTAATAATTCTGTACGGAAAAAAATGGAATTCTGAAACACTTTTGCCTCTCCCTAGCTCGTAACAGGATGCCTTATTACCCTCAAGCGGAGATCAAGAAATTCTTCAGCGGATTTTTCAGTGACTCTGCCTGCTTCTGCTGGCTGCTCTGCTCAATCTGACAGCTGTGGGAGGCTGGCGAGTCTGTGGGAAAGGTGTCTGCTTGCTCTTGGACGCATCAACCACGCTCCGAGCACTTGATAAATGATTTTGCAGCTGTGGTGAGGGCTCCGTTTCGCAGAGATGGCCATTTTAGATTCCATTTGAAACCTATTTTCACTTTTCTGTCCTCAACTTTCCCTCCAAGGTCTTCTGCTAAAAGTCAGCTTTATTTTAGAGGGAAAGTTTTGAGGTTAATTGAACGGGGTACTTTGGAGAGGAGGGGTTTAAGTCCATGGGGCCTTGCAGATTTCATAAAATCCACTCACAGGTTTTTAGCAGGCTTTTCTCAGGTTGATTCATGGGGGTTATGCTCTTCAGGACCAATGAAACCTAGCGGTTCTCTGGACCGTAATGAGCTCCGCTGAGCAGTTTTACATCTACGCCCAGATCTGGCAAGTCATGGATTTTACAGGTCTTGAGCCCCTGACAGGGAAGCTTTACGTTACATTATCAGATGAAACCCGAGTCCTTTTCATAAACACACTATTTATTCTCCAAAGTCTATTTAACAAACGCGTTTTGTAAATAGAGTTGGGCAAGTGGCTTTAACTTGATTGCGGGCTTTTCCTCCTCTGCTTTGTTCCCGTGCAGAAAATGATGACCCTGGTGAGTGGCACGTCCTCTGGGGATGTGACTGCCCTCAGCCAGCTCCACCTGAGGTTTCTTCTTAGCCAGCTGTGGCAGTGAGAAGAGAGGAGGAAGAAAAATTGATGATGCTTGTGAACATTTGAGTATTTCACAGTATACCATGTTCTGAGCACTCAGTGTTTCAAGGCTGTGGTGTTCGACGAGTTTCCATCTCTTGGTCAGGTGGAGGTGATCTTCCACCCTTCTTGTTCCAGAGTGTCCACCTTGGTCAGAGCCATGGTTATGGCTTACTTACCACCATAGTGGTCAATGCTTTCTTCTGCTACGCTGCTGAGCCCAACTGCTTCTAACCACAAGAGCGCTGGAGGTGGGATCTTCTCTGTGGGCCAGTACTGTGTGTTCCTGCTAATTACAGAGGCTATTTTGCACTGATTAGTGCAATAGTCAAGAGAGACCATGTCTACAGGGGGGCTGTGATGTCATCCTTGCACTCGGATGACATCACTAGCTCTGCTGCTGTGAGAGAGTGGATGCCCTTGTCACTGTCACAGCCATCCAGGAAAGGACTGGCGTGATGCAGAACCTTTCCTGCTCAATAAATGTAGTTCGTAATTATAAAAGAGTGTATTCATTGCCCTATTCATCTGATAGCTGTGTGTTTACTGGGTAAAAGCATTCGCCAAGAACCTCTGTAATCCATCAGCACTCCAAGGAGACCAAACCACCAGGTGGACCATGGTAGACCACTCCTTTTGGATCAGACGGTCACTTCCCATTTTCTTGTTTTCTGAGTGTTTTCAGAAGACGCGTCACTGCATTGACAGTGAACCTAAGTTATAAAAACTATGGCACAAAGATGTTTTTCTTCCAAACATTCTGGTTTGCCTTTTGTGGTTTCCAAACATTCCCTTCCTCAGCATCAAGGGATCCATCTGTACACCAAGGGTGCTAGAGTGGCCCGCTTCCGTTTAGCTGAGCGTCCCAACAACTGCAATGGTTGCCCCAGAATGGTGCAGCAGATGCTCCCAGCCTCACATGGACACTGTTTATGTTGGAAAGTTACCAGAGAACTGGTATTATTGGATGGGTGAAAGGAAAAGGTATTTCTGTGACTATGGAGTATCTTCTCTAAGAGAAAACTCAAAGCTTTTCTCCCTCACTGTAACTAAGTACAGGCCTAAGCTCGACGTCCCTCCCATTGAAGTCTCCCCTTTCTCATGGAGCTTGAAACCTTGCTGTGTTTTTGGGTATGCACTCGCTCAGGTACACACTGAACACGCCAGATGGAAGGCCAGATGCAGATGAACCTTGATAGGGTAGGACATTTAAATTTATTGCTTTAATGACCATGGTTCTTTGTGGCGTGCGATAAACTTGGTGTGAAGCTTTGTCTGAATTTTTGAGATTGTCTGGTTTTCACCTCTCACGGGGTGCATCCCTTAACCCGTACCGTACTGCAGCATCTGCTCACCTCAAAGACCTGCATGAGCTTGTTTTCATACCAAGTTGTGTTGTTTAGAAGGATATAGACCTTTAGGGAAGCAGGCCATGATAAATGGGATAGACAAAACTTACGGTGAACAAACTCTCTTCTACTGGCCTGAGAACTGTCTGAAACGCTGCTCCTGCTTAGATGGGAAACTCATCATTAGCTGCATTAATTATGCATCTTTTCTTATAGCCTACTTGAAATGAATCCCTGTGTGGAAACCTGCACTGTCAAGGCCAGTAAGAAAGGAAGAAAAGCGGATGCTGTGTGCACCCCAGGCACTGTTAGACTGCATCTAGTTCTGAAAAAACAACTGCTGAGGGTATATAATATTTCCCTCTGCCGTTGCTTTCGGCCGTGGTTACTCATGTTTGTTAGAGGATGAATGTATTTGGACTTCATAGAAGGGCAGGGAGATTGGTTGGGACTTACTGATTCTGTTCTGAGCCTTCCATGTGACACTCTTGGTGTGTTACAGGAGCTCTGATGGAAAACCAGCAACAGGGAAGGGAGAGTCGCTTTGAACCAGAGAACCTGCCTGCCCCTCTGTGAGCTCTGTGTGTCCACTCTGAGGTGTGAAAGCCCTGCTTAAGGGGAAGCATACAATCGCAGAATGGTTTGTGTTGGAAGGGACCTTCAAAGCCACCCAGTCCCACCCCCTGCCCTGGGCAGGGACACCTCCCACCAGCCCAGGTTGCTCCAAGCCCCGTCCAACCTGGCCTTGAACCCCTCCAGGGATGGGGCAGCCACAGCTTCTCTGGGCAACCTGGGCCAGGGGCTCACCACCCTCACACCAAAGAAGTTCTTCCTCAGTCATCTACATCTCCCCTCTTCCAGTTTAAAACCCTTCCCCCTCGTCCCATCGCTCCCCTCCCTGCTCCAGAGTCCCTCCCCAGGCGTCCTCGACCGCCCTGGCGGAGTGGCAGGGGCTGGAAGGTCTCCGCGGAGCCTTCTCTTCTCCAGGCTGACCCCCCCCAGCTCTCTCAGCCTGTCCTCCCAGCAGAGGGGCTCCAGCCCTCCCAGCATCTCCGCGGCCTCCTCTGGCCCCGCTCCAACAGCTCCGTGTCTCTCCTGTGCCGAGGCCCCAGCGCTGGAGGCAGTATTCCAGCTGGGGTCTCATGAGAGCAGAGCAGAGGGGCACTCACCTTGCTGTGGATTTCTTAGCAACATCACAGCCTCTGTACAGACAAGTGTTTGTGGAGGGTATGACTTAGGGCCTGATTCTTCCCTGCCTGGCTCATTACCTATACATGCAGGCATATCTCAAAGCATTGCTCTTTTATTTCAGAGGTATCCTTCATCCCTTTTGTTTGCTTAGATGTGAAGCTACAAGGCAGTGGGGAAATGGGCCTGCATACAATCACAGAATTGTCCAGGTTGGAAGGGACCTTTCAGATCATCGAGTCCAACCATCGACCTAATACTGACAAAACCATCACTAAACCATGTCCTTCAGCACCATGTCTACCCATCCTTTAAATACCTCCAGGGATGGCGACTCCACCACTGCCCTGGGCAGCCTGTTCCAGCGCTTGACAACCCTTTCCGTGAAGACATTTTTCCTAATATCCATCCTAAACCTCCCCTGGTGCAACTTGAGACCATTTCCCCTTGTCCCATCGCCTGTTCCTTGGGAGAAGAGACCAACCCCCCCTGGCTGCCCCCTCCTTTCAGGGAGCTGTAGAGAGCGAGAAGGTCTCTCCTCAGCTTCCTTTTCTCCAGGCTGAACACCCCCAGCTCCCTCAGCCGCTCCTCACCAGGCTTGTGCTCCAGACCCCTCACCAGCTCCGTTGCCCTTCTCTGGACACGCTCCAGCACCTCAATGTCTGTTTCGTGGTGAGGGGCCCAAAACTGGACACAGTATTGGAGGTGGGGCCTCACCAGTGCCAGGCACAGGGGGATGATCACTGCCTCAGTCCTGCTGGCCACAATGTTCCTGATACAGGCCAGGATGCTGTTGGCCGCCTTGGCCACCTGGGCACACTGCTGGCTCATATTCAGACGGCTGTTGACCAACACCCCCAGGTCCTTTTTGGCCAGGCAGCTCTCCAGCCACTCTGCCCCAAGCTTGTAACTCTGCATTGGGGTTGTTGTGACCCAATGCAGGACCCAGCACTTGAGCCTGTTGAACCTCACACCATTCTTCTCGTCCCTTTGATCCAGTCTGTCCTGTTCCCTCTGTAGAGCCTTTCTACCCTCAAGCACATCAAGACTCCCACCCAACTTGGTGTTGTCTGCAAACTTACTGAGGGTGCACTCAATCCCCTCGTCCAGATCATTGATAAAGATATTAAAGAGAACCGGCCCCAATACCAAGCCCTGGGGAACACCACTTGTGACCGGCCACCAACTGGATTTAACTCCATTTAAGTCCGCTCTCTGGGCCCAGCAAAGGCTTCAGAGCTGCAGAAGCAGCAAGCACGGGGAAAGATTCAGCTGCTAAATCCTAAAAGAGGAGGTCGTTAAGCCTCTCCCTTTGTCCTGAGACAGGATCCACTAAATGTACATCTTCGCTGATGGAGGCTCACCTAACCTGCTCTTAAATCTCTCAGCGACAGAAACGCTGCTCCTTCCCCAGGTGATCTTTTCCAGGGCTTCCTTACAGCTAAACGTTTGCCTTAATGAATAATCTTGCTGCTATTAGAGTACATGGCTTTGAAACCAATATATTCTTGGGTTTTTTTGTTGCTGCGGTGACGCTGGTGGTGCTTTCCACTATAAGATTGGCCCCTTGTCTCCTCCAGCCACTTCTGCTCTTCACAGAACCATCCCTTTTCCCTTCCCCTTTTCCCAGTTTTTTTGATAATTCTTGTTGCTCTGGACTGCCATTAATTGCGTCTCATCTCGCTTGTAAAACCCTTCACCATAAGGGTGGAAATTAGCATCACGGGTATAAAAGAAAGCAGACAAAACATCTGCCGTCAGTGCATTAGCAGTATTCACGTGTCTCCCGTTGTGGTGGAGGAATTACTGTCTCTAAGGGGAGCTGCCCGTGCAGCATTCCTATCTGTGTTCACAAAAAGATGTTGATTATAAGAAAGCAGCAACAAAAAAGCATCTGGGGAGCACTGAAGGCTTTATCCTGGTACGTTACGGTGCAGGGTGCCGTATGCTCCCCTTACACAGAGAAACGTGACTGCAGCCACTGCAGTCTGAGGTGTATGAACACAGTGCTGGAGTAAAACCTGCTGCAGAAACTCCTGCCTGGAGAACACGTTACCTTTCAGGCCATGATCTCGCAGAGAGTGTCGAACAGCCAGGCTGAATGATGCAATCGGCAGAAACATGCCTCCTCCTCAGCCTAACCTGAAGGGCCAACACCTGTGTTTTCACTTTGCAGGAGCTCACAAGAACTGGAGAAATGCCAGGCGAATGATCTTAAAAACAACACATGCGTGGGTCACACAGTGCTTCACTTCGCATTTAAAAAATAAAAAATAAGGCCAGCCAAATCTAATTGAACCAAGCAGCATCAAGGTCTTTCTTTTTAATTGAAAGGAATGACTTCTTCTAAATAAAATCTTCCCCATTTATTCACAGAATCACAGAATGGTTAGAGTTGAAAGGGACCTCAAAGACCAGGTAGTTCCAACCCCCCCTGCCCTGGGCAGGGACACCTCCCACCAGCCCAGGTTTCTCCAAGCCCCGTCCAACCTGGCCTTGAACCCCTCCAGGGATGGGGCAGCCACAGCTTCTCTGGGCCACCTGGGCCAGGGGCTCACACCCCTCACACCAAAGAATTTCTTCACAATATCTCATCTCAATCTCCCCTTTTTCAGTTTTAAACCATTGCTCTTTGTCTCATCATTCCCCTCCCCTCCCTGGGTCCCTCCCCATCTTTCCTGGAGCCCCTTTAGGGATTGGAAGGGGCTCTAAGGTCTCCCTGGAGCCTTCTCTTCTCCAGGCTGAACACGACTATTCTCTTCCAAGGAAACGGCAGTCCAGTGTGATGCACGTGTTTGGATGCAAAAGCAATGCCAGTCACTCACAGAGGGTAGATTACAACTGACTTTGATCAGTACGAGGTTATCCCTTGCCTGCCAAGACAATGTGACACCTTCTTGTGCGGCAGCACAGCCTGTGTCAGATCTGCTGGGGATGATGAACATCAGGGTTAAACCAGTTCAGCGCCACAGGGAGAAGATGTTTCTCCTTTTCACATTCTGTGTGGCTGACCTGTCACCAAAGCGAAGTTCAGTCTCCCTCCTTGGCGACTCTTCGTGGCTGCAGCCACTAGTATCTAGAATTGACAATTTACTCGTTAGTGCTATGGTCTGAGGGACACAAGACCATACAAAGTCAAGGCAAAAGTCCACTTATTAATCTGTCTCTTAACAGTGGTCAGTGGCAAAAGCTTGTGGAAAAAAATGTAAAAATACAACCTGGCATACAATGATCTTATAGTAACGCATACCTCTGTCCTCTGGCGACCATATAGGACCATAGGATTCATATATAGGATCCATACAGGACCATCAGACAGGACTTTGGTATGTTCTCCAGTTCACGTGGGCCCTCTGAGCCAACCTCCCAGCACTATTTTCAGATCAATATGATGCCGTGCAGTGATACCCCCAGCAACACGTTTTTCTATGGAAATTTTTAGGATAAATAACATAATCAGGCTGTAGCACTTTTTCTGTGTGCGGAGACAGTGAAACTTCCCTCTCCTGACACCTGAGTTTTTTTTTTTTGTCTCCCAAAGATACACGTTACAGTCCGAAACTGCTGTGTACCACTGCCTTTTATGGGAATTAAAAATACTTGTCTCGGGGCAGAAGTTGGGTCCAAATCAGTATTCAGCAATAAATATGGTGGAGCACCTGCTGTTCTCATTGAGTGTAGATCAGCCCAGCTCTGTTGGTTTACCCATGGGAGTGATCTGGTCCTGGAAGAACCTGCTAGCACCTAAACTGTGTGACGTGGATCCAGTTTCTTGCAGAAAAGCTATAGCTTGTTCTCTCCACTTCTCACGAGCCTTGCCTGGTTCAGCCCATGTGCTCAAGGGCTGTTGCGCACAATCCACGCTCCTGGTCAGGACTGCAACTCATTACAGACATGATTGATTCTCATGGGCTGTATCACCAGGTCCTTGACTGCCCAGACATCGGAAGGCTGGAGTACCGATCTGATCTTTCAGCTGCTAATTGTCACCTTTGCATTTCAAACTTCCTCCACTGCCTTTCCTGACCTTGCATCCTTTCAGCGGCTCTTCTGCTAAGAGTTATTCTCCCTTCGTTAAGACTGTCGTTTCTCACGTTCCCACTCTTACTGAGGTCACCAGCCCAGAGGCAGGGTAGGACCCGTTAGGTTCTACAGCGTTTCTGAGCAAGGCTGTGCTTCCTAAAAGAACAATACGAGGATGTGGCTCCCCCTTCCCCATCAGGGCCAGCGTCTCATGTACGTGCAAAGTTCTAATTGGCTTTGAGAACTGAGGCCTCAGAGTAAGTCACCTGGTTGGTCTTCGGTGCAGAAACCAACGTTGGGGGACTTTGTTCAGTCAAGGGGATCTTCACTGGAACAGGGCACGTAGGAATCATGTTTCTGCTGTCGGCACAGCCTGACGGTTATGACCCCATGCTTCAAAACTGGAGATACACCTTATCAGTACACACACATTTACGGCCCCAGCTGACAGCTGCTCAGCACACTCCCGTGCAGCTTCTAGCGTATCACAACAGAGAGTCTGCTGGCTGATTTTGTGCAGGAGATGGGCATAGCTATTCTAAGAAGAAACTCGTCCTATCAACACACTTATTGTTCTCAGTAGGAGACCATGTAGAGAATAAAGTTAGTGGAGCTGCACATCCATAGCAAGGATACCACTGAGTCTTAGATTCTGGGGTAAGGTTAACGCTCAGATATTGTGAGACTCTACGAGTGGAGATTAAAGTAGTCTTCGGAAGGGAATTAATTTGATACCAGGTATATTGAGCTGGGATATGACAGCACTTTCCATTGGAGACATTTCTTTTTGAAATGTTTTGAAACACATGAATGGTAGATTTCTATACAGGGCAGGAGTGCAAGCCTGTGAATGCTTCAATGGCTCAACATTTTTGGTTCTCATGGCTCAACATTTTTGGTTCTCAACCACAGGAAGGTGCCCTGTGAGCTGACAAGCCTTCTGAAGCAAATGCAGTCCTGTCCCGTGCCCTCCAAAGCTCTTTGTGCTGAGGTTTCGGAGCTCTGCTTCTTGCTTACAAATTCCACCTCTATCATTTTCCTTTCTGGGAATCTTTTTTTTTTTTTTTTTCATTTGAAGCACCTGCCTAGGTGTTTCACATCAACAACAGAGAAAGGAGCTCCTACAAATCCTTTTTTTGCCCCCAAATGCATGATGGTAAAGTGGGCTCTGGGGTGTCAGATGCCTTCCAAGTCGGTCCCATTGAGATAGCTATCTGTGCACAAGGTCTCTGGACTGTCTCTCTTGCTTCAGGTTGCAGTCTGCATCATGCAACGCTGATCTCCTTTGCCTCAGTGTTTCTTCTTTCCACATGACTGGGAGGTGCACAGGTAGCTGGAGCAAAGGGCTGCCTTGGGGGTAAAATGAGGGCCCAGAAGGTCACCCTGCAAGTGCCTGCTGGCCTGGGATTGCACACGGGAGGTTTCTTACCTGAGACACCAGGATCCCTGCTGGTAGCCTAACAGGAAAGCTCTAGAGTGAAGCCCGCGGTGAAACCTCCTGGAAAGGCTTCTAAGTCTCCAGTGAGAAGCGACTGCACACAACAGCCAGTTCATGAAGTCATCTGGGACCTCTGCATGCTAGTTCTGCCTGTTTTATCATAGAATCAGGGAAAGTTTTGGGTTGTAAGGGACCTTAAAGATCATCTAGTTCCAACCCATCTGCCCTGGGCAGGGACATCTCCCACCAGACCAGGTTGCTCCAAGCCCCATCCAACCTGGCCTTGAACCCCTCCAGGGATGGGGCAGCCACAGCTTCTCTGGGCAACCTGGGCCAGGGGCTCACCACTCTTACAGTAAAGAATTTCTTCCTCATATCTGATCTAAATCTCCCCTCTTCCAGTTTGAAGCCATTACCCTTCATCCTATCAATTCAATGCTCTCCTTCACTCAGTCTCTCCATTGCGTCTCTGCACTCCTTTGCCTTCCTGAGGGCTGTGAGTCTCCTTCTCTTCCGTTTCTCAGCCCATCATGTGCTATTTGTTGCCCCCATCTGTTGTACTTCTCCTCCCCAGCCTGTCTTTGCCTGGTTTACTTAGAGCAAATGTCCTGAAGTGTCTGTTCTTGTTTGCAGACAGCTCATTGAAGGGCAATACCATCTGTCCGGGCTTATACGCAGACACTCCCCAAATCGATGGGATGATACCATAACACTGTATGGGGGCAGCAAGGACAACATTGCACATTTCTTGGGGGTTACTGGCCAAACGTCCTTCTAGAGAGGGGCTTTACTTGGCCAAAACTGCAGAAATCCAGTAACATGACATGGTTCAATGCAGGCCAGGCACTCCCAATTTCCTAGGTAAAACTGTATGTAGCAAGAAGTTCTTAATGAGCAACCAGGAGGGATTAGAGAGCCTGGAGGATTTTGTGCAAAGTGGTTGGACTTAAATCTGATCCCGTGTCACGCTTTCTAAAACTCTTAGCAGCATTCTGGTGTGCTAGGTTTTTGCAGCCTAGGAAGCAGGGCTCCATATGGGAAGCCCGCTCCAAAATCAAGGTTCTCCTGCTGTTTCTGGCTGAGGGAGTAGGTGGAAGGTGAACCTGCCCACGGCAGGGGGCTTGGAACTAGGTGCTCTTTCAGGTCCCTTCCAACTCTAACCATTGATTGAGTCACCATCCCTGGAGGTATTTAAAAGATGGGTAGATGTAGTGCGTAGAGATATGGTTTAGTGATAGTTTCTCTCAGTGTTAGGTTGATGGTTGGACTAGATGATCTGAAAGGTCCCTTCCAACCTAGACAGTTCTATGACTCTATGATTCTGTGATTCTATGACTTCTGACAGCAGAACGTGCTGCCGGCAGGGAAAACTTGTGTGTTGTTCCCCTCCTCAGGGGAATATTGTGACTATGTGGACAAAGACAAGCTGCTGTCAAACAGGACACTGTCTCTGATGGATCATTGATTTGATGGACCACGTCAAGTCCTAAACAGGGGATGCAGTCAACAATGCCCACTTTCAGACAGAAGTTCATTGAATCCTCCTTTCTCTGAGCCCTCACAAGTCTTCCCATTTCCAGCAGCAGTTCTACAAAGAGCTTCCACAGCTCCAGACCCTTCTCCTTTCCTCTGCTGAGCTGTACTTCTAGGAAACAACGTTACTCCCCCC